>JAJHZJ010000027.1:12552959-13089811 GCA_023548195.1 Bettongia penicillata ogilbyi
ATCTCGCAATATGACAGTTACGAAGTGAAAGGATTTTCACCTTTTCTCAGTTTTCAGCCTTGTTGTTCTTTCTTCAGTATTTTCACAGTTGACCATACCTCCTTTCTGGGTACTTTCTCCAATTTTAGCTTCCATGTTACTACTCATTCCTAGTTGTCTTCCTACATGCGTGATGACTTGTCCATCTCTTTCATTTGTATATCATCCTCCTTGAGTGTGGTTGTTCCTCAAGGCTTTTCTGGGTTCTCTCACATTCCCTCCATCCTCCTCTTCCCTCTAACCTGTTTAAACATGTCTATAGAGTTACAGTTTGCTAATATGTGGGTATACCTATCATTTGAGGAATTAGAGAATGCTAACAAGCCTCAAGAAAGGCTTCCTACTGGAGGCAGCATTGAAGGAAATCAAGAACAGGTGAGAAGAAGGCAATCCAAAAATAAGCAGGCTTGTGCCTATAAAAGGCACATAGTTTGGATATAGAATACCAAGTGAGCAAATTTGCTTTAAATGTAGAATTGATGAAGATCAGTGATGTGAAATTAACGTTCAATGTAGAGTTGAAGTTCTCTTTCTGGCCATCTGTTGAATCTCTCTGTTTGGCCATCAGTGTGATGATGGAATACAATAGAAAAAATGGAGGACACTGCCATGTAGTACAGAAAAGAAGAACATATTGAAATCCCCTGGCAGAGATGAGATGGGTGGATAGATACTAGAAAAAGTGAAAGAATGTTGGGAAGGGAGGTACTTTGGAAGGAAAAGCAGGCAGCTGCTAGAAATATTTAGAAGTGGGAACAAATCCATCTTAGCACATCAGTCTTTATTTGGGGCTCAATTTTTATCTGGGAAGATATATTAAATCTTTGTATTTGATAGTATCCTACTTTTCATCCCATCTGTATTAGTGTGTAACCTTCCAGAAGGGAAAAGTTCCTTGGGAAAACTCCAAATAGCATTGAACGCAGCCACTGTATGTGTGAGGGCACTGGGGACACGTCGTTGAATGATGATGAATAGCAATGTTGTTCATCACTGCAAAGAATTAGCGAGAGGTATGTTATCAGCATAATGAAATGCGCTTGTGTTTAGAAGGCAGTTCCAGCCCCTAATCAGTTTTAAAAGTCTAACTGCCTAGTAATTCTATTCCTCAAAAACTTTCATGTTGTCTTTTCAAATGCTACCCAGAAACTAGTGAAAAGGAACCAGATTCCTTCATTTGAGGGGTTGAATATTTAGGTACTAGAAATAACTTTCTGTCTTACAATAGGAGTTAATAATTTCTTTAGCTCCAAGTGATATTTGGAAGGAGAGCTGACCAATGGCAGTGTGATGGTGGACAGACATGACCAGATTATGTCTGTACTATTATTTTTTGGCCATGAGTATTTTGAAAGAACATTGAGAAGTTGGAGAATGACCAAGGAAGGGCAAGGTTTTTGTGACTGTGCTTATGAAGATAAGTTGGAAGAAATGGGGATGTTTAGCTTGAGGAAGAGAAACCCTTGCAGTGACAAGATAACTTTCAAGTATTAGAAGGACTTTAATGTTGGAGAGGAGTTAGGGCAGAATTAGGAAAAGTTGTTGGCTGGAGTGAGGCCAGTTTTGACTCAATAGAAGGGAAAAACATTTTAACAATTGGAAATGTCTTAAAAGAATGGAAGGCAGTTGAGTTTCTTTTCACTAGAGGTCTTCAAGTGAAGGCTGGATGTCCACTTGATGAAGATGTTGTGGAGAGGTTTTGGTGTCAGATAGATTAGTGGTTTCCAACCTCTTTTTGTTTTGTGTGAATCTCTTTTAATAAAAAAAGTGTTGTGAATCCCCAGGACAAGCTCATATACTACTCATGATATTTATTTAGATTTATTCATTCAGTACTTATAATAACTACAATGATAAATTTTGCCCCCCAAAGTTCCAAATTAAGATTTAGATCATATAATTATAAAATATAAAATTTTATTCTACATATAATTATGCAAGCTCTGAATATAAAATTATAAAACTAACTATAAAGTAATTCTGTTTATTTTATGTGGGACATTCTATTAAAATTAAAAGAAGTAATCCAGCAAGACCTCACCTACTAACTATATTCTACAAGACTTCATATTGATTTCATTTATTGTAGAAATGTTGTACAATAAAAACAACATTTTTAATGAAATAAGAGATTTTAATGAAACTTGTAAGATGTTTAACATAATATAATAGTTAAACTTAACTTTAGTGTTGCATTTTTTTTGAACAAAGATTTGCAATGTTTGATTCAACACGAAACTTTTAAATCCAGTTCAACTTAAAGTTTATTTGTGTATTTTGATTCAAAACAAGAATAAAGTGAAAATGATTGCTCACACAAATATGTGATGAAAAACTGTAAGAGAATTTTGCAAACTTTGTTGATGCAAGATGGTAATTTTTAAATTTTTATTCTCTTAACCAGTTGAAGAAAATGAATAGTTAGTTCCAATATATTTATTTTTCTTTTTGGAAAAAATATTTTGTTTGTTTTAATCAGCCAAGATCTGCCTTCTCATCCTTCTACCTCACCCCTCTCCCCCATATTGAGAACAAAAAACCCCAAACCCATTACATACATGTATAGTCATTTTCACTTTAGCCAAGTCCAAAAAACAAATGTGTCTCATACTGCACTCTGAGCCCTTCACCACTCTATGGGTGGAAGAGGAGGGGAGGAGCATAGCATGTTTCATCATTAGGCCTCTAAAATCCTGAATTGTCATTATGCTGATAAGTGTTTATCACAATATTATTCCATTACATTTACATAACATAACTTATTAGTTCATTCCTCATTTGTCTTTTGAGCGAATTAGATTTTTGTAATCAATTCATTCTCATTCTCTCTCTCTCTCTCTCTCTCTCTCTCTCTCTCTCTCTCTCTCTCTCTCTCTCTCTCTCTTTCCTTCTTTTGACTGGTTCAGATGAGAATGGTGCTCCAGTATCAGCTGCTTTCCCCAAAAAAATCCTTCTTGTTTGTATAGAAAACCACATATTGGCATTATCTACATTTTATTGTATTTTTGTTTTATTTTGTTAAACATTCCCCAATTGCATTTTAATTTGGTTCAAGGGCACTTGGGAGTTGCAGATAGTCAAAATGACACCTCCAATACAAAGCATCTCACAGGGAAAATAACGGACCTGGAAAAGAGACCTCAGATGAAAAAAAAAAAACTAAGAATTTTCAAAATGAAAACTTCCAGGAACACCACAGCCAAAATCCAAAGCTTCCAGGTCAAAGAAAAAATACTGTAAGTATCCAGAAAGAAAGAATACAAGTACTGAGAATATTTAGCAGTTACAACTCTAAAGCAGCAGAAAACTTGAAATACAATGTTTTAGAAGGCAAAGGACATAATGGTCAAGAATAACTTACCCAGACAAACATCGTAATACACAGGGGGAAAAATGACCTTTCATGAAATAGAAGACTTCCAAACATTCCTGATGAAAAACCAGAGTTACAGGGAAACTTTAAAGTTCAAACACAGGAGTAAAGAGTAACATATAAAAGTAAATTTAAATGAATAATCATAAAGTACTAAACAAACATAAATTGCTTAATACAAACGTGGGGACATGATTCATATTCCCCCTCTGAACATCATCACGGTTCAATATGTTTCAGAAATACTTTTCTACTTGAGGTTGATACATTGCTTTGTACTTTCTTCCATTTCTCCCAAGGCTTTTGACTTTGTTTTACTATTTTTTGTTGCCATGGGAAGTCACTGGCTTCTATTCGATCCATTTGGATTTTCAGAGAGTTACTGGGCAAGGTTTTCTGCCAAGCTGCTAATTCCCTTTCCAATTCTGTTTTCCATAATTCTTATTTCTTTTCCAACATTTTTTCTCAATCACTTATTCAATTTATTAAAAAAAAAATTAACCCTTTTAAAAAATTCTTACTTCATCTCCTCCAGGAATTCTAGTTGAATATGTTCCCAAGCAGTTTTTTCCCTAAGGCATTGCTTGTAGATATTTTGGAGTCATTTTTACTTCTATTTATATTGTGACTGCCCTTACCACCATTATAGATTATTCTGGTGTGGTTATTTTGTTAGTCTGTTTGTTTACATGTTCTTCCAGCCTACTTCCTGGCTTTGGACCTGATGTTAAGGATCGGCTCTGCTTCACTTCTGGAGGGATGGTCTGGACTGGTCCTGTCACTGCCTTCTTGTGGTATTGACTTCTGTTTTTTCAGAATCTAAGGGACAGACTGGGAACTTATGAGCTTTCAGTGCAAGCTTTGCCCTTATTGAGGCCCCTGGTACCCTGAAAGTTCTTGACCTGGGTTAGAGTTTGTGCAAGCATAGAATACTATTACATTTGACCCTTACAAGCTACCCTTACAAGAATTTCTGTTGGTTCAAAATGGCAAAAATATAGGCTCTTCTTTGATATTGTTTTTCTGCTTAGATTTTTCCTGGACTAAATGCTAGAGGTGAGACCCTTGCTTTGCCCCTAATGTCTGATACATAATCTTACTGCTATTGGTTTTTGAACTTCCTCCTTTCTTGGTCTTCTGCCCACCGCACAGTCAGGATGTGCTTCTCATTTCACTCAGGATCTGTGACTAGGTCCAGGGTAGTGGGCAACAAGACTGCCAGTTAGTGCTTGTACTTTATTCAGTGCCCCAATATGGGCCTTGTGGTGCTCCAATATGGATCTAGGACTGCCTTTTATACTAGTGTGCAGCCCCTTCCTAGGAGGGAAGTACTCTGCCCACAGTGTGCTCCTGCCCCCATTCCATCTCCAGTGCCTACAGATCTCTTGGTCTGTCTCTCTATGTTGACTTGGTTCAAAGGACTCACTGTGACATTTTTCTGGATTTCTCCTCCAAGGTTTGGTCAGCTGCACATTGTAGATCTCTTTGGAGGAAGATCTGGGAGAGTTTATCTGCTTCGCTTCTATCTGTTTCAAAATCTGGGCTCCACCCAAAATATATTTATTTTCATAATCTCTGTATTAAA
The DNA here is from genome assembly GCA_023548195.1 of Bettongia penicillata ogilbyi. Taxonomy (NCBI): domain Eukaryota; kingdom Metazoa; phylum Chordata; class Mammalia; order Diprotodontia; family Potoroidae; genus Bettongia; species Bettongia penicillata. The sequence goes on from JAJHZJ010000027.1 coordinate 12,557,957, forward strand.
TGATAAATTAAATTATAGTTGTATATATTGCTTCATTTAAAAAATGTTGATGCGTAAATCACTTTTGTAAGGAAGGAATCACAAAGAAGTGACTGTCTTCTATTTTGCCCGTGATATACAGACTATAATCTCAGAGGAACTCTCCTGAACCACTCACCAGTGCTGATAAAAAGTCAGTTGGAAAATCTACCAAATATAAAAATAGTAACATAAGCTAAGGATAATTTTAAATAGGAAAACATTCTTAATATTATAAGGAGGGACAATAAAAATTGCATTTCTGCAGAACACATATGATTATCCACAGTGGTCTCAAGGTGGCTTGTAATTAAACCAGTGATCATAGTTTACAGCAGCCTAAAATTTCTACTTCATGAACATAAATTTTCATAATGTCTTGATAATATGACCAAACAACTGATGAGACACTATTACAAGAAAACAGAAGGGAATGAGGGAGATATTTTAATGTGGTATACAGGGAATCAATTTGCTTGCAAATGGGGAAGCCTTTGCTAGTTTGGAAACAATTTGATGACCAGTTGAGAAAATGCAAAAGTATGTTGTACTTAGAACAGGATAGAATTTGATAGACACCACACAAAGGTCCACATTTTGCAATTCATGATCACAGTGATTTCACATCTCTATAGAAATCAACCTATAATGGCTACAAGAATGCACATGTTTGTTATCACAGATGGAATTTTTTTAAAATCATAAATGGATGGTTATTTACTTTTCCAGTTACTATTAAAGAATTTTTAGTGGGACTCCTTTGTATATTTCCACAAAACTATTGGAGTGTAGCCTATGAAAATATATAAAGGAGTCCTGCTAAAAATTCTTTAATAGTAACTGAGAACATTCCTAATTCTGCTTTTCACTGATTCTGAATTTATGATCTGGGGATCTTAAATCTAATGCTTGGTAGGCTCAAGGAAAGCAAGCAAGAATGAAACATGGATGAGAATTTCTATCCACTTTTCTTTTAAAATGCTTTAAGTAAGTCATTTGGAGAAGGTGCTATTATGATATAGAACATAGAATAATAGGAAAAGCACTGAATTTGGAGTCTCTTGTTATTTATAACACATAGCCTTGCATAGATCATTTAACATTTCTTGGTCTGTAATTACTCCATGTAAAATATTGGAAGATGGATTGACAATAAAGTCTAAGTATATATTACCTGAATATTAAAAATCATGTTATAAACTGCATCAGATACCTTTTATATCTATGGATAAACAGTGAATTCCTAACTCTACTAGGTATAAAAGCATTTACAAAAGACAAAATTAACAATTTTTATTACACAACATTGAAAATGTTTTTGCCAGAACAATGTAAATATAATTAAGAACCAGAAAGAAAATGATCAACCAGAGAAATATTTGTACCAAATATCCATGATTTGTAGGCAAGTAATCAAGCTATATGACCATAAACTGTTCCAGAATAAATACATGGCTAAAATACATGAACAGACAGTTCTCAAAAGAAGAATTGCAAACTACTAACCAAAATATTAAGTCATTAATAGTAGGAAACATGTACATCAAATTAACTATGAGATTTTACTTCACAACTAGCAGATTATCAAAGAAGACAAAAGTCAGAAATAGTGTTGGAGAAGATGTAGAAAGATGAGAATACTAACACACTGTTGGTGAAATTGTGAATTATTCTACCTATTTTGGGGGAAAATGGAATTATGAAGAAAATGCCTAATATTCTAGATTCTACTGCTAAGCATAGATTCCCAGTGAGGTAAATAATAAAGAGAAAAGCTCTGTATACACCAAAATATTTCACCATGGCTTTTTATATTAGCAAAGAAGTGGAAGCAAAGTAGATTCTTATCAATTGGGGAAAAGCTAAATGAACTTGGTGCATGAATGTAATGGAATCCTATGATGCTATAAGAAACTATGATTATGAAGAATACAGGAAAGTACAGAAGATTTATGAATTGATGCAAAATAAGGCAAGCCAAAGCAAGTACAAACAGAAAACAGTGCAAATAATGACTATGACAATGTAAATGGAAAAAATAAAAATTGAATCTGAATCTGTGAAATTATAATGACCAAATTACCCTGAAATTAGAGATATAATGAAGACACCTCCCTTCCTTCTTTGCAGAGGTGGTGGCCTATAGAGGTGGACCACTATATGATATCTGACATTTTTTGATACATTTGAGGTATCTAGTTAATGCAGTGTTTAAAGTTCTAGGCTTAAAGTCAGGAAGACCTGAGTTCAAGTTCAACCTTAGACACTTACTAGCTGTGTGACCTTAGGCAAGTCACATAATTTCAATTTGTCTTAGTTTCCTCAATGATAAGATGATGACAATAATAGCATCTTCCTCACAGAGTTGTTGTGAGGATCAAATCAGATATTTATAAAGCACTAAGCACAGTGTCTGGCATTATATAAATGCTTATTCCCTTCCATTCCTCTTTCATTTATGTCAATTAATTGTGCTAAATCAGTTTTCCCCTTCCTTTTTTTATTTTCTGTTATAAGAAATAGCTCTTTGGCAGGGAGATGGAGATCAATGCAAAATGCAGATGATGTAAAAAAAAGATTGATCCATAAAATTGATTTTAGAAAAGGTGAGAGGGTTAGACTAGATATTTTGTAAAGCCCCTTCTAAGTCTATATACTATGATCCTTTAAGGAATGCTGTCTGTGTGTGGAGATGAGACTAGAGACTTTGTGTTTTCTTACTTTAGTCAACCCCTGAGAGTTCCTATATAATAAACATATGAGGCATGGATGGGAAAGAAAGAAATGGCAGAAAAATTAATTCAATGGAAAAAGAGAGGCTGTAGGAAAATATATGAGAAAGGGAGTAGAAATAGAAAAAGACAAAGACAAAAGATGCATATGGTAGAAAGTAGCAGACAGAAGGCTCCCAAACATGGACTGAGGTACACTTCTAGACATCATTCTTCAAGGTGGATGATAGAATTGGAAAAAGTCTGATAAAGAAAACTACGGTAGATTATTGGATGGGATATACTCAAACTACTGGGACTTTTTATCTCAAAATTGTGAGGTTTGGGGTGGCAGGGACAAGACTGATCTCAATTATATGCACTACTTGAATGGAAATTGGTTCACCAAATTCTGAAGTGCTGGTGAAGTAAGTTTAGAACAAATAATAAGAGGAAGTCCATTCTCACATAACTGGTAATAAACTTCTGGAAGTCATTATACCATGAAATGATACTGGCAGGAAATATAAATGGATTTTAAAAGTGTTTGGATATATTCCTGAATGTCAGAGCCATGGGTAGCTACCAAGAGAATGTGAGATGTTTGGAACATTTAAGGTTAATGGTAGGGAGGACAGCCATACTTTAATGCCACTGTCAGCAACAGAATAATGGGTTGATGGTTTAGGAACCTAGCAACTGCAAACATTCAGAACTGAAAAGACCAACCGTCTAGCACAGCCTCTTTATTTTACAGAGGAGGAAACTAAAATTCAGAGAGGTTGATTCACTTCCTTAAAAAATTCAAGTTTTATTGGTTTGGTTTTTACATTACATTTACAGATTACTTCTATTTTTGTAAGAAGTCTCTCATAACAAAATAAAACAATTGTGTAAAACTAATAATATAGTGACCTCATCTGAAAGTGCATGTACCACTCCTCATCTCACTACTCAAAATAATCACAGAAACCTATTTTCTTTCCATCCCACTTCTACCTCATCTGAAGCAAAAGAGAAACAAATTTCTTTTTACAAATACATATAGTCAGTCAAAACAAATCCCTTCAATGGCTGTATGCAGAATTATATTTTTAATTCTGTACCCTAAATCTGTCATCTCTCTGTAACATATGTTGTGTTTCATCATTGATCTGCAATCATGAATGGTCATTCTATAATTTAATTTCTGAAGGCCACGTGGAACTCAAGTCTCTTGAAATTCAGTTCAGCGTTCTTTCCATCATGCCTCCCTTGCTATACCACATCATCTCTGTGTTTCTATCTATGTATCTATCTATCTATGCAGGGTTCTTTGTTTCATACTTTCCCTTTCTATGACTTGGAGAAAACTGACATAGGTCTCCCTAACTCCTATAAGGTTGACCCTGTTATGTTCAATATTTTCATCTTTAATTTAGATGAAGGTGTAGATAAATTTATCAATTTTAAGGTTTTAGTGAAGAAGTCTGTTCCTCATTGGATGATCTAATCAGTAGCCAAAATGGTACTGCTGATATAGTGCAGGAAGTCCTGGATCTGGAGTCTGATGATTTGGATTCAAATCCTTCTCTGCTATTTACATCCTATATGATTTTGGGCAAGTCACTTGACTCTTTGGTTCTCAGTTTCTTAATCTGAGGCATCAGATTCTGAAGGTGTGTCTGTGGCAAGGCCTTTAAATATCTTCTGGGTCCACAATTGGTCTTGAGCATGAGAAATATCCCAGTCCTGGGAGGGAAGCACTCTATGTTGGCCTGTTGCCTTTGGAAAGTGAAGACGCTTCTACTAAAAAAGTCCTGTCTTTATTGTTAACATTCAACCAAGTGTTGGTGATTTTTTGAACCTCTAGTGAAATGTTAACTTTATCTCTCAATTTCACTTAATGAAATTCTTCAGAGAACAGAAAAGGAAAGTGAAGATGTCCTTTGAATTCTCAGTAGCTCTAAAAGTTTAAGAAAGAACCGGGTGTGTATGGTAGGGGTGGGGAGACCAGTGTATCTAAAATTTGTTCATTGCATAGAACCCTTTCTACCCAGGGCAGAAGTTCCTGCTGTGTTTTGCTTCAGTGGAAATAAAACGTGACTTCAGGGTAGAGAGTTAGTGGGATGGATCAAGCCCATGGGTGTTCATTTCTATATTTTGCAGAAAGTGATTAAATCCCAATATGACTTATAAAACAAAAATAAGGATGCACAGCACACTGGCCCTAATGTTTTGATTCAGCTAGAGTGTGATTTTTGTGTTCATCTGCCAAAGGGGAAATCAATCTTTTTATAATGCTGCTGTTGGGGGACAGGTTCATGGTGTTCTGTTCGGCTTTGGCTGTATTAGCCTTGCTGAGTTTCAAGGAACTTGAGCTGACATTTCTGCATGTTAAGTTCATGTAGTGCAATGCTCCATTAAAACAGTGATCTGCCATCATTTCCCATGTCTGCAGCTTTTACTGTTTTTAGGAAGGCATAAAGCTAGACTCCTTCATTGTTTCATGTGCACAACAGTAACTAAGTAGCAAGACTCTTGGACTCCTCTCTCCACCAGCCTTGCCCCATGGCTATATATCAGCTCTCACTAGCGAAGTTACACAGTATTATCTTAACATTTAAGTTAACTGTCAAATAAAAATAAAAATTAATAAGGTGGAAAAAAGATGAAGAGCAGGCAGACTCCTCTTAAAACTCTTAACAGAGCTGGCAAAAGTGAAACATCAGACCAAAGTAGTTAATTTGGGAACCATGGATTTGAGGGTGAAGATGGATTTTGTTTGGGGACCTTAATTGACTGGATAAATGTATAAGACTCTAGTCTAACTCTGTTCCTTCTTGCTGCCATACAACCATTTAAAAGTTTCTTTGCCCCTGTAGAATATATGCTCTTTGAGGTCAGAAACTTTGTCTTTTTTATCTTTGAAAGCCCAATACCTAGGATAGCTCCTGGCACATATTCAGTGCTTAATAAATGTTATTGAAGATAGAATTGCCCCAGAATAATTTTCATATTTCCTTTTAAATGATAATGTGTAGGGTCTTTGGCTGGTATTTAGGAACAGAAGTAATAATCATTCAGATAGTAGGGCAAATAATAATACTTTGCTAAGTAATTTCATACAAAGACCTAAATTAGAACAAATCTGTCATACTACCTATAAAATCTGCCCCTTGACAAAGGCACAGTAAATTGATGAGGGTAAGTTAAAAGTGAACCAGGGAACTAAAATTTGTTTGATACCTGTCAAACAATTCTAAAATGTATTTTTTTGGAGTCAAAGCCATACCCATGAACTGGTACTGTGATGGAGATCATTGCTCCCTCCACAGTAAAAGATTCATCAATAATGCTAGTAATCCAGGCAGGATGTCTGAAAAGGAGAAACTTCAGCAGGGCTGGGATGTGTGTGTATGTGTTGGTGGAAATGTTTATATTGTATTTTGGAGTTTCACCCGGAATAGTTTGTACTAAAGAGCTGGTGATTGCCTCAGAGAAGTCAGAAATGCTTAACAGTGCCTCATACGAAGGCACTCATGAGACTTGTTACCATAGACCGAGACTGGTAAATATGGGAGTCTCAAAAATGCTTTCAGAGTGATGAGAGTAGAGCCTCAGGCCAAGCACCATAATAGAAATATAGATTAAGCTTCTTCTAAAAGCTCTTCTCATCACAGACTCTATCTTTATTTGAACCTCTTGAGAGGTGGGGATCATATCAAGTCCGGCCATAAGACATCAGACACCTGGGACAGGGAAACAAGGACATACATGCTCTCTCCCAGCTACCTCCCTTTCGGTGAGGAAGGACCACAAAGATATACATACATCAGGGAAGTTTTCCCTTGGAAAGCCTAGGCAGTGCTTTGCATCTTCTCTTCTGCTCACTCATGTGGGTCTTATTCTGTATCTCCAAACAATCTAAATTGCCTAAAGGTACAAAAGTTGAGAAACTCAATTGTATCTACCAGCCTGATAACTATCCTTCTTCCTTTTTAAATATTCCTGGTAAAGACATGGATAGAGTGTGCCTGTGTAGGCTAGATCTAACAGCTCTTTCAAATATCACCTCCTTACTGAAACAGCCTACTACTACTCAGTTTCCACTACCATCACTGGCCATGGTGCTGACCACTTCTCAGAAAGTTTTTACTGAGACAGGGAGCTACCCTAGAGTAGCTCGAACTAGCTGTGTCCTGCCATCATCCGTACTTAGACCGAGAACTCCATTCAGTGTCTCACTCTACCTATGAGGCAATCTCCTAAAGGCACTGTGTTTTTTATATAACATTTTGTCCCTTTAGAAATTATCGTGACGCATGTCAGGAGCTTTCACATTGAAAAAAAAATATGTCACATTAGCTTCCAAGTTTCTGATTGTCTAAATAACGCAGTAACTCAACATACAGCTGTCTGGCATTTTGACAGTACAATAACCCATAATTCTTTCTGCCACTCAACACTTCAAGGTTAGCATTTTGTAGTTTGCTCTCAAGGAGTATTCATTTAAATTTGCAAGAGGCAAAGAGTTGAGTGCTGCCTCATACCTAATCTTTGATTTATTCCTTATTTATTTGCATGATCTCTTTTACTTTCTATAACATTTCTCCATATATGTTTATATGTTAATGTGTATTGTATTCCTGCAACTTTGGGAAACAGGAGTGTTGTGTCTCTTAGCATGTTCCCTTCTTCTTGTAGTTTGGGAGGAAAATATGAAGTCTCTCTGAAGCTCCAGAGAGACCTTCCACCATGGGCAGGTTGGAACCTGTCTATGATTCCTATTTGCAGTGTAGCGAAATGAGAAGTGTTCACATTACAAAGTAATACACAACTTCTTCTAGAGCAATCACGCTGTCCCATAGCTGCCTTCACAAAAGGTTTATTTATCTCAGGGGAGAGAACCACCTGCTCTCAGTACTGTCTCTCAGGCTCCACTCTCCATAGTTCAGTGCTACTGGGTTGGTCAGGATTCTCCGCTTCTATACAGGACGGAGTAGATGCCTTTTGTACTCGTCTGACTGAAATGGGTGATTCTTCTATTCAAATAAAGAACATGGAATGTAAGTCAGAAAATCTGGGTTTTGGCTTGATTTCTGACTAACCAATTATTTTTGGGGGGGAGATAAAATAAACTTCTCAATTTCCCTATCCCTAAAATTGGTATGAATGCATGAAAAAGTACTTATTATTCACTCAGTATGTGTCAAGTTCTGAGAATACAAATGTAAGCATGAGAGTCCCTGTCTTCAAAGAGTTTGTTTTCTAATAAAGGAAGAAAGCACCTATAGAAGAATGGGACTAGGAAGGAGCATTTTGCATGGAGAAGTCATAAGGCAAGTGGCTGACGTGGCCTTTCTGGGACTGGTGGTATAGATAGGATTATTGTTATCAAAGCTACAATTGGAAGGAGGTGTTGGGAGCAGAGGCATAACTGTGCTACCTACTTCTCAGGTTTGTAATGTGGCTAAAATGAAACAATAGATTAATAAGTCCATTGGATAAAGATGGAATAGGGAATGGACCTTTGGTTTCATTGACATAAGAAACAGCAAAGTGAAGAAACTCCCTCTATCAATACAGGTCTGCACATTCTCTTCAGACATAGAAAACTTGAGTTCTAGGGCCTCTGAGAAGAAAAGTGACTCCCCCAGAGTCACATAGTGTTGGGGCTTGAATCCGAGACATTCTTCAAGGCCAACTCTTAATTCACTATGCCATGGCATCCTCTCACTTGCCTTCACACAAGTATCATGAAAACTTTGTAAGGGTCTATGCAAATATGCCCCATGGTGTTGCCTCAAACAGATTCATTAATACCAAATCCCAACATAATAACTGAATCTTAACCATAATGCCATAGAATACTAGTGTGTTAAAATGATCAATCCTCTATCATATTGTTTCACCTAACTTCATTTTTTTGCAAATTCCATTAATAACACTAAGTGAAATATGCCTGAATTGAGAAATTATTACTATGATGATTTGACATACTACTTATACTCACCTTATTTTAGCATCTGACACATGTTTTATTCTTTTTCCTCCAAAGCATTGACTTATTTCAATGAGAATCAGTTTGGTTTCATTTGAGAAGAATACATTTAGTGAACTGTAGTTCAATGGACAGGTCTTTGTTTAGGGAGTGAGCCTCCAGGAAATCTCAGGGTTGGAGAACATTATTTTAGCTGGGATGAAGTGTGTTTACAATAAAGGTGGATACACAAATAAATGATGAATCTGTAATTTTGTAAGCATGGGAGTACCTGTACGTAAACTCCCTCCATCAATGCTGACCACAACTCATCCATTAAGTAGTTGTCCAAATCACATAGATATTAAATGTCTTGCCCATAGTCACACTTCTAATGAGTTTCAAAGGTGGGATTGGAACTCAGATGTTCCTGGTTCCAAATCCTATTCTATATTTATATACTATGTCGCCACTCAAATGAAAGTGACTAGACCAGACCTGTGGTTTTTTGTGTTTGTTTTTTTTTTTGGATATAAGGAACACACTGTAGATACTCTCTGCAAGTACACATTGAACCTTCTCTGCAATTGATAATCTTTAAGAGTTATCTGGATCACTGAAAGATTGAGTGACTTTTCCAGAGTCACATGGCTAGCTCCCTATCAGAACTCAGGTCTTTCTGCTCTTGAGGATAGTCCTCTATCTACTGTGCCATTAAATCTTCATAAAACAAATGCTTTTACTTTAAAAAAAAGTTTGGAAAACCTAGTGTAGCTTCCTAACCTACATTGTATTCAAAGAGTCAAAAAGTTTTTGTTTTTGCATTTGAGGGCATGAACATTGAGGACATGAGCAAAACCTATCAGTGCTGAACTCTGAGATTCTGTGAACTTTTTTTTTTTTAAGAAAAATCCAACCTTATCACTTTAAAGGTACATTTAAGGGTAGCACTTTTAAAGTTCAATCTGAGGGACAACTGACTTGGCCTGGCTGTGGCCACCAACTTTGGGAATCTGAAAATGGTTTGAATGCCACATTTAGGTTATTTAAATCATTAAATTTCCTTATGGAGAAAAATGAGTGTAAAGGCCCATGAAGGTGGGAAGCCTATATGTCACCTGTTCTTCCTGAGAATCAGTTGTTTGTCTTGCCAGATAAATGACTTTCACACTGAGGCAGAGAGATTGAGATGGTTATGAGTCTCAGAGCTCTTCCTTCAAAGGACCTTTCTCAGAAGGCCCAGCCTGGGCATGGCTTCCTCTAATTCCAAGACGCTTGAAGAGATGATGGTTATGATATTCATGCTTTACCGCCCTCAAATGTGATTTCTGTTATTGAAAGTGTTTTCATTTCTGTTTATACTTTTGATCCTTGGGACAGCACTGTGCTGGAAAGTATATAACAAGGATTCCCACTCTCATTTTACAGATGGGAAAGTGATTTGGCCAAGGTTACCCAGAAAGAAAGGCATAAAACTGAGGCAGGAATGAACACAGGTCCTAGGCCAGTGCACGCTCCACTTTACTGTGATGGGACTTCTTCTGAGTCATGTCAATATCCTTGGGAGAAGGATATTGGTTATGTGCTTAGCATCTGAAAGCTTAGGAGCAAGTTAGCTCTGTCTGGGCAGTGAGTAGGGATTCTGCAAGTGTACATGTTGTGTGTGCATATGAACATGTATGTTTTTTCTTAGACCTATGACTAGACCTATGACTCATCTCTGTAAGCAGCTCCTGGTGAGGAACATTCTCCACCAATGTAAATACAGGATTAGAGAGTTGTCTGGGTCACCTCTAGGAGATTCAGGTCTCTGAGCCAGCATGAATCAGAGATGAGGCTTGAATACTGACCTTCCTGACTTCAGTCCAGTTCTCTATGTTTCATACCATGCAGGTCTATGTCTATTGCATATCTCTGTATGTATACATGTATGTTGATATGTGCGAGCACTTGCCTACGCACACATGTATATGTTGACATATGTATATATTGGAATACATATCCACCTGAATATAGTTTTTGAGATATAAATGCCAAGATAATAAAAAGAACATATCAATCTACTTTTCTCTCCTATATCTATAAACTACAGATCTATTATATATCTATCTGTTATCTATGGTGTTCCAAAGCAATTACAAGCTTAAAACTGGTCTTAGACTGTTGAGACATATGATACATCTGTGTGCATAGATCCTCATTATAACCTTCCCAGATATTTCTGTAAGCAAACATTATTTTCTATGTGTGCTTGACACTGCTTGGCAGTTTCCATGTGTAGATTCCCAGAGGCTTTCAGGGTTGCCCTGTAGACTGAACCTCTTTTTAGGGAGCATGAGAATTTAAGTGATACATGAATTGAATATTCCATGTCTGTATCTATAACCGGTGAGATTTAATGCTCTCTTTCTGCCCAATTAGGGGGTGATTCCAGCATCCAGGGGCAGGGGAGCTGGCAGGGATGATGAGCCCCAACTACTAATGTATCTGAATAATATCTCTGACACTCCTGTCCCCCCTCACCTCCATAATCTCTGCATGGGAAAAACCTCACATGTTTTCCCCCTACCCACCAATACTCCCCTCAGTGTGGGTTGAGAAACATGAAACAAGGAAACCAGAGAAGAGATAATGGGTTCATGATCTTTATCCATCTCTGGTGCCTCATGATGGCTTTTTCCCTTTCATTTGAAGGTCTTTCTCTCTGTCTCTCTCTGTTTCTCTGTTTCTGTCTCTCTGTCTCTCTCTGCGTCTGTCTGTCTGTCTGTCTGTCTGTCTCTCTCAGTGGATAATTATTTAGGAAATCAAGCCTTGTCCCCCTGTCTATTCCAGAGGTCTTGGGAGCACTCCATTTTTATTTTGGCATAGCAATAGTCCTTCTGTGCTCCAAAACTTTTCCTGTGCTCTCTGGTTTTCTTTATTTTATTTTCCAATTAACAGACATTTATTTTCTCTACCTCCCACCTAACCCCAGATTAAAAGAAAATGAAGACCCTTGCCACAAGTGTGCATAATCAAGCAAAATGGATCCCCACACTGCACAGGTGTGAAAATGTATTCCCCTTACAACTTGAATCTAACCTCCTCCCCTTTTTTAGGAAGTTGGCAGCATATTTCAAGCCAATAAATACAGGATTCATTCAAGATTATAAGAATAGGAGCTATACTACATTTATAATGAAAGCAGATACTCAACTGAAGGAAAGAACTGGGATTACATGAACCTCCAGAAATTCCTGTGAGGAAACTCCACCAGTACAGATTGCGATTCCTTTATGACTTTATAGTTCTTAAAGCATTACCTCAGTCCCATAGAGGTTGAATGACTTCTTCTTGGTCACAAAGTAAGTGTGACCATCTCCTGTGCAACAGCATTGCTCCTTCCTCTGAGGGTGGCCACCTCTATGGGCACTTTTTTCCCATAAATCTTCTCATGCTTCATCCTTTCCATCTGTGATTGTTTTGACCTCACCTGTTACATCACTATACTTAGTGGGAACCCGGTAAGCCCTTGGAGACTTGACTATTGAGAGACAGGATGGATAATAAACATTTACTTTGTGCCTTCTTCCAGCTAGACTCTGTACTGTGGGCTATGGCTGCAAAGACAAAGGAACCTACTACTTACTGCCTTTACTGTCAAAGAGGTTGCACTCTATCAAGAAATATTGAGAGGAAGAGACAAAGGATGGAAAAATAGGTGGAGCTTATTTCTGTAGAAATGTTAAGGCATATGATTTTGTTGAGTTTGAAATGCATAGAAAAAGTCCCCAATACTACACCAAAAACATAGAATGTTCCAGGGACCTGCAAGACCATTTTGGCAGATGAGGAAGTGGAAGCCTAGGGACTTCATGACAGTCATGGTTGCAGGGCATTAGGGTCTAGTGAGCTAGGGGAGATAGTGAGACTAAGCTTATGGCACAGGGTCCTCAAACCCAAGCCCTCTGCCTACCTCTGAAGCCTGTAGTTTGGGGGAGCAAGTACGACTTTGTTCTCTTGCTTTATTTTCTCTACCAGTCTTCTGAACAGCCACCATGGCTCCAAAAGCATGCAAAGATTCTCTGCTTTGCCAATCTCTCATCTAAATGTTGGAAATTTATGTCACAAATGTTGACTTCTGGGTTGGTGTTTTTGTTTCTGTTATACCTGGCTTAAAGAAATCAGCTTCCTGAAGATGGAGCTGGAGGAGTAACTGAGGAAAGTGGGTGGGATTTTAGATCAGCTATTTCTCCAGTTGCCCCTCACCTTTTTTTCGCTTTCTGCAAGAAGTTGAAATATGTGGTATGTGGAATCGTTTTGACTTTCTTTTTTAGGAAGAAAGAACAGTTTATAAAAAAAAGTGAGGCTTCAAATGCATCTCTGTGGTGAGATACCAAGTCACCCAATCCAGGGATTTCTTCTTGAGCTGGGTTCCAGCAGGAATAGGCTTTGCTTAGGTATTCATTTCAGTGGCATTGACAATACTGACAATATAATTGACCTAAAAAGTTCTGGATTTCCTGTTAATGCACTTTAGAAATGTACATCAACTACAAAAAAAATCATTTCTATCTACATTTCACTTGATTTCCATTTTCAAGAGAGAGGCTTCATCATTATTATTCTATTTGAATAGCACTGATATCTTGAGAGATGGAAGGAGATTTCTATTGTACGCTAGAGTACTTTATTTCGATATTTTCTTTGTCTGATTATACATGATAAACACACATTAGTGACATTTCGTGCATGTTTGGAAGATAAATGGGATATCTCTTTAAACCATTCCTGACACTTGCTAACCTGTGAGCTTAATGGCATTCTCTCTTTGATTCAATAATTTGTCTGTCAAAAAAAAAGCTTGGCTGACATTCTCCTTGTTGTGGGACTGAAATGGAAAGAAATCTCTTTTCTTGAAGATAATTTTTGAAAATCGAGGGGAACATTTTAGGCTAAAAATGTTTTAGAAAATTATTTTGGTTTTGTGTGTGTGTGTGTGTGTGTGTGTGTGTGTGTGTGTGTACACGCACGCATGTGTGTCTGTGTGCTAAGGGAGAGTAGGGATGGAAGAATCTGGAACTCCAACATTATAAGGAGCATTTACCTGTGGCAAATGATAAAAGAGAGACTGTTAGCTGGGACTGAAAGTCCTCTTGAAATAAACAGGGAATGTGTGAAATCTTGCAAGTGAAGATTGCTTCTGCTTTGGAAGGATTGTCAGCCTTTGCAGGCTGTTATTGAGCTGGTGTTTGTCTTGGCCGCTGTGCCTGCATGGGTCTGTGTAAGTTCCACCCCTACCTACCTCTGCCTCAATATATCTCTCTGGCCTCATAGTCTACCTGCTCATTCCATGTTGAGGGGAGGGGAGAGGATATACAAAAAGCACCTATAATTTAGCCTGTGGACTCTTCATTCCCTGATTTTGGAATAAAGGAAAATAAACCACAGAGCTTGCTGGAGGGATGACTAGATTGGGAAGAGGGAAGACTTGATTTGGATGACTCTCTAGAGCATCGGTGATATATCCCACAGGCAGAGTTTCTTGCCCAGGGTAAGGACCGCAGATCTCACCTGGACAAAAGTGAGAATAAAACACACCATCAAGAACCCAGATAACTCATCAAGCTCACAGAGGAAAGTAGAGATCTAGGCTATCAATGTGAGGTCACTTCCGGGAAAGCCATCACTCTCCCAAGGGAAATACTACTGGCAATGTAGGGGACGAGCATAACTCAGGCCATCCGCTCTCTGTCAGCACTTCACTTCAGGTAATTCTTTGTGCTAGCTAGGTGCTAAATGTTGTTTCTGCACCATTGATGCATTGCAAGTGTTTCTGGTTTCCTTTGAATTCAGTGCTTTAGGTAAAAGCCTGATCTCCCCTTACCATTTCTGATTCTTTCCATGGGGTTCCTATTGACAGTGTTTCTACGGAATATCTGAATGTCTCACCTGACCCTCACAAGTATTATTGTGTGACCCCATGTCTTGAAATCACCTCCCGTCTCCCATATTCCAATTCTAGTGCTACCTTGGAACAGGCACCTCCTTCAGAGATGCTGTGATGTTTTAGTTAGATGAAGAGCTTTCCACTGAGATTCCTAGAACAGGAAGAGACTTTATAGGTCATCTCGTCCAACCCTTCCCTTTTACAGGTGAAGAAACTGAGGCCTAAAGAGGTAAATGACATCACCATAAAGCTGAATTCTTCTCACAAGCCCCTCTAACATTGATGGCACTTCATCTGACCTGTGATTCTCTGTCATGTGCTAATAATTTATCACTAAATGAAGTATATCCCTCTATACTGTAATTTCCACTCTGCCCCCCAGGCTAGCACAGTGGTTTCTACATGCTAGACACATAAATGCTTGATGATTGACTGATTGAGAGCCAGGATTTGATTCCCAGAGTTCTGGCGTTATTTCTAATATGCCAAGCTGCCCACCCCTCTCCCTTAGCAATATGGATGCTGCTGGTATGGTCTGTAATTCATCCATTCTCTTCCTTCCTTCCTTCCTTCCTTCCTTCCTTCCTTCCTTCCTTCCTTCCTTCCTTCCTTCCTTCCTTCCTTCCTTCCTTCCTTCCTTCCTTCCTTCCTTCCTTCCTTCCTTCCTTCCTTCCTTCCTTCCTTCCTTCCTTCCTTCCTTCCTTCCTTCCTTCCCATTTAAAAAAGTACAATCCACCAAATGAACCAAATATGTTTTCCTAGCCTGCCTTCAGGAGGTCACCAAAGATATAAGATCAGTGGTAGTGATCTTTGTTCCTCACAAATGGCTTGGATTCTCTCTGGACAAGGCTATCTGTTTGTAAGACTGCACTAAAAAGCACCAAGTTCTCTGTTACGGTTGGGTTTGAAATTGAGGTGGGGGTGACCCTCCTCTTAAGGTTTCTCAGGAGACCTGTTAATTTTTTTTCACCTGCACTCAAGGACTGCCTGCCAATCATGTCCTCAAGCAGGGATAGTTTTGACTGAATGAAAAGGACAGTGATGATTTCTTTCTTTCTTTCTTTTTTGAGAGTGGTGATTTCTACAAAGCACTCACTTCTTGGTCTGAGGGCTGGTCTATAGGGAGGAGCTGAAGGAGAAATGAGGAAGGGGAACTGGAAGGATCTGAGTCTGTGAACATAATCAAACTGCAGCTGTAGATACGGGTGGACTTGTGCTCTGACCGCCCATCAGAAGGCAGAGCTCTGCGGTGAGGACCTCTGAAGTAGGTCTTGTAGACGGGAGGTCCTATGGGACTTTGGTTATTTGTCCACTTTATGGGGCTTAACTGTCATGCAGGAATAATCCACCTATTTGTTCTTGCCCTTCGTTTTCTCACTCTTCTTTCATATGTCAAATCTGGGAATAGATGATATCTAGGATTTTAATAGACCGTAAGGTAAAGCACTAGATCGTATGCTGAATGTGCTCCTGGGAGAGGATGGAACTTTTCTCCATCCCTGTCCCTGGTCACTCCCCTCTTTGCTCTTCTCCTTTGAGGCAGTGATGCAAGAACACTGGCCTTGGAGTCTGGAGAGATCTAGGTCCAAATGCCTCCTTTTATTAGCTGCGTGACCATTGAAGAATCATGACCTTCAGTCTCTTTATCAGTAAAATAGGGACACTAATACTCTTACCAATAACAGAGAACTGTTTGGGGGATTAACGCACATAAAATGTTTTATAAAGGTTAAGCCCTTATGCAACTAGTAGATGTTACTTATCATACTCATCATCAGCCATCATCTGTGACCATCCATGAGAGTAAAATAGGAAAATACTGGCATACAGTTCTTAGCAATCCAGGAAAGGACTACCCTAAGCCATAGGAGAGAAGTTATCATGCTAGAAGTCTTACATTGGGGCTGGTGGGTTGAGTTTGGGTATAGTCCTGCAAGCATCGGGGATATGAAGAGTCCCACAGATATACTTATGTAGACTGAATTGTTATTGCAGAAGGTAAAGGAGAATAAACCAAGACTATATAAATAGAATATCTATATGCTAGGCATAAAGAGGGACAGCTAGGTGGCTCAGTGGTTAGAGCACTGGGCTTGGAATCAGGAAGACTCTTTTTTGTGAGTTCAAATCTGGCCTTAGACCCTTACTAGTTGTGTGACTCTAGGCAAGTTACGTAACCTTATTTGTCTCAGTTTTCTCATCTATAAAATGAGCTGGAGAAGAAAGTGACAAACAACTCTAGTGTCTTTTCCAAGAAAAGACCAAGTGGGGTCGTAGAGTCAGAAATGACTCATGTGACTGAACAACAACCGTTATCAATACAAGTAAGAACCTTATGTCAGGTTTTTGGTCCAGAAAAATCAGTGCTCAAGGTGTTCAGAGGGGGAGAGATCACTGTGGGCTGGTATGGTCAGTAAAAATTTTGAGCCGTAGAACTCTGTACCTGGAAGCGTTCCTAGCAGTCATTGAATCCACCCATCTGAACTGTAAATACCCGCTACAACTTTCTGGACATGAAATCATCTTGATGTGGCCCTAGCACCCACAGCTATGGAGCTTCCTACCTCAGAAGGCTGCTCATTCTTTGTGGGTAAAACTTCATGGAGTGGGTGGGATTTGGGATTATATGAAGAATAAGTTGGATTATGAATAGACTAGGTGGAATAGAACCAGGGACAGGTGAGACAATTGTGTACTGGAGAACCAGCTGGGGCCAGGAGGCCTGGTTTAGAGTTTCATGTGACCTTGGACGGGTGACTTAACCTTTCTGATGTTTTGTATCTTCATCTATAAAATCAGGAGAGTGAGATTGGGCCTTCCTGGATCACAGGCTGGTTTTGTAGATCAAAGGAAATAATGCATGTGAAAGTGCTGGGTAAGCAATAAAGAGTTATCCAAATAGAAATTGTTATTCTAGTTAGGGGGAACTCTTGCTGTAGACCCTCTAAAAATATCCCTTATAAGTAAGTGATTAGACTGTGGCCTTGTTGACACACTGTAGATGTCTGAGGATGCTTCAGGACTTAGAAGTTGAGGGGCCTTCCTTGGGCCTACCCAGGTGGTGAAGGAGCCCAAATAAACTCTGAGTATTTCTTGGGACCACAAAAAGGGAGCTTCAGTCAGAACAACAAAGAAGGCCAGCCCACAACAAAGCTGAGCTCTGGGGGCCCCTTTCACAGACACGTAAATATTTAATAATCATCTGTCTACAACCAATCTAGGATGGAAAAAAAAATCTTTAAATAGACTGCTAGAAAGGCCAAAACCTAAATTGTAATTGTCTCTGAATTACTCCCATTAGTCAGTAGCTATGACTTTTTCTTAGTGTGGGATAAATCATGTTTTTTAGAGGGGTGTGTGAATTATTAGCCAACCTTAAAAAATAATGCTGTCCCTACTAAAAAATAAATTAATGTTTCTTAAAAAAACCACAACTAAAACGATGTGGCATTTTCAGAGCATGGATGACAAAGACAGTACAAAGAAGAGATTTCATTTTAAAAGAAGTTCTTGGTACCCCTTGGTGTTCTGTCTTCCCTACTTCCGCTGATGGTTGTGTGCTATGTATGAGAATGTTGGATAGTCTCATTCTGTCTTGTGTAACAGGGCATCCCGAAAGTCTTAGTTCAGCTTTAAGTTGTTAAATATATACATGGACACATAGCATGCATATATACATGGGCATTTATAAATAAGTATATTTACATATTTACCTTCATATACATCTGAGCAGCTATGTATACGTAAATATAATGTATGCATATGAACACGCACGTACCTAACATTCATGATACACATTTAAACATGTATGCATTCATGCATGCATGGTGTCCTAGAAGTCTTAATGCACTATAGATAAATTATGATTGTCATGTATAATGATATATTTGATATATACGTATATCTCATGTCTATGTATGTATGTATGTGATATATACATGTAGCTATATATCCCACACATCTTTATCATATATCACGTTTAATCCTACTTTTATGCATTGTTTCCAGCAGCTGATATAATCATCTTGTTGGATTACAGCTTGTATCTCATGTTCCCAGATTTCGACAGCTGAAGTGCTCAAATTGAACCATTTTGTTCTCTGCAAAATAAACCAAGGGCCATTATGCTTGATCTTTCGTTAACCAACCTCTCTCCTCCAGCCCACCCCCCAGCCCATCTCCTCTCCATCGCCTGCTCCTTCTGTTCTCTGTCTCTCTCTTCCCTCTCCCTCCTTATTCCAGTAGAGCTGCATAGGGAGAGCAGCGTCCTAGAGGAGAGCCGTATTTTCAGTCCAGACATGTCAACTTCAATCTGTGGCAATTTGGTGTGAAATCTGTGGGATGGTGTAGGGTGGCAAGGTCAGCGCCCATCCCCCATAATTGTTCTTGCTTATTCATCTACTTTCCTGGTAGGTTCCTCTCCCCATGCTGGCCTTTGTTTGGTTAAATGGTTTGAAGATTTACCGAGGTCCTTCACGCTCATCCGGCTGCCCAGGCCAACGTCTCCGCCAGGCCAGACTTGCTAGAGCATCACCTGGTGGCACTCTGGACAGTGAGGTCTTTTTCTCCCAAATGGAAATAAAGAGGCCATCTCCTTGTATAACAATTAGGACCATTTTCAGACTAATTTACTACCGAATCACTCACAGCCCCTTGTACACGAGTATGAAAAATGTTAATTGGTATTAAAGTCTGAAATCTGAAAGAATTTATAGACGTAAGCAAAAGGGAGTACCAGGAATCTCATTCATCTGAATGATGGGTTGGAGTCTTCATTGACACTTTTCAGATTATTTTAAAAACCCATGATAATGATGAATCTGAATGTAGCAATTTATTCTATTTTGGGTCATTAACCCTTGTGCTGCTTACGGCAGCAAATGACTTCATCTTAAATGATTAGTGTTCTGGATGGTTTGGGTACTTGGGGGTGTCTCAAGCTCTCATCTGAAAATCAATTTTTAGTAAGTGGCAAGGAGTTCCTTCTGGTTTGGAAGTTTTACAGAGATATCCTAGGAGAGCCCTCTCCCCTGATTTGGTAATATATGTATTTCTATAGATGTGTCTCCGTACAATCCTAAAACTAGAGAGTGTTTTATCCCTTCCATTTTCTTCAAATTGGGATGAAATAGTGAGGGGGAGGGTGGGCCTAGCCAGACCACCAAAGTTTCTTTTGCCAAAGCAAAAGAAGTGTGTTTGGGAACCTGTTGCTCAGAAAATAGACTTTATTAAAAGGATCTTTTTTTTAAATGGAGATAAGGATTGTAGTTTGAGGAAGAAAAAGAAAAGAGCCTTCATCAACTAATCCTGCCCACAGACAGAATCAAATGGTTTGAAACTATTGTTTTGATTTCCATTGAGTGAAGGCTGGAGGGGCTTTCTTGGCTAAAGCTGTTCAATCTGTGCTAATTGAAACACTTTTTTTTTGGTTTGGTGAACCCTCTCTCTAGTTGACCTTGAAACTGCATTATCTCATCTTTTGGAAGAAAATTCCAATGGCATCAGATTCCAACGCTGAGGCTGCCTTATGTCTTGCGGTGTTAGAGAAATAAAGGTCATTGTCAGGCACCTCCAAATGAAAAGAATGAGTGTGTTGGCTCCTGGTGAGTGGACGGCATGAATGTCAGCACTAGCTGGCCTCATCCTTAGAGACATGAGGCGGCCTTACTGAGTGTGGTGTCTGGTCTGGAGTGTGTGGGCATCTTGGAGATTTCCAATCATTTTACAAGGTTATGCCTGCTATCCCCTCTCTGTTACTGGTCTCCAGCTTTCTCATGGTATCAGCATGTGGGGGACACTTGAGTTTCCAACTTTCTCCGGCCCCTTCCTCTTCAGAAACAACTGAATTAACTAACAGGCCTCTGTGAGAAGCGGTTGTCAACACTTACTGTGTGCAGAGAGTACCTGATACTCTATTGATGAGAGTGGAGCAATTGACTCCAGAGACCTCATTGTCCATCCCATATAACCCTTGAATACCTGTCACTGGTTTTAATTACATTAAAGTGGATTCCTTCCCTCCACCAAACACACACACACACACACACACACATACATACACACACACACACACCACAAAAACACAAGGAGAAATGTTTCCTTTTACTAAAAAAGATTCTTCTTCTTAAAAAAAACCTAAATTCTGAGTATTCTGTGTGTGTGTGTGTGTGTGTGAGTGTGAGTGTGTGTGTGTGAGAGAGAGAGAGACAGCTCCCATTGGTCAAATGGTCTGGATCACAGGGTACACTTTATTTTCAAGTAAAGGAAAGATGAGTTGACCTGGATTTGATGGCATTTCCAAATCCTGACTAGTTTTCATGGGTTGACCAGAGGTTAGCTGATTTGGTGTGATTGGAATGCCCCTATGCCCAGTCTGAGCTAGGGACTGTTAGTGCTTGATCTGGGTCAGCGACCGTTAACACCCAGTCTGAGTCCAGGACCTTGAGCAGCCTGTCTGTGTTGGATTTGGTGGCAATCAGGCCTCACCGAATGACTGGCAAAACCAGCTCCATCCCAAGCATGAGAGCAGCTTACTGTTAACTTCTTGGTGGTCTGAGGCCTCGGTCAGCTTTTCCATTTGTCTCTCTGTGGTCATTCTGGCCAGACTGCCCGCCTTTGGATGCTCATCCTTTCGAGTTTCTCCCTGAACGGTCTCAGTAAATATTCCAGTCTGAATATTCAACTGCAGAGTCATCAGTTCTGACAGACGGCTGCCTCTTAGCCTCCCCCCCACTTTCAGCCCCCCTTCCTCACTTCATCTTTCCCCTGTCATAATGCACCCTTTGGCAGAATTTTTTCCAAGAGCTAAATGTGAGTCTCAAAGAGACACCGTCAAGGTATTTTTCATAATTTTCAAAAGTAATTTCCTCAAAGCGCCCCCCCCCCTCCACTCTTGGTTATAATTATGTCTTAGCAGCAGACGACCAAAATCAGCTACTCAGCCGATTCCCCTCCTCCACGACCTCTGGCTGTTTGTGACTTTTACTGTAGGCCTAGCCTGAATGAATCAGGTCCACTTGAAAGAGGTGGGCAAGGGGGAGGCCCTCATTGCTTTTGATTTTGTAGGAATCCCATGAGGAAAAAATATTTTTCTATTAATAAGGAAAATGCAATAGACATCAGGTTCTTTTCTGTTCATGAGTATTAGAATTTAGAGACTTTCGAATGTGTCTATTCCAACTCCCTCATTTTACAAAGGACAAGCTGTGGCATCTAGAGAAGATATAACGTTCCAACAGTTACAAAGCAATTACTTAGCAGAGCTGACATTTGAATTCAGGTCTTCTGGCTCTTAAATCGAAGACTTTTTTCACTATACCATGCTGATCCCAAGAGGTTTCCCCTTAGGAGCTTGAGATGGGATAGAGTTAAGCAGAAGAATATTCAGTTTTTTGTTTGGTTTTGTTTTGTGTTTCATTTTGGTTTTTAAGGAGCAGGCATTTAGTTCCTTCTATTTTCTCTGTGAAAGTGAAAATCCAGTTCCACCTTGCTCTCTCTCTCTCTCTCTCTCTCTCTCTCTCTCTCTCTCTCTCTCTCTCTTTCTCTTTCTCTCTTTCCTTTTTTGTCTCTCTTCCCCCCTTTTTTCCTTCTTTTCTCTCCCTCCTTCCCTTCCTCCCTTCCTTCATTCCCTTTCATTTTCTCTCTCTAGAAAGAAAAAATCAGAAAGTTAGAAACAGAGCTAAGAGGAGAATGAGGTCTGCCCAGTATGGGTCCCTCCCAAAAAGTAATCTCCCAGTAGGAACTCACCAATGAAAGAAGGAGGAGGTGGAGCAGGACAACATGGCAGAGGGATGTTCTGGGTGAAAAGATGAAAGAATAGCTGGGGTGGGGGGTAATTAAGGGATGAAGAGTGCCTAGTCCAATTTATTATCTCTTCCTTATTGGAGCCCTTTCTGTATCTAGATTAAAAGTCTCTCCCTCTCATTTTTAAAAATAATTTTTGATAGCTTTTGTTTTTACATTACCTTCATTTCCCAATGTATCTTTCTCTCTCCTCCCCATTCCACAAAGACATCCATTGTAACTAAGAATTTTTAAAATATTGGAAAATAACGTAGTAAAACTAAGTAATGTATTAAAAAAAGCCTCACATCATATACAACATTCAACATCCATAGTCCCTCACTTCTCAAAAGATGGCAGAGTAAGGGGAAATATCTTCTCATATTTTTTCTTGAGGACCAAGCTTGTTTATTATAATGTTTCAATAATCAGTTTCAATTGTAATCTTGAAGATTCTCTCCTATTTGTGAGGAATTCTGAACCCAGAGGATTCCAAGGGAGAATTGCTCCAAAAACAGAGCCAGGGAAAGGGTCTGGTCATCCTGTCTACTGTCAAAGTGGAAATAAAGTGGGCAAAGAGAAGGCTATGTCTTCCCACTTTAGAGGCTAACCCTGAAAGCTTCTAAGGGGTGTGTCGGTGACAAGAATGGTATGACGTCCTTCATACATAGTCGGCAAGGGGTATAAGCAAAGAAAACACTAAAAGTAAGACTCAGCAGATTTTCTTCTCCCATCTCAACCAAGAACTAGCTTTGAGATTGAGCAGGTAATCTCATTTAATCGTCAGTTACCTATCTGTCAAAAGTGGCTAACAACACCTTTGAGGCCAATCTAATGAGATAACATGTGTACAAATGAGCTGACAAGGCTTAGAAAATGGCCATGAAGCCTTAAGCAATTGTTACTCTAGTTTGAAAATCTCATCCTTTTCCATATTTTCTTTTGCCAAAAAGGCCAGGGGACAGGATGGAAGGGTAAATGAGAAAACATGGAGAAAGAAATGTGAGAAAAAAGAGGATCCAAGGTGGATGTAGATATTTTGGAGGAGCTTTCACCCACTCAGAAGGCACATCCTTTCAGTAATGTCTGACTCTTTGTGACACCATTTTAGGGTTTTCTTGGCCAAGATACTGGAGTGTTTTTTCATTTTCTTCTCCCGGTCATTTTACACAGGAGGAAACTGAGGCAAACAGGGTTAAGTGCCTTTATCAATGACACACAGTAAGTGTCTGAGGCCAGATTTGAAGTCAGGCATATAAGTCTTCCTGATTTCAGGCCTGGTGCTCTTTGCAGTATGGTGACATCTAGCAACCCTCAGAATGCACAGAATGAAATAAAAATCTTCAAAAAAGGCAAAAAAAATGGAGTTTCAAACTACTTTGTTCTACTCTACATCAAGCCTGGGTGGCTCGTTCCAGGTCTCTACCAAAGAAAATTCTCCTTTGGACTAGGTGGAGATTTTGCTAAGAAAGTTATCTGAGACCACATTGAAAATATGGCTAAAGTCTTTGTTCTGAGAAGCATCTAGAGAATATCCCTTCCTCTTCCATTTCTCATTGTGGGGTGGCAGAGGTAACTAGGTGTAAAGTAAAGGCAGCAGGTGGGAAAAAAAAACAGTAGAGTATCTAGCAGGGAAAGGTAGCCTTCCATCAGAGGATCATGCATTTAAGGCTAGAATGAACCTTAAATGCCATTGAGTCTCACCCCTTCTTTTTATAAAACGAGTAGATGAGGAAACTGAGTCACAGAGGCTAAGAGTCTTGCCCAGTGTCACTTTTCGGCTCATGTAGAATTTCTGATTCCAAGTATAGTACTTTAGCCACTATTCTACATTAGCTAGAAGGTTAGTGACCTTTTCTGTTTCACTGATGGTTAAATTTGCACAAAACATTAGGAGACATTTACTTTTCCGGAGACTTTTACTTTGGAGGGCATATGGAGTAGAGGCAGACAAATGAACCATCTTTCTACCTCCCTGTACATCCACAAATACCTTCTATTAAAAAAATTTAAAAAATGAGTGTTGTTATTTTGATACACCTACTTTTCTCAATATATCCCCTTTCTCTATTCCAAAGAGCCATTTCTTTAATTTTTTTTAAAAGCAAAAAAGTTTAGCAAAAATTAGCCACACTTCAACCAAGTGTGACATTTCATGTAGTATTCAACACCCATAATTCTCCATGTCTGCAAAGAAGGGAGAGGTGTATTCTCCTATCTTTTATTTAGGGTCAACTGTAATATCATGACCTTAGATTCAGAGCTGGAAGGGAGCTTAGGAAGTATGTAGTCCAAGCACTTCATTTTACAGATGAGGAAGCTGAGGTACAAGAATTTGAATCACTTGGCCAAGGTCACACTATTAGTAAATTGTATAGCATATGATTTAAGATATTGGTCTGAACTCAATTCTCCCAAATTCCTTTCCAATTTTCCCAGCAATTTTTTTAATCAAGTAGAGAGTTCTGCCCCAAGAAATTTATGTTTACAAGTTTATTGAACACTGAGTTATTGAAGTCAGCTGTTTCTGATTCTCCATTATCTGGATAATCCCATTGATCTACTTTTTCACTGTTCAACTCATACCAAAAAATTTTAATGTTTATGTCTTTTAAACATAATTTGAGGTCAGTAAATGCTATTGCTTCTACATTCTTACCTTCTGTTAATATTTTCTTTGAGATTCTATGTTGTCTGTTCTTGAAGCACTTAGTACATAGTAAGCATTTAATAAATGCTAATTGGTTTGATTTGACAGGATTTTGTCCATCCAGATGGATTTTGCTATTTTGTCTACCTCTATAAAGTTTTTCCCTGGATAGTTTAATTGGAATAACATTAAATTCTAGATCAGTTTAGATTGGTATCATCATTTTTATTATATTGGCATGGTCTACCCATGAACATTAAATATCCCTCCAGTTATTTCAGTTCTTTATGAAACATTTTATAGTTATATCTATACATATCTTCAGCATACCTTGGTAGATTGACTCCCAGATATTTTATATATTTTATAGTTATTTTTAATAAGATTTCCATTTCCATCTTCCTTCTAGATTTTATTTTTATTACCATACGCTTGATTTCACAGTTTTATTTTGTATCCTTCTACTTCCCTGAAGCTATTAATTGCTTCAATTTTTTTTGCTCATTCTCTAGCATTTTCTAGCTAAATATATAATGTCATTAACAAATAAAACTTGGTCTGACTCCAATTTACCTGGATCTATGCCCTTAATTTTTTAAATCTTTTTTATTGCTATTGCGAGCATTTATAGAACTATGTCAAATAGTGTGAAAATAGTGTGAAAAGAGAACATCTTTGCTTTCCTCCTGAATATATTTGGAAAGCTTCTAGTACTTTCTCATTGTATAGAGTGCTACATAAAGGGGATTTTCCTTTGTTATTTAGGCATACTAGTTCCTTATTGATGAAGCTTATGAAGTCAAGTTCAAGATAGGCATTCCCAGGCAATAAGTGATATAGAAAAAATACTTGATTTTGAGTTAGACTCTTTGTGTTCCAATATTGTCATTGCTACCTTGAGAAAGTAAGATAATCTTTCTTAGTCTCAGCTTTCTCAACTGTAAAATAATAGGGTTACATTAGACAGTCTCTCTAAGGTGACCTGTAATCATGGTCTTGAATTCATTTGGTAGGGATCAGTCAATTTATAAGCACTTGTCAAGTTCTCTGCCCAAGTACCTTGTAAATATTGGGGATATAAAGCCAAAATGGAACAAGCTCTGCCCTCAAGGAGTTTACATTCTTTAAGAGGAAACAACAGCTGCTTAGCATGGTGCCTGCTACATAACGGGAACCTAATAAATGTTTATTAATTGACTACATAGTCACATAAGTGTGCAATTAATATTTATGAGTAATTAGCATATAAATGTATACAAATACATTCCAGGTAATTTGGGGGAACAGCTTGTAGCTAGGGGGATTGCAGGAGGTAGCTTTTGATTTGAGTTTTGAAGAAAACTAGGGATTCTTAAAGGCAAAGGTAAGTAAAAAGTGAATCAGGCACTGGCAACACCCTGGAGATCAGAGAAAGATGTAGAGATGGGAAATGAAATGTTGTGTGTGAGGAAGATGAGTTTGGCTGGTTGTAGAATGTTCAGAGAGGAGTAATGCATAATGAACCTGGATAAATAGGTGGAGATAATAGACTCAGAGCTAGAAAGAACCCTAGAAGGTCTCATGGTCAACTGCTTCATTTTACAGATGAAGAAACTGAGTCTCTTGGAGTTTAGTTGTATGACTCATCATGCTGTTAGTCAAGTGTCTAAACCAAGGATTCTTACTTTTTTGTGTGTCGAAGACTCCTTTCACCGTCTGAAAATTATGGTTCCCTTTGTAGAATAATATTTTTAAATGCATAAAAATAAAGTATCAAATTACAAAGGAAAACAATTATATTGAAATAAGTTTATAATTTTTCCATTCAAGTTCATGGATCCCTTGAAATATCTCTGCCAGGAGGGATCCATGGACCCTTGGTTAAAAACTTTTGGTCTTTAGATTATTGTTAGGCTAAAGCAGAATTCCCCAGAATTCTGAGGCATTGCTCAAATATAGACAGTTCTTGCATGTTCCCTATCATCTAAGCCTTTTCTGTTGTTTAGTCATTTTAGTGGTGTTGGACACTTGACCCATTTGGAATTTTCTTGGCAAAGATACTGGAGTGGTGTGCCATTTCTTTCTGTAGTTTATTTACCAGATGAAGACACTAAGGCAAATAGGATTAAGTGACTTTCTCAGGGTCATAAAGCTAGTAAGTGTCTGTGGCCATATTTGAACTCAGGAAAATGAGTCTTCCTGACTCTAGGACTTGCACTCTATCTGTTTTACCACATAGCTGCCTCCAACCCTTTTCTATTTTACTATGAAGTTAAAAGACTCATCCAAAAGAAGAAAAATAAAGTGTTGAGGGAGACTCCATTTTTAATGGATTTGTGAAATTTTATCTTTGTTTTCCTATTTTTATTTCCATTCCTACTTCCTTCAACTCACTTTTCCAAGTTAGATTAAAAAAAACATGATTAGAGAAAAAATATGTCCTCCCCTTTCACCTTTTAAATTATATTTGTAGGTAACTCCTTCATTCCCTTTCCCCAGTCCCTCACATCTTCCTGCCTAAAAGGAAGCCAAGTTGTCCAGAGTAGGACAGCTTGCAGACCTGCTCAGCAAGGCAAGATGTGCTTGTCGGTTTGGAGGGGAATACTTCATCATTAAGTGGTCCCCTTTCTTCAGGGGACGGAGCAGTCACACACTGTCTCAGCGCATACTTGGACCATCTTGTCCTACAAGCTGAGGCATTTCTTTCTGAATACAAGCCCTGAACCCTCCACAGGTCAGGAGAGATAGTTTGAAACAAAACAAAACAAAACAAAAAAACTGTCGTCTGGCTTTGTGTTGGAAATAAAGGAATCCCTAATCTACTCAATCTGCCCAAGTCAGATAAAGAAAGTGAGGGATGCCTGTGTTTCGGTAATAGAAGGCACTTGTACAAGCAATTTCTTAGGGGGAGGTGGGGGACAGGGGAGAGGAGAAAAAAAACTGGAGGAAAGGCTGTTGGAAACCTTTTAATTAGTACTAATTACCTCAGCAGAAAACGTTGGAGGCTTGAAAGGATTTGTGTCAGCAAGTGAAAGATCAAAGATTGCCACTCTCGCATTTTAATCTGTTGGCTATAAAAACGAGCAAGGGGGTAGTGATGGGACCCAGGAGAATGCCTGCCCAGGTGGTTGAGGCCTTAATCCCTTCTTTACTGCTGGAGCCTGAGGCCTTGTTCCAATTACATAATAAGATGATTTAATTTGGGGGGTACTTAATTTTAACCCTCTTCCACAAGGCCAAAGTACAGTTACCTTCTGAAGTGAAGGAGTGAAAGGTGGGTGGGCAGGCTGGGGATGAACCCAAGTCCTATGTCACTCCAGTTCTTCCAAATGTCTTTTTCTCACCAAGAGAGTGAAATTCTAAGCTAACTGCCTATTATTGCATTTGTATTGATATTATTGGAAAGATTCCTCCAAGGGCCTGGTGAGTGAATCCTTCTGTCTACGTGGGGCAGGTGAACAAATCTAATGGAGTTCAGTGGTTTGGGTGGGATTTAGTTGGGTCATTGGGTTCCTATGTATCAATCCCTCTGTCAGACTTAAAAGTACAGTAAGCAGGGAACTAGGGTAGAAGAGGAAAGAGAGGAAGAACAGCTGTATCCCTTTGACTTCCAAGCAGCCGAGGAAGGGTCTGAAACCATCTCCAGGGCAAAGTCATTTTAGATTTCTAACTCTTCTTCCTCTCCTTTTCTCCTCTTCAAGGTAAATCAAGTCAATAAACATTTTTATTAAGCGCTTACTGTGGACCAGGCACTATGCTAAGAGTTGAGAATATAGATACTACCAAAAATACATTACTTACTTTCAAAAAACTAACATTCTTTCCCTCTGTCCACTGTTCCTCATTCTCCCCTTGTCAAACACAAACACATATCTTAGGAGGGAAGAGTAGATTACTCTTAATATTGCCTTTACATCCACCTTCTTTGGGGAGGGGTGGGGTAACAGGCCAGCAGGAGTTTGAGAAATTAGAAAATGCTTCAGATTGATTCACTGCCCTTATTCTTAAGAATGGGCATCGAATCTCAAGAGACAAAAGGATGTTATGGAGACAGCAGCCTCCAGGATCAGTCTACCTGAAACTAGATCCTAGAATGATCACCTTGAGCTAATGCTTTCCCATTAGATAGTGTCTAAAGGGCCATTACCATGCCTTCCCCAGCACAGAAAAGGGCCCTCTGTTCTCCCTCTGTTCTCCTGTAAGAAGGCCCCCTGATTTCCTCAGTGGACCAGAATGCATGGGCTTTGTGACAGTTATTTTGTGGGATCAGAGGACTACTGACTCTCTTCTAGATTTTTGCTTCTAGATTCACAGTTGTATTTTAGGACTCTGCCTTCTGAATTATTAGGATGTTATGCTATTTATACTTTGGAATTTTCTGATTATTGATTGTTTTGCATGTAGAGAATACAATCCTCTGTATCTAAGAAATTGCCTTTCATTTAACCTAGTTGGTGACTTAGTGAGGGTGCAGGTGATACTTATGCATATGTGAGTATGTGCCTGAACTCAAAGTGACCAGAAAGCCTGGCATTTCTTTCTCAGCACCAATCGCACCTACAATAATCACTGTGGTACTTATTTTGTTACCAAAATATCCCTAGTACTCCATCATAGAGCATATCTATTGATTCATTGAAAAGAACAAAGCTTCCATAGTTGGTTTTCTGAGAGTGGTTCTTTACCCTGTAATTCTTTTCTTTCTTTAAGTATTCCTGTATATTAGTCTTGTTTCCTGAATTAGGTGGAAAAACTCCTTGAATGTAGAAAACCATACCTTGTATTTAAAATCATAATATATGAAAGTTAAGGGACCTTTCTAGCATCTTTCATTGTGATTGCCCAGTAAATAGTTATTGTTTCAATGCTTTAATTTCTGGAAAGTACCCAGAGAAGGCTACCAGAATGATAGAGAAGTTTGATACCATGCCATCCAAGGATTAGTTAAAGTCACTAGAGCATTTTAATCTAGAGCAGAAAAGAGTGAAGGGAAAACGATCTATACCTTCAGATATTTGAAGTGTTTTCATATGGAAGGAGGTATTAGAATAGTACTTTTTGATCCTGAGGGCAACATTAGGAACAATGTGGAGATACTATTTGGTTTAGTGTAAGGGGGAAAAAATGCCTTATTAGAGGCACAGAAGGATGAGCTATTTTAGAAGCAATGCATTCCCCATCAAGAGAAATAATGCTTATCTCAATATCATCTGGTGTTATTGTTATTAACAGTAACAAAATCAAACATAACATTTTTAGGTTTGCAAAGTCCTTCCTATGTATTATCTCATTTAAGACTCATATGACACAGGTACCAGGGGTATTGTCAGATATGTAAAGTGAGGCTCAGAAGGTGAAATATATTGCCCATTGTCATATAACTAGTAAATATTAGAGACAGAATTTGAACCGAGGTGTTCCTGACTCTCCATTGACATTCTCTCCCCTCTACTTAGGTGGCATGTCTGCTCATCAGGGCTGTTGTAGGAAAGATGTGTTCTTCATTTGTGGTTTGGGTTAGGTTATCTTCTAGGTTCGTTTCAACTAAGAGATTCTGTAACTGAGAGTGTCTATGATTCTCACATTGATTCTTGTCTAGTTTGAGACATCCTGGATTGGTAGGCCTTGTGGTAGAGGGTCAGTAGTCTTGAGTTCAAATCCCAGCTCTGACCCTTACCTGTGAGACCTATAACTTCTTTAACATCTCTTGGCCTCAGCTTCTTCCACTGTAAAAATGAGCCAATTGGAGGCCCCTTCCAGCTCTGAATCTATGTTTCTATGATCTGATGATCATCTTCTAGCCCTGATGTACTTCCTCAGTCTCTCCTACTGTGGTCCTCTGTGACCTTCTGTGTCCCCGTACTCCAACTCTACCCCCTTTCCTTCTGCCCATCGAGATGCTTCTGCCTTGAGCAGTGAATCCCAGGCCCAGACCACCATTTCATGCTCCCTTCATTCTTGATTTGACTTTTTCTCTGGACTTCTTTCCACCTCCTCCCTTGCAATCATGCCCTGGCAAGGGGACCCTCCACTCACCCTTCTAGCTCCCTTTCATCTGTTACCTTCCTTCATTAGAATATAAACTCCTTGAGGGCAGAGTCTTAATTCCTTGTGTTCATTGTATCTCCAGAATTTAGGACATTCCCTACAAGTAGTAAATGCTTAATAATACTCTGTTTATCTCTCTATCCATCTAGCTATTCTCTCTCTTCTTTCATTCCTCTTTTCTTTCTGCCCTATCTTTTCTTTCTCTTTCTTCTCTTTTTTCTTTTTTCTATATATTCTCTTTCTCTTTTCTTTCTTTCCATTATTTCTATCAGTTTTTTCTGTCCTCTCTCTTTACTTTCTTTCTATCCATCTATCCATTTACCTATCTAATCTATCTTCTCTCTTTTCTATCAATCTATTCTATCCTATTTTTTTCTTTTCTATCCTTTCTTCTTTCTTTCCTCTTTTCTTTCTATCATTTCTTACATGTCATATCTATCTGCCCTTCCTTCCTTCCTTCCTTCCTTCCTTCCTTCCTTCCTTCCTTCCTTCCTTCCTTCCTTCCTTCCTTCCTTCCTTCCTTCCTTCCTTCCTTCCTTCCTTCCTTCCTTTATTCCTTCCTCTCTTATCATCTATCTATCTATTATCTATCCATCACCTAGGGTAACCCTACCCCCAGCGTGTTTCTCTTCCCCTCCCAGTCAAGTGAGGAGTGTTGTGGAGGCAGAGAAACAAGAGTACAAATCTGTTCTCTGACCTAGTACAGGATTGTTCCCTGAGGGGCAGCTCCCCCCTATTCAGGCCACTCTGGCTTTCAATGCAAACAAGCCCCAGTGAGAGGAGCGCCCCAAAGCACTAACAAGAAGGCTACAGCTCCCATTCTGCCTGATGTGTCTGCCTGCTGTCACTTTCTTTTCAAGTGACGTTGGAGACGGGCAAAGTCACACAGCCTGTCAATCTCATCTGCTCCTGTGAAACCAGGAAACTTCCATTACTCTCCTCCTGAAGACTGACAGCTGTGCCTTCTCTCCCTGTCTTTGTGAGGTGTTTTTCGAGATCACTATTTCGACCAGCCAGATTTAGCTATAAACTTCTGGAGGCTGAGGAAGAGATCAGATCAAGATGATTGTGAGGGCAGTAAGGTGGAGGAACTAATAATATTATAAAAGATAATCTCCACTTAACCTAATCTCATATATGGAAAAAACCAAAACACAAACCATTAATGATAGGAACTTGAGATAGTCCATTAAGTAGAATTCAAGGTCAAGGGCCAAACCCAAATAAGTATGTTTGAGACAGAGATATCTCATTTTGAGAACTAGGCAAGACTTTCAATTTAATAAAATAAACATATATTAAGTTCCATTTATTAAGTCAAGGAGGATGCCAGGTGCTAGAGATAGATAAGGATAAAAATGAAAAACATTTCCTCCCCTTCAAGGATCTTACATTCTTTTGAGAGGATACAAATTGTATAAAAATTATACAATTATACACACACACACACACACACACACACGTTTATACAAAGTAATTTCAAGAGAGAAAGCACTGACCAGTGAGAGGTTCGAAAATCTCCGGATTAGGAGGTGGTACCAGATCTGTTCTTGAGAAGAAACTCTGGATTCTAGGAGACCAGTTGAGGGAAGAATGAGGGAATGGGAAGAGTAAGAAAAACAGAAAATGTTTTAGAAGAAATATGAATTTTTGAATAAACAATATTTCCAAGAGGACATTCCCATCCCAAGGGAAAACCCTTACAGAGCTTTTGACTGAATAATGCTTTAAATTTTAGCTCTTTCACTCACCTGGACCTTGATTCTGAAGCCAGCTTAGTTGCTCAGCTTTAGAATAAGGGAAAGAAAAATACAACTATTGAACTTTGCATCTTATTCACTTGAAAATCTTGGATGAAGGTGTAGATATGGTCTGTCAAAGAAAGGCTGACAGAAGTGAGAGGCTTGCACATAGTAGAAAGATCTTCAGCTTGGCAGAACTCTAGAGTCAGTTAGGTTTCTAGACTCTGCTACTATTTGTCTGATCATGGCAAGTTATTGCCCTTTCTGGGGCTCAGTTTGCTCACCTGTAAAATGGGAATCATAGTGTGCTACCCATCTCCCCATGCTGTTGGGAAGATCAAATTATATTTAATTCATATTATATATATTTACATATACACATGTGTGTATACACATATTTAAATGTATATGTAAATCAACCTTATATGAAATATATAAGCATCTATATTATATACATAAGTATGGTATAGCACACATTCATATAGGCATATACCGAAAGAACTGCATACATATACACATACACATATGTGTATATGTATGTATGTGTGTCTGTATAAGTATGTGTATGTATACATACACATACATTTCGCAATATACATACACAAATGATGTGATAGAAGTATGTGAAATTCCCCATGTGGATTCCTTTAGGCATCCTGTCAGAGCTCCTGATGAGTTTGACATCTGTAAACACTCTTTTGACATATTATAAATAGTGCTGCCCAGTAATATCAAAAACACAATTAAAATATTCCTCTGCCAGCACAGGGGGTAGGGAGTGGATCCATGATTTCGTTGGTATAGGGCACTCCCCCAGAAGAGGAAATTTTCAAGCACCAACTCACACAGCATCTCCTCTATGTGTTCTACTCTAATTATTGCAGCCAAAAGTGAGCTCTTTGTCCCATGAAGCCATCTAGAGCTATGTGCCTTTTTTTTTTAGTATCTAATGCAGTCTGTGTTATAGGTTTGTATTTCCCAGAAGAGAATGGTGGAGCTGCCCAGTAAAGATGACTGGGAAGATATTTTATTTGCATGGAACAATATAGGCAGTAGCACCAAAGGTGACATAGGATAGAGTGCTTTTAAAGGACAGTAAATAGTTTGTTGTTTTCTACAGCACAATATATGTGAAGAAGGAAAGGTAGAATATTTAAATGTGCACCAGTCTTGAATGTCAAGTTAAGAAATTGGTAATGTATTCAGTGAACCCATCTGGGGACCAAATGGATGATGCTGTAGGATATCAATGAGGGTCAGCTTGTGTAGTAAAAGAAGACTTTGTGGAAGAGGTGAGATGTAACTTGCGCTTGTAGGATGAATAGGATTCCTAGAAATGGAAAAGGAAAGGGTAGGCCAAGGAAAGGGAACAGAAGACCAGGAAAGTCATAGGCCTATACTTCAACTTGGATACAGAGCTAGAAATAAAACTGGGTGGCTGGCTTTGGGGGGGCTAGAAAATGGACCTGGGTCAAAGTTGTTCAGAAAGTTAGCTTTGTCAAAAGCTTTAGTCACATTTTTACTTGTAGGCAACCCCTGGTGATCCCAAGTCATTAATCGAACTGGAGGGCCGTCCTGACCCCAGCTCCCTCCCTTTGAAGTGTGCTGTCCTCTGTAGCATGAGGAAATAATTTGCTGCCTGATTCAATGAGCCATCCGTAGAGGCAGCAGACCTAATGACATGTGAGAATATTAACCTCCTACCACGAAAAGCTGTGAATCTTGAGCGGCAGTCTATAATTCACCTTGTACTCTTGAGCCATACCTCTCTGGCTTCCTCTCTCACTCACTTTCTCACTTACAGAAAGAGAGAGTGAGTGAGAGGCAAAGGGAGGGAGGGAGGGGGAGAGAGAGAGAGAGAGAGAGAGAGAGAGAGAGAGAGAGAGAGAGAGAGAGAGAGAGAGAGAGAGAGAGAGAGAGAGAGAGAGAGCTGTTCATAAAACTTTATTTTCTCCAATAACTCCAGCCTTCCTGAGCTGTTTAGTAACGAGTTACTTTTGTCTTCATTGAAAATTGAAACCCAAGGGGTGAAAAATGAAAGGGAAATTGCCATCTTTTATGTAATCATTTTTGTTGAACTAGGGAATAGACTCTGAGAGCAACACCAAAAAGTTGGTTATTTGAATACTTGGCCAACGAGGGCTCTTTTGTAGTTCCGTATTTATCAAAGGAAAAAGAGAATTTGATAACATGGTTCTTAGAGTCACAGCAAACTAGAAGTTGAAAGGTCTTTAGAGACCATCTGGGCCATTATTTTCATTCTATAGGTAACTGAGGCCAAGAAAGCTGTTGTGCATGGTCACATGACTTATTTACTTATAGCATTAGGTTTAGACCTCTTCCCCTTTTCTTCTATGTATAACTGTTACTGGAAAAAGAAGAAAAGAAACACAACGTATGAGAACATGTTACACAGAGGAGATCTTGTTGATTTTATTGGACTCAAGTAATATGCTCTTAATGATGTTGAGATCATAGCTGGCAAGCGGGTGTAAGTGATCAAGAAATAAGGGAGAGAAGAAAAATGTGGAGGCATATCTGACATGGCAGGTCTGGAAAGGACAGGATCTCCTGAATTGTACTAGCTAGGGGATCTTCAAAGTCTCTGCATTGAGGGCCTTTGTTGGATTATTTTGGGATTGGTATGGGGGACTATGGCTGTTCATGATAATTTTCAGTAATATCAACACTATCTTCCCTTTTGACTCTTGCCTTGGGAGATACAAGCATTACCCAGAGGCAAACTATGCTTGACCTCTTCTAATTTGGGTACATTTGCTCAGCCATGAATGATAACCCAGCATGGAGCTGTTCATTAGCCAATCATCTTGACCTCTCCAAGGTGCTAGCTTCTCCTCCATCCCACCTTCATTCTTTTTAATATCAAGTTTATTAAAACTATTCACATTCAACTTTTTTCTGACCAGGACTTTGCAAGGCCCATTCATTATGACTCTTTATCTTGGCAGGCAATCTGAATGGTAAGTCTGCTGGGCCATTATGCACATATGAAGCCCATCACTTCTCGACCAATGGCTAATTCATCAAACATTTATCTTTTGCCCTCTGAGCAGCATGTCAATTTGCTTGTCACTCCCTAGCTTGGGTTGTTGTGAAAGATGAAAAGGAAGGAAAAAAATAATAAATGGTCCATGCCTCCATTCCCTCCTCCTTCTTCATCCTGTTGTCAAAATCATTAGCTTTCCTTATGTTGGCCTCTGCTTTTTCTTTTCTTGATAAAAAGTGGGGGTTGAGAGCTACAGTTCCATCTGAGTTTTAGCCAAATGACAGGATGATATGGGAATCTGGTTAAAATTTGATTCAGTCTAGCAATGCCTTCTGATGAAATATTTCCACATTCTCCCCAGATTCTAGAATGTTAGACCTAAAAGGGGGCCAAAGAAATAATCTCCTTTAAGCCCCTCATTTTCAAGATGCAGTGAGGACCCAAGGGGAGAAGCACTTTGACCAAGATGGCCCTGTTGGCTAATGGCAGCTGTAGGAACAAAAGTCAGTTCTCCTTTCTTCTTGCCCAATGATCCATTTTCTTAGCACAAGTAAACAATGCAAGCTAAATACAAATTTCTCATTGGGTTCTATTATTTTTACTTCCTAACACTTAATGACTCAGAAATGAAATATGAAGGTTTTTGTAGAAAAGAATCAATTAGGCCAGCATTGGACCACACCATGTTTCCATCTCAGCAAGGTAGGATTCAGACAGGACACTGGGTTATGGAAGGGAGAGCAGGAATAAACAAAATTGTGAATCTTGAGGTTTGGATAGCAGAGATTCATGGTCAGTTTGGGGAAGAGAAAATAGTCCAAGAGCATCTTTGGCATTGACCCCATCTCTAAGGTCTTTTACTGTGGGAGAAGTAAAACTACCTTGTAGTGTGAAGCAGAGAGTATGTTTTCGTCTTCTTTGGTTGACAGGGATCTTGAGGAACCAGCTGGCTGACACTGTCTATTGGCTTCCCTGGCCCCAGCTTCCCTTCCCAGGTGGCTCCTGTTCTCTCATACAAGGGCTAGCACTGGGGGAAGGGCTTGATCAGCTGGCCTCCAGACTGGTGAGGGCTGTGAGGCCTGGCCGCATAAATAGCTTTTCTTCTTGTAGGGTTATGTTGAATAGTTGCTGCCTGGTGAGTTTTTAAAAAATCCCCTGTGTGTAGAATGATGAAAGGTCACTGCAGATGAGAGACTGTTTTCTTTCAGGTAGATAGTTCACATGGTGAAAAGTAGTGCTTTGGTCCAAATGTGTGTTTGCCCAGTGACTGTTAGAACTTTAGCCTATCCTGCCCCTGGATTCCAATTCAATGATCCTCACATGTGCCACATCATTGATACACTATATAGACAACATTTATATCTCCCTTGGGGGAAAACAACCTTACATATAGAAAATCTTTATATCTCCCCTAGGGTGAGTGGGTGGAACTCCATTTTGAGTCCTTTCCCAACCATCTGAATGTTTAGATTATTAAAAACAGCACAGTTCTGGGTAGTCATAAACTCTACCCATCCATACATGCATGCATATATGTGTGTTAAAAAATGCTATGAATTAAAATATCTCAAACCTATTCAAAGCTGAGATAAAGGATATCATCACCTGTTTTTTGTGCCCATGTTCATCCGAGCGTCTTTTGTGCCTGGCTCTGAAGGTGGAGGGAACATAAGATGACAGTAAAATCACATATATAAAAAGTTTTGTAAACTTTAGAGTACTATAAACAAGAGAATAAACATGAAATGCCTATATCCACTATACCTTTCATCCAGAAAAATGTAACATTCTTGAGGACAGGGATCATTTTGTCTTTTATTTGTATTTCCTAGAGGGATAGTAAAGAATGGGTATTGAGTAACTGCTCATTGATTTGAATTTTGCATTGACTATATATAACATGTCTGATGCTAATAATAATGATAGAAAGAGATCTGGTTATTGGTTTGATAATTCTATTCTGAAAACCTTTATTAAGCACCTACTGTGTATCAGGCACTATGGTAAATGTTAAGAATCAGATGAATAAAGAGCTCTAGAAGCAGAGTTTCTGGGAGATTAATAATTTATTAATTAGGCTAGCTGATAATCCATAAATTGATGGTAACCAAAGACAAAACCATGCTGATCCCGAATGCTTAAAATATGTTTGGAAAAGAAGGTGCTCCTTATAGGTGAAAATCAACTTTCATTGGTGAACAATTAACAAAGGGGTGGACATATATTAGTGAGGAAGTGGACTAAAAGTCTTCAGTTACTCCTGCTGAGAATTTAGCCTGATCCTGAGACTCAGCCACCTCCAGAAAAATGGACAGAGGTATCCATCTCTACCCAGACCACTCTGGTTGGTTTTTTCCTTCATGACCTGGGTTACCCTAAACTGCAATGGAAGGGTGCAAAGGATATAGACTTAATGCTTTAGGGCTAGAAAGCACTTAGATTATTTCTGTTTGCACTATAAACCAAAAGTAAAGTCTCCTAGTTGGGTGGGATCTGCACAAGATTAAGGAATTAAGGAATCAATTAGGCCAGCATTGGACCACACTATGTTTCTATTTCAGCAAGGTAGGATTCAGACAGCACACTGGTTTATGTAAGGGAGAACAGGAATAAACAAAATTGTGGATCTTGAGGTTTGGATAGCAGAAATTCATGGTCAGTTTGGGGAAGAGAAAATAGTCCAAGAGCATCTTTGGTATTGACCCCATCTCTAAGGTCTTTTACTGTGGGAGAAGTAAAACTACCTTGTAGTGTGAAGCGGAGTATGTTTTTGTCTTCTTTGGTTGACTGGAATCTTGAGGAACCCAGGATTAGGTCAATCTCATCCATCAGCCTTGTCCTTCAGCGATTGGCTAAATGACCTAAAGGGGCTGGTCCCAAAGGAGGAAAAAGGGGGAAAACATAAATTCTAATTTAATAAATTTATATTATATTATAATTTATCATAAAATTAATAATAATAATATAATAGCAAAATAATAATTTCAAAGATATGAAGGTGACCATTCTACATTCTGCTAGAAGCGGATTGTCATAAATGTGAGCTTGCTCTACATACTCTGCTTCTTTTCATGTAGTTTTTCCCGTGGCCAATGTCCTTCCTTTCCAGTTGTCTTTTGCCAGTTTCTTAAGCTCTCCCTCTACTCTGGATTTCTTATAGCATTACCTATACCAAAAAAACACTGCCTAGTGTCCGTTGATGCTTCCTGTATTTTATTTTACCTTCCCATTTAGATCAGAGGCTCATTGAGGACAGGTCTATGCTTATATGTCTTCAGCAGGCCAGGACCTGTAGTTGGCACTGAAGAAATAATATCAATTGATTTCTTTAAGAATGGGTACATTTGGAATGTATATAAATTGTCTCTCTTGCCTGGCATGTCTTCTTTCCCCACCTGCCTTCCTGAATCCTTGAATCAAGGCTTAGCTTAGGTGCTACCTCTGATGGGAAACCTCTTCCTTGCCCCAGCTCTTAAGATTACCTTGTATTTACTCATTTGGATACATGTTTTATCTTTCAGTAGATTATTCATTCCTTGATGGTACAAATTTTTTTTCATTTTGGTCTTACATCTTATAACACCTAGAACAATTCTCTGTGTGTAGGTGTTTGAGAAATGTGTTTTGTATTGCATGAAAAATAGTGACACCAAACAGGGGCTTTTTATTGAGGGAGGTAATGTATAGCTTCTCAATTAGGATGAAAGTTCCTATAGGTCAAGGACCATGTTTTCTGCTTATGTTACCTGTAGTACATTGTGATAAGCACATAAGAGGCACATGGGAAAAACCTCCAAGTGGACCGGTTCATGTTGGTAAATCTCCAACTTCAACAGACTAATACAGAGAGTCTCATACTCAATGTTAGTCAAAAATTGATCTCTTTATACCTGAACTATATTGACCGAGTCACAGAAGTACCTTAGGAGAGTACAAAAACAAATAGAAAACACAACCCTACTTTCTGCTCATGAAACTCTAGTGGCTTCTATTACTGCTAGGATCAAATAAAAATTCCTCTTAGGCATTTAAAGTCCTTCACAGTCTGGATGCATTCTACTTTTCCACTATTATACATACATACACACATATGCATACATGTTTACATGTATATATATGCACATGCATATGTATACATGTGTACATACATATGCATGTGTATATATACGCATATACGCACATATACATATACACATACATACATACACATACACATACACACATATATATATATATATGCGCCCTTTCCATATTCTATGCTCCAGCCAAGATGGGCTTCTTGCTGTGTCTCATGTATGACATTCCATTTCTTATCTCCATGTCTTTGTATAGCTGTTTCTCTTGCTTGGAAGGAACTCCTTGTCTCTGCCTTTTAGAATCCCTAGCTTCCTTCAGATTTTCAGCCCAAACTACCTCCTACAAGAGGTGTTTCCTGATGTCTTCAGATGCTGCTTTCCCTCTCCTCTCAAATCCCTTTGTATTTATTTCTATATTTACCTGTTATTTCCCCTGATTGATTTAAGTTCTTCAGGGTAGGTACTATTTCATTTCTGTCTTTGTATCCAAGAAGTACCTAGCACATGGTGCTTAATACATGCTTGTTGATAGATTGCTTGATTGAATATTTTGAGGAAAAAGGGAAGGGTCAGGAAAAAAAGTATTTATTTAGTGTACTATGTGCTGATCATTGTGCTAAATATTTTTCATATTTTATATTTATATAAAATATTTTATATTTTATATTTATATAAAATATTTTATATTTTTTAATTTTATATTTTAATTACTATCTCACTTGAGGGTACTATTGCACACTAGCCTGGACATCTGTTGGCTCGTACGCTATATGACTGGCAAACCTTCTACATGCCACTTCTTGACCACAGTTCAATTCAATTCAATAAGCAAGGGCAAGCCATTGTTGGGAACATCCTGAGCTTAATTTGGCCACCATATGTCTTTCCATTGTCCTTTGTGTCGCTTGAAATTTTAATTCTTCTAAGATTGTGATATTATATGATTTGCAGACATATAGCATCGTCAAGAGAATATCGGTAAAAAGAAAAAGGTAGTTTTGCAGTAGTGCACATTTCAGGATCATTTAAAAAAACATGATAGAATTTGCAAAATATGATCCAGCTGACCTCTTCTTATACAGTTCAGGCTTATTTCTTTATGCAAGCAAAGTTCTTGCCCAAGATACGTATGGATTACAATTAAGAAACAAGGAAGCAAGGAAGATTTCAGTCCCCAAATCTACATCAGGGTCTGTGATTCACTAGCTATGTGATCTTCAGACAAGTAATATAAGCACTATAGGCCTCAGTTCCTCATCCATAAAACCCAAGGGGTTGGACTATATGGTCACCCCATAAGACCTCTCCTTTGAAATCTAAGATTTTATCATTCTCTGAGTATGAGTGATGCTAGATACATAGGACTGGCCTTGGACTTGACCTCTTAGTATTTCTTGGAAGTCACATCAGTGGAGAGAACTCCCCACACTAACAAAAGTGTAAGTCTGAACCAAGAGGAAAAAAAAAATGAATATACATGTAGATCTGATATGTAGTCTGTAGAGGATGAAAGATTTTGTGATAATCTAGGGTTCCCATTTTACATAGAGAAGTTCTGATCATTTGGAATGCACCCTCAGAATCCATTAAAAATACCTTTGTT
Organism: Bettongia penicillata ogilbyi; assembly: GCA_023548195.1. Classification (NCBI taxonomy): domain Eukaryota; kingdom Metazoa; phylum Chordata; class Mammalia; order Diprotodontia; family Potoroidae; genus Bettongia; species Bettongia penicillata. The sequence continues at coordinate 12,599,464 of JAJHZJ010000027.1, forward strand.
ACATATCAATGAACATTGTTTGATGTGAGGCAGTTGCTCAGCAGGAACTCTTAGCCCTACCCTCTTTTGGAGGGTAAGAGTGAGGATGCTGTGAGATGGGGTGAAGTTGGATGTGCTGTCTTGGAGAATTTCTAGAGGCATTTTTCTGTAAGTTAGTTCTTATATGAGGACATATTATGTCTATGTGAGCAATATGTGGGAGAGGACATTTCCAGATTCTGTAATTTCAGAGGTCTCCCCAGGGCCACTCTGTTTCCTTCCTGACCACAACCTAACCACTCTCCTCTGAGAGCCTTCCATATGTGCAAGGTACGGTGCTAGATCAGTGAGATCTACAAAGAGGCATCAGACAAAGTCCTTTCCCCCAGGAAACTTATCTTCTTACTGGGTAAACAGAAACAAAATAAAACAACAGATGAAATAACTTTGGAAAGTAATATGAGCAGCTAGGTGGTATAGTGGATGGGACACAAGGTCTGGAGTCAGTAAGATTTATCTTTATGAGTTCAAATCTGGTTTGAGACACTAGCTGTGTGACCCTGGACAAGTCATTTAACCCTGTTTGCCTCAGTCTTCATCTGTAAAATGAGTTGAAGAAGGAAATGGCAAGCCACTCCAGTATCTTTGCCAAGAAGATCCCCAAATGGAATCAGGAAGAGTTGGATATGACTGAAGAATGACTCAACAACACCGCAAGTTAGGGAATTACCTTGCTCTTGGCTAAGATGGGTTGATCCCCAGTTTTGGAACTTTTTTCCTAGCTGTTTACCTTGAGAAAATTAGTTTATTTCTCTGAGTCTTAGTTTCCTCATTCATACTATGAGTGTGTTGGAGTACGGTCTTTGAGGTTCTTCCTAAGATCCCCAGGTTTTCCCCTGAGGGGTTAGTCTCTTAGGGACCACAGGATTTTAGGTATAAAGATTAGAAAGAACCTGAAAGATCATGGAGTCTACTTAATCTTACAGGTGAGGAAACTGAGGCCTGGGGAAGAGGAATGCCTTACAGTTATATGAGTAGCAAATGGCAGAGATGGAATTTGAACCCAGGTCTCTAGACTCCAAATCTATCCCTTTTTTTCCTGTCCTAATAAGTAGCATCAAGACTAGCTGTTCAAGAAAATAACCTATTAGTTAAGAAATTGACCAGTAAATATGTATTGATTACCTACTGTGTGCAAAGTGCCAGTCCTAGGAAAAGAATGAGCCTATTCAGGGAGTTTGCCAGCTGTTTATAGCAGTGCTCAGAGGTTCGAAGACCTTGCATTCTGGCTCTACTTTATCACTTCCTAGTCCTGTTTTCTTGGTCAATCATTTCATTTTTCTGACCTGCAGGAATTTAATCTATAAAGATGAATGTATACAAGGAGAAGAATGACCTCCCTCAATGTTTGACAGCCTGGTCATAGTGGCATGAACACAGGAATCGGTCAGAAGATGGCGACCACAATCTCAGGTCTCCTGCTTACTACAGACAGCACAGAGGATACAATTCTGGACCTGGAGTCAGGAACACCTGAGCTCAAAGCTAGCCTCAGATCCTTTCTAGTTGTATGAATCTGGGCTGGTCACTTAACCTCTGTCTGCCTCAGTTTTCTCTACTGTAAAATGGACAACAATAGCATCTACCTTCCAGGGTTGTTGTGAAGATAAATGAGATAGTTGTAAAGTCCTTAGGACAGTACCTGACACATAGTAAGTGCTATATAAATGTTAGCTATCATCATCATAATCATGATGTGTAAGACTTTGGGTAAGCCATTTTAATCAGTCTACAAGTATTTGTAAGGCACTTAAGTTTCAGATAGTATAACAACACTAGGAGACAAAGAAAGGGGAGGGGCATTGTGTCTGCCCTCAAGGATCTTACATTCTTATGAGGAAGATGTGTAAAGAACTAGGAACCTTTTATACAGAGTAGAAGGAAAGTGATCTCAGAGGGAAGGCATTAGAATGAGAGGCATCAGGAAAGGCCTGAAAAACATGGGATTTGAGCAGTCTTGAATGAAGCCAGGGCAGCTAAGGTGAGGAGGAACTACACCTAGGCATGGGAAATAGACAATGTAAAGATGCCAAGTGCGGAGGTTTAGTTTCTTGTCTGGGAACTGCATATAGTCCAGTATAGCTGGAGCCTCCAAGAGAATTAAGTGTAAGAAGCCCAGAGGCAGATGGAAGGGCTGGGGTGTGAAGGACTTTAAATGGCAGACAGAGGACTTTGCTTGATCATCAGGGTACTGGAAGCCAGTGGCTTTTGTTGAGTAGGGCGTCCACATGGGCAGACCTATGCTTCAGGGAAATCACTTTGGCAGATGACGGGAAGATAGAGTGGGGAGTACGAAGAGACTAGAGTCAGGGAACCTCCCCCCACATAGAGAAATCTATTATTGCAGGAACCCAAGGGAGAGATGGCGGGAGCCTGTCCCAGGGTGGTAGTTGGATAGGGCTGAAAAGGGAACATATCCAAGAGAGATTGTTCATCAAGGTGGAAATGACTAGATTTGACAATGGATTCAATATACAGGTTGAGGGTGAGTGAGGAATAGAAAATTAAATTGAAGTGTGTGGGTGGCTGGGATGGCAAATTAGGAAGATGGTAGGGTTTGAATTGATGTTTGAGATGTTTGAGTGGTATAGGCCTAGTGCTCAGGAGACAGCTTAAGACTGTATAATATAGCAGGTCCCCAAAATCTTAGTGTAGCTTAATGCTTTAATAATTTTAATTCATAAAAGAAAACTTCATTACAGTAGAATCTCAAGACCATGTGATCAGAACAAGTGTTTGATATTGGTATATTTTATATGATTTTAAGCTTTAATAGCTTAGCACTGCACTAAGATTTTTGGGATACACTGTATGGATGTGGGAATCATTTGTATGGAAATGATCATTGAACCAATGGTGATGAATTGATGAGATCACTGGGTGAGACAGTATATCTGGAAAAGGGAAAAAGACTCAGAACAGTCTTGAGGTGCATATGGAAAATCAGTGAAGGATACTGAGAAAGAATAGTCAGGCAGGAGAGAGGATAACCAGGAGAGAAATGTGGAATGAAAACCGAGAGAGCAGAGAGCAGAAGGAGGTGATCAGTGGTGTTCAAGGCTGTGGGGAGGTCAAGAAGGATGAGGACCGGAAAAAATCAATGGCAATTAAAAGATAATTTAATTATTAATAATTTAATAATTTAATTTTGGAGAGGACGATTTTAGTGGAATGATGTGCCTCACTTGTTTCATCCATAAAATGGGTATGATAATGGGTGTACTACCTTCTTTAATGGGGAAGTCTGAAAATCAGGAGACAAATGTATGTAGAATTATAAAGCCTATCAACTGTAAAGCCCTAAATGTAAACTGTTAACTGTTATCAATTATTTTACAAACTCTTTTGTGAATTGTAAAGATACAATAATAATATCTAACTTTTTATAGTGCCAATCATGTGCTAGACACTGTGCCAATAATAATTTATCATTTATATTTATAATAATTTATTATTATTTGTAATATATGTTATTTATTTATAACATTTATTTCAAAAAATTTTTCAGTTTCAAATTCTTTTCCTCCAGCCCCTCTCTTACCTGTTAAAAGGCTAGCAATATATCAATTATACATGTGACATCATGCAGAACATTTCCGTATTAGCCATTTTGCAGCCAAAAAGCAAGAAAAATAAAGGAAGTGGAGAAATTGTGCTTCCATTTGCTTTCAGAGTTCATCAGTTCTCTCTCTCTGGAGGTAGAGAGCATGTTTCATCATGAGATCTTTGGAATTGTCTTGAATTAACAGTTATTATTTTGTTTTATGTTCGCTATAACCATGGGATGTTCTTATCTCCATTTTGCAGAGGAAACTGAAATTAACAGAGGTTAAGTGACTTGCCCAGGGTCACACAGCCAACAAGTTTCTAAGGCCAAATTTGAACTCAAATCTCCGATTCCAATCTGATACTCTCTCCAGTGTGCCACCTAAATAAATATAAGGTGATGTTATCTTTACAGTTTAGTTCAGGAAATAGGACTGACTCCTGTGAACTTGTGAGGGGATGATGCAAGATTGAACTTTGTTGTCCAAGAAGAGTTCAGAGAGGAGAGAGACCAGCATGGGCTCCTTCCCTTAATGTTTCTATGGCCCCTTGGTTTTCTCAGGATTTTTATTTAGTTAAAAAATATGACTTGTTTATGTTTCGTTTCGCGGTGTATTTATTCTTATTTTCAGCAGCACGGATGGACTCCTCTCCCTTTAACTTGTTGCTGTGGGTGTCTGTGCCCAAATCGTGCGTCCTTGGTATGTAACAGCTCACTGTCCCTTCTTGCCTCCTCCCTGCAAATGGCAAACAAACAGAAATAGCGCTAGTTTTTGTTGGCTGACTCTGGACAAGAGGTCAAATTCTTCCCAGAAAAGACTTTTAGGAGATGACTTTGTTGTTTCAGAACCAGGGAACCACGAGGTGGTTGAGTTTGGGCTGCTTTTTTTCATTCGAGTCATCCTGTGCCGACTGGTTTGTTTCTCCAAAACCCAGTGTTCCTAGTCAAAGTAGGCTTGGGGAATGGGGCATAGTAAGAGAAGCCCAGCATCAGGCTGCTCATCACCTTCCTTTAAACCCTTGCAAAAAGATGATGCCTGTCGTTCTCCATTCCCCTAGGTTTTCTTCATTCTTGTGGAGTTGGAATTTAGGAGGAGTACCAAATCACCCAGCTGCTGAGTGGAGGGGGCTAGAAGTGGGCAAGAAACAGTTATCTCTCTCTACTCCTTGCACTGGAAATGGTCCCCTGGTGCCTGTTCCGTGGCTGGCTCGTCTCCTCTCTGCTAGGAAGTCTTGTTGTCTGTTTAGTATCACTGTTTTTGTAAGCTAATGAGGGCAAAGTGTGAGCCACAGGCAATGATGCTGTGATATTAGCTGTGACAGGGAGCTTGATCATAATTATCTTAACGAGGATAGGGTTAATTACAGTGGAAACTTAAAAGTTCTCTCTGTTTGAATCAGCTGGAGCTGAATGCCTTGTGATGTTTTTGTCATTCTGATGTGACTTTGGAAATCACAGGCGAAGTCTCCTGGCAGCAATTGGGGCTCCCGTGGGAGCCAAGCTGGAGCCCTGCAACGAGGTAACTGAGATGGTACCTGTGGGTGAGATAATGGGCAGCTTTTGTGTCATTAGAGCCAGGAAGAAAGCAACCTCCAATGTACTTCAGCAGTGTTTATTAGATTTCCAGAGCAGCTCTATCTGCTTGATTCTGGGCCCTTCCATGACGACCAACAAACCAATGGACTGGCTTTGATTTCTTGAATGTAGGAGGCCCCCACTACAGCTGGTTGGACCCAAACTGCCATGGTGATGAGCTCAAGCCCCACCCCAGCTGGAGGGTTTTGTTTATCTCCATCACTGTGCCAGAAAGTGGCAGATAAAGAGGTCCCTTTACCCCCATCCTCCACTCCATGCACATCTCATGTTAGACCAAGCAAGAGTCAAGAAACATCCATCTTCCCTTAAGCCAGCAATGGCTTAATTTCTTAAATATCATTGATGGGTGTTTCTGGTGTGCATTTTGACATTAGGAACACTGCGTGACAGCTGAGACATTTTTTTTGAGGGGGATTTGTTTCTTTATCTTCTATCCCTCAGCTACCTTCAGAGAAACACTCTCTCTCTTTTTTCTTTCTCTATCACTCTATCTCTCTATCTATACATACATACACATACATACATATGTATATAGTGCTACATGTACAATACATATACACATATAGTGCTACATACGTACATGTATGGTGCCACACATGTATATAGTGCTGCATGTGCAATACATCATACGTATATAATGTCACACAATACACATGTGTATTGGTGTTATAGGTATATGGTGCTATATACACACATGTATATAGTGCCACATATGTATATAGTGCTACATGTACACATAATATGTATATAGTGCTACATGCACACATACATAATATGCATATAGTGATACATGCATATGTATATAGTGTGACATACACCTACATGCATATACATATAGTACTACATACACACATGCATATAGTACTACATATATGTCTATAATGTGATGTATATGTATACACACATATGTATATAGTGCTACATGTACAATACATATACATGTATATAGTGCTACACATATGTATATGGTGCCACCTACATACATATATAGTGCTACATGCACACAAACATATATATATATATATACACACACAAAATATAACACTACATATATAGACGTATGTGTTGGTACTTATATACATCTGTGTGTGCGTATGATATAGCCCTGAAGCATTTTCTTTCCTGTGTTTTCATTCAAGAACATCCACTGCCGTACTCAGATATCACATGAAGGTACATTGACCTAAAATAGACCAAAACAGAGAAGGGGACCTCCAAGGCATCCTCTTTCCCCTTTCCCTCCCGGGACCCGCAGGCTTAAGTTCGCTACTTGTCTCGCTGTGCTCCATCGGGCTGCCACAATCTCATCTTCCCCTTTCTGCCCGCCCTTCCCCTGCCTGCCTCCCCGGTCCCCAGTCCCCAGGCTCAGAATGTAGCTGATTAAATCACTAAGCTCGAACTGCGCTGATGACAAGAAAACACCAATTAATAAGCACCCCCCGTGTAACGCAGCTCCCTTTTAACTGAGCAGCTGATAACATTACATGGCAAAGAAGCTCCAAACCAGACAGGTGTAAAGGGATTTGAGGCCAATTTTCCCAACCCCCTCAGAAAGCCCTGGACACTATTGTGCTTCTCCTGCCTGGGCTCTAGGGAAAGAATGGCTGTTTCACCAGGCAACTCCCTCTAGTGTTCCTTGGGCTTTGTCCCTCTACACGCTCTGTCATCTTGTTTTATGCTCCCCTGCAGTACTTTGGGGTCCAGCTTTCATCTCCTTGCCAGTTGCCGATTCTCATGATAAGAGTATTATATTTGCATAACATAACTCAGGGACAATGTGTATTTTGCCGCTGACATTGACCAGAGCCCGACTGATGTTTCTGCACAAAGGACTTATTAGCGTCCCATAAGGCTTGGTGGCGTTGACAGGGAGGTGGCCTGAACTCCCCTTGGCCTGCAGAGGCCTAATGCTGAAAAGTGAGCATTAGAGATCATCCCTGATTAACCAATGATGACCAGGGGGAGCACCGGAGGTGGGCTCACTGGGCAAAGTTGGCACAGCCCAGTCTGGCCTAGCCCATTCTGATGAATTCAGCTGGGCCTTTCCCTTTGGGTCCCAGTGTTGGGAGAGGAGGAGTAGGGCACTTTGCAAAGATCTAAAACCTCCCCTTGGCTAGCATTTCACAAGTTTTGGTTTTTCTTTTCCTATGAGAAGCAATACAAGCTTTGATTGTGGGGAACCTGGAAGTAAATGATGCAGGGTCTGACTCTCTGGGTGAGGCTATCCCAGCATCATAGATTGAGAATGAGAAGGGAATTCCGACTCCATCACCCTCTCCTTCTATATATGAAGAAAATGAAACCCAAAAGGTCTCATAGAAATAAAGTGGCCTTATTTATTGGTCATACCTGTCATTGTACAGGTGAGGAAAGTGGGTCAAATTACAGATGTGGAAACTGAGGCCAGCAGAGCCAGGATTTGAACCTGGGTCTTATAACTCTAAAGTCTGCTCTCTTTCCACATGAACAATTGACAATTTGGGGATCATATTTGCATGAAAACTGTAAGCCCTGTGGACTTTGTGGGTATTAATTACTACCTGACAATTTGTCTGAAATCTCAAATTCTGATTTTTGTCAGTGCTTCTAGCTCAGGGTCCTAATTCATTACTGGGAAAATCCTCTATGCAAAAAAGTACATGTGTGTAAGGGAAATACAGTAAAGGAAAGTCATCTTACCATAAGTGTCCTTAGAAAGTGACTAAATAGTACAGACTGCATCTGCCTTATTCACCACATTTCATAAAACAGCCAGAAGATACAACGATAATCTTCCCTCTGGTCGGCATTGTGCTTCAGCTGTCAGGCTGTGCGATCTCAGCATATCTCTAGGAGTCTGGTAGGTGAATGAGCTGTGAATATGGGTCTGTGTGTAGACTCCCTATCTCAGGCAGCCTTCTTTGGTTAATGTGTGTGTGCGTGCGTGTGTGTGTTTGTGTGTGTTTGTATGTGTGTATGTGTATGCAGCAGCAACCCCCCCAATCCTCCCCCCCATTTAAACCAGTGAAATTAAGAGTTAACTTGCAACTCTGGTGTAAGCTTATTCTCTTTCTGCTTTGGTTTTTTTTTTTTAGTTGACTGATTAATTCCCACAGATCTCTGTTTATTAACAGCTTCACGAGCCGCATTTTGGGGTTTTGAACTTTTTTCTTGAGAAAGAGAGAGAGAAATCTGCTTTTTATTCATTGAAACTCCAGCTGACACCAGGAAAAGGCCACTCACTTTAAAGAGTTTTCCCCCCTACCTCCCCTCCTTGATATCCCCCCCTTCTTATTCCTACACCCAGCATCTCAGGCTGGCGTGATTCTGCAATTCTGCAGGGACCTGGAGTGTAAAGCGACACACCGGGCCAGGGCAAATGAAGTGACGATTAAAACAGAAAGACAACAGAAGGAGAGGCAAAAAGGGTGGGGGGTATGGCATGGGATGGGGTGGGGAGTGAAAAGAAGGCTAAGGGGAGCCCTCCCCACCATTTCCTACGATTGTACGAAGGGGAACTGCTCTGCAATGATAGCTGAAGTTGTATTTATTATTGTTAGAGGGGTATGATATTTCTGGGCAGGAATGATGGATGACAACTTAGATTTGTGTCCAGGGAATGAAGGTGAACTGTGACAGAGTTATTTATCTTGGGAATGGAGGTTAGGGTCAGGCGAGGCTGGGTGCCTGAAGGCACAAGACATTGACAAATTTATCCTGCAGGCCGTATCTGAAGGCCTTTGTTTGGGATTCTGGCTACTCACTAAGTGACCCTCATCCTTCATGCTGGCAATGCGTGAAGGATGTGGTGAGGTGCCAGAGGGGGCCCCCCTGCTCCCCCACTCCCTCTACTAATTCTTGTCATTCACCCGCCTGACAGGCACCAAGCCCAAACTATTCCCAGTCCTGAAAGGGAAGGTTAAAATATTTATTTCGGCTCATAATGGCCTCTCTGATTTAGTGGCGGATCATTTTTCCTGGTGCCTTTGTCACTGCAGGTCACTGGAAGGACTGAGCGCATTCACAGGGCTGGAGGAGCTGATCGTGGACAACAACCTTCTTGGAAACGACCTTGCGTTGCCAGGGTTACCCAGGCTCCATACCTTAACGCTCAACAAGAACCAAATATCCTTTGCACTACTGTCTACCCTCGTCCCCCCCCCAAAAAAAAATGCCTTCGAAATGTCAGATGGGTTTTATGTGTCAGCTACATTAAAGTATGTGAAATACGGGCCACGGGCAGACAAAGCGTTCTGTCTCTTGGCACTCAGGACACTTCAGAGTAATTTATTATAGGTCATTCATAAATGAAATGCACCATTATATCTTCCTGTTGCTCCATTTTAGTGTGGGGGATCTAAGTTATGGCTGTGGAGAAATCTTTTTAATAGATAAAAATAGAGAAAGAAAATAATGTCACACTGCACAGCTTGGAAGGAGAAACTGGAATGTTTGCTTAGGGATGTGTTGCGGGGCGACCTCTGGTGGTGCATGCTGGGTAGTGACAAAGAGCAAACTTTTTCCTCCCCTTGGGTCCTGGGGGCTTTCCCAGAATGAGGAAGGGGGGATGGGGAGCAGACTGGAAAGGGGCTGGACCAAGGAAGGGGACTTCAGAGGAGAAGGACCCCTTGATAGTGAAGATCTCCCCGGGGGTGTCTGTGAATAGAGCTGGTTAAAGCCAACTTTGCTTGAAGTCTCACATTCTCCTGTGAAATGAAAGCATCAGACCATTCTCCCAGCCAGATGTGGTCTGGAGACCTTAGAATCTGAACTCAGATGGAGAGAGTGACAGAAAGGCAAAAATCCACTTCCCCCATGGCCCTGCTTATCATTTTATGCCTGAAGACCACATAATGTAGTAGTTTCCAAGTGGGGAGAATGAAACAAAGCAAAAGGGAAAATCTAGGCTTATCTCTTCATTTAACTAAGAAGGAAACTGAGGCATGAAGTGGTCAAGTGTTTTCCCTAAGATAACAGTTATTTGATAGTATCTTCTAGTCTCATACTTTCCCTCGCCACACTATTTTTAACACATTTTTTAGCTTTTGTTTTTACTTCATTTTATATTTATTTAATCTGTATTTGAGGTCCTTGACTACCCTTATACTTTCAGGGATCCAAGATCTCGTTAATGGGGGTTTTCCCTGGCCTGATGCAAATTGAAGCATATGCATATTTTTCATTCTTTGTATTGCTTGTCCATGCCCTACAAAAATGTTCATGAAGGATTTGCCCAGTTTGCAGGAGACCTGCTTTTAGGTCTTTTAATATTTCATAGATACAAATGCAACCATGTTCATCATGTTAGCAGCAACTTCTTGGGATAATGGATTTAGAGTTGGAAGGATCCTCACAGTTGATCTAATACAACTTTCTTCTTGTATGAATGAAGAAGAGAGCCCAAAGGCCATAGTGGATATGACAGTATTTTAACCCTAGGCCTCTTATTCCGAATCTAGTGCTCCTTCCAGTATTCTCTTTTTTGATGAAGTCATTTATGTTACATTTTATTTGCAAGTCTTCATTGATTTGTATCCCCAGAATTTAGTGCAGTGCCCTGGAACATAATAGGTACTTAATAAATGTTTACTAAATTGAATTGTTGTAGCCACCTTAATCTACCATTGTTCTCACCATTGTCCTTAGGATGACTAGAATTTTGATTCTTCTGAGACTGTGGTGTTTCATGATGCACTGCAGGTAGGTTTTTGTGTTGGAGAGCACCATGTGATAATTGAAACTGCTATATAACCATTTCTTACTTTTCTCCTATTCAAATTTGGAACTAGTTTATTCAGCTGAAATGCCATGTATTAGATATATGCCTGGGAGCTTTCTACTGAACTGTATGTTATAATTTGGGAAATACTCATGATTCATCCACTTATTTTTCCTGTGTAGATTGCTAGAATGCTCTCTTTTGTGAATGACCATGGAACTTATTGAAGTGGTCCTGTTGTATTCCAATGAGCCCCAATCTCACCTGAAACAGGAACATCTCACCATGTCTAGGACATGGCTCTTCTGCTTGGATTCTGTGTGGATTATCTTCCATGACACTGGTGAATACTAGCAATGAGCATTTGGTTCCCTGCAGGGGATGCCTTGCTTGATACATAAAATCATAAAATTGTTAAAACAATGAAACTGTGTTATAACTCTCAAAGAATCTTTTATGATCACAGGAGCATCGATGGATGGGGAGGTAGATGCAAGGAACCATTCAGTCCAATCCCCCCAATTATATATATGAGGAAACTGATACTTGAGAAATGTAAAGGACTTGCCCAACCTCACACTTGTCATCTGTATCAGGGAAGTTAATGCTATAAAATTAGTTCTTTTTCCTCTGTACCATGCTGATCTTAATATATGCATGAGGCTATAATTGGCCCCACTGAGTCAAATGATTTTTAAAAATTCCATAAACCATCAATACAGTAGGGCCACATTCTCTCTTCTTCTCAGTCAACCATCTGACTAGGAAGATATGATCTGCCATAGAGAACAAGAACCTGCCTGTTCTCTTTTCATGTATTCATCAAGGCTACTCTTCATATATACATGGACTTATCTCATAACAGAAAAGAGAAAAAATGGTACACGGATAGTAGGTTAGTTCCTTTTTGTGGCATATAGTATGGACTATGTTTTTTTGAACATAGTCCCCTTTATGAAATATCATGAACCTGGATGCCCAAGCATCTTTAAAATTGTGTCACCTCAAGCACATATTTCTGTTATGTGTATTTAGCAGACCCAGAATCTCTTTGTGAATCTATATTAAGTATTACTCTCAGTTACCATTTCTTCTTATAATGCATTGGGCACTGGGCTATGATAATACATATATGATGGTTCTACTGTCATCAGAGGTGAGAATAGATTGTCATAATAACAGTGACAAATTTGTTCCATATCACATCAATTTGTTATCTTCCTGTGTGAAACTTATAAAGAAATTAAGAAAGTAAATCTTTACACCTGGATTCAAAAAATCAAGTCCACAAATATAATATAAGGGATGTATAGATTAATCAATCAGTAAGTTTTTATTAACTACCTATTATGTGCCAGGCACTGTGCTAAATGCTGGGGGTACAAAAATGGTAAATGATAGTACGTGCCCTCAAGGAGCTCATAATCTAATGGATGGATACATAGAAGTGTGGCACAATGGGCAAAGGGCTGTCTTTGGAGTCAGTGTTACTTTGGTTTAATTCTTGTCTGTGTATGATCACAGATAAATCACATAAGCCCACAGTGTCCAAAGCGATTGTCCAAGTCTGCTGGTTACAACCAAGTTGTTGATCTGCATTGGTGGAAGGAATTTTTGTGCTAGAAGTATACTAAATATATGCACATGTTAGCATGCCTTCCAGGGCTAACCTTTCGGTCTGCACTTGAAGCTTGGGTACCCTGAGGACATTCTGCCTAGTGTTCATGGTAGTCTTTTGGTTCATACCCCTAAAACTACAACTGGTGCACTAATCTTTAAAAGTCAGCTAGTGGACACAATGAATTCAACACAAAGGCTTTTACTGATAAACAAAGAGTAGATATAATACATTTCTCCCATAAACCTGGAACATACTTTATCATAACATCAGTGTAAAGAATAGTCATATACGTAGCATATACTTGTAGTAAGAGACAGGGAAGATGTGACTAAGGAAACTGATACTTCAGTGACCTTTCTCTTTTCATGGTGTCCTCATACTGCTCCTCAATGGGTTCCGTGTCTCTTTGGGCTTTTGCCTCTCTGTAATGTAATTACCAACAGCTAGGGCTAATTCTCTTTCAGATCCATAGCTGGATTTTTTCACTGCTGGGAGTCATATACTTTAAGGCTGCCCCTTGCCTCAGTTCATTTCCACTGGTGTTTTTCTGGGGTACTGTCTCTTATTGAGTGGGTAGCTCTGGCTATAAAGTACCACACTTGATGTGGGAAGAAGATGAGAGAAATTTCACTCTATCTCTACTTATTTATTATCTTGGAGAAGCTTGAGGGAAAAGGCAAAGAGTGATCCCCTCTTAAGAGTTCTTGACTTGAGAGGTAGCTCTCTTCTCTTCTGCCAAGGGTCACATTCCTCAGAATTCTCCTCAGCTGATTCCAGAATTGTTGCTTTGGGTCATGAGGGGAGAGAGCAATATTTGGCAAACTAATGGCAAGCTGCTCTTCTATTTCATCAAGTTTACTGGAAGAACTTTTTCACACCCCCCAAAAGAGATAACAAAGAATTAAAACCCTTAATTAAACTTCATTATCTTAACACCTCTCTGTCAGTATTCTCTGCCCTTTACTTTCTATGATTGGAAGTGGGGGTTCAATTAATCAGAAGGGTCTTGATGAATTTACCCACACCCACTAATATGCTGAATATTATTTTGAAGGGAGATTGAGGGAATTAGGAAAGGAGAAACAGGGTGAGGGGAAGGAAAAGAGAAAAAGAACAAAATTTCATGATGGATAAAAACATTTAAACAAGAAACAGAGAAAATAAGAAGTTGGAGGAGGAAGAAAGAAGGAAATTTGAACTAAGCACTTAACTGCGAGGAAAGAGAATGGGGAAAAGGCAGAAGAAGAAGACACATAAAGGAGAATGAATCAACATTTAAAATAATGTCTCCAAACTAGGGGAAAGCTTGACATATAGGTGAGAGGGAGCGGAAAGGGGCCTGTGGGAATAGGCTTGCATAAAGTACTTCAAAGGAAAATAATTATAGGGACAAAATGCTGACCTACAAGAGGAAGGGGAGAAATAATATATAAAAACACTATTAGAGAAATAAATGGAAGGGGTTTAAAACAAACTTAATTCTGATAACTTTAAATCTAAATAGAATAATCCAATAAAGCAAAAGACAGACTGGATAAGAAAGCGAAATACTGCAATCTTCATTTGTAAGAAATCCATCTAAGAAATAAAATTACATAGAATCGAGATGAAAGACTGGAAAAGTATTATCCTCCATGTAATTTTTTTTTTAAAAAAAGCAGTAGTTTCAGTCATTCCATCAAATAAAACAGTAAAGTAAAAATTCACACTATCATTAAAAATACCAAAGAAATGACAATGAACTAATATTCATGAAATGGCAGTTACGAACTAAATTAATGAAGTGGAAAGTGTCTGAATTGCCAAAAAAACTCATAACGTACCAGTATTAGGAAATTGTAGGGATTTCCTCGGTATTATACAGATCTAAAAGAAAGAGAAACAAAAGAAAAAAAATAGAGAAATTAGATCTAAAAGATTAAAGGTGTTTTTCTGGATGGGACCACTAAAGAATATACATATAACTCAGCACAACATCTCATTTTTACAACAATAAACCATATATTAAGGCACAAAGAAGTTGCAAATAAATCTTCATGATCTTTCAAAGACCATTAATAGTGGCTCAAAAATCACAGCTATCATTTCTTTTAAGTTATATAGTTTGTTTTAGCTAGGTCACTTGAAATCAAGGAAAGCTAGCTGCACTTTTTTGACCTTCTTATTTATCTTGTGTATCGATACCCTATTACCCACTTTTTTTCTTCTTGCCATCTAAAGCCTATGTCCTTGGCAGAGAAAATTGAAGGAAAATAATGGAGTAGCTTTTTCCTCTCTCTTTCATTTGTTATATCCCACATACCCCAGCAGGGACTCCATCTTTCTTTGATGTTTCCTCTTCCTCAATATAGCTAAAAAATAATTTTACTGTTCTTAGCTTTCTTCATCAGTCTGAGTTTTCTGAACTTCAGAATTCCTGACTCTTCACAGAGAACAATGTCACTTTAAAAAATGATTATGCTTACCTGTCTTTGCTTCTACCTTCTGTACATGTCTTTTTAAAATTCAAGTTGTTTGTTGAATTTTCTATATATCAATACTGGTTACTAGACAATCCCCATTTTCCTTCTCGTCACAATTGTTTTTCTTTGTATCTTCAGAATTTCTTTGTCAATACCATCTACTTTCTCCTCAGCTGACATTCTCTAAAGGAAAGTAGTGAATGGGATCTTAAGTACTTTTCTGAATCCCTGAAAATCTATCCCCTTGATACGTAATGTGCATTTTCCTCTCTTCCTGGCATGGAGGGAATCATGATGCTGGAGTAAATGATGCAACTTAATTTATTACTAGACAATAGTCAAATAGAGTCAACAAGCATTTATCAAGTGCTTTCTGTGTACCAGTTACTGTGCAAAGTGATAGAAATACAAAGGTCTACCTGATATTTGTTGGAGCATAGCAGAAAGGTTGGGAGCCCAAAAGCTTTGCCAAAGAGGACATGCACAGGTTCTACCAACCCAAGGCAGGAAAAGATTCTATCTTGTACTAATGAAGGAAGCATGTATACCTAATCCATCTTAAATAGTATATCCTTCATAAGTAAACATATATGCACATATACCTACATACATACACACATATAAACATATACTACATACATACATATAGAAATAGAAACATGTATATATAACTTTTCCCCGCAAATATCCCCAATCTCAGTCATTACTTTCATATGGAAACTTTCCAATAATGTTATACACCATATTTTAACTAACTTTTAGCCTAATATGGCCACAAGATGTAATTATCAGTGATGAGGTGTTAGTGTTAACAAGAGATCAACACTCACCAGCTTTCATTGATTGAGTCAAATGGAATAATACTGTTGAAGTATCAAAAAATGGCCATGCCCTTGCAGGATTTAAATAACAAGGCCTTGGAGACAGTTCAAGGCAGCTCTGGCAGGAGCCAAGAGTAAAAGAAGAAGCTAGCTCTTGAGATCTCTGGGGATAGAGGTAGACAAGTTAGAATTCCCCCCTTCTCCACTGTTGTAGGCAAGGAAGAAGTAATGATCATCCCAGTTGGAGTGGATAAGGTGATATGGGCAGGTGATACATCCAATGTTTTCCATTCCTTTCCATCATTTTTTTGGCCATTCTTACTCATGAGAATGTCATCTTATGAAAATTTCAATCTTCAATTTTATTTTCCTTTTCCCATAGGAAAAGGCTCTGGATATAGGTGGTGTTGGGAAAGGACAAATAGTGAAATACGCATTTATTGGTCAGTTGTTTCAGTCATGACCCCATTTGGAGTTTTATTGGCAAAGATACTGGGGTGGTTTGTCATTTCCTTCTCTAGCTCATTTTACAGAAACAGGCAAAAAAGGTTAAGTGATTTGCCCAGGTTCGCATTGCTAGTAAATATCTAAGACCAGATTTGAATTCAGATCTTCCTGACTCCAGATCCAGCTTTATATCTACTGTGCCACCTAATTACCCCTCAAAATATAATTAATTTTTTGATCCTCAGTATATTGAGAGACTTACCTCAGTGATATTGTGTGTGTATTCATCCTTCGTTGCCAAAGAAGACCATGCCATCAGAGAAACAATGACATGACTTTCACTTAACTTTGTTTTGAGTGAGTGAGGGCTGTGCAGGTCACCAGCCTCACTTCTCCTCCAGAGCCATCTGAATCCAGTGACCAGATATTCCCCAGGATGACTGGAGATGACCCAGGATGAGGCAATTTGGTTAAGTGATTTGCCCAAGGTCACACAGCTAGTGTCAAGTGTCTGAGCTGAGATTTGAACTCAGGTCCTCCTGACTCCTGCACTGGTGCTCTATCTATTGCACCACCTAGCTGCCCCAGCCTCAATGATATACATACAATAGCAAGAGATGTCACTGAAGGGCCTATATGTAGCATTGTTGGTGGTAATTACCTCCTTGCTCCCTACTGTTTTTCTACTTTCTCCCTCTCCTTTCTTTCTTCTTTTCATATCTTGTGATATTCTATTCTTCACATTGTTAGTGGAATTGTTAGTGGCTAATGGCATCTATTAGCACTTAATGTATGTTAGGTACTATGCTGAGTACTTGGGATGCGAATAAAGTTTTCAGTGACTCAGCATGGCTTGATCTCATCAACTCTCCTTGCCTTTCCCTGCTCCTTACCTCTGATTTATATCCTGCCTATGCCCTACCAGGGGTGGGGAAACTGTGACCTTGGGGCCATATGTGGCCCTCTAGGTCTTCAAGTGTAGCCCTTTGACCGAATCTAAACTTCACAGAACAAATCAGCATTCCCGCTGCCTATATCTGCCAGAAATACCCATAGCCAATGTGGTGACCACCAGAACTCAAGAAGCAACATCTCATTGCATATCTAATAGACTGATGATAGAGAATTATTTTACTTGAGGTAAAAAAAAAAAGTTTGGGTGGGTAGCTTTGGAAGTTATAGAAAAGACAGTTCAACCATGGATATTATCATAAGAAAACAGAGGCTCTGGGAGTTGAAGAAGGGAATGCACTCCTAGAAGATGGGTGCAATAGTGAGGGAAGATCCTGGAGGTTGGGGTTGGGTATTGTACCCTGTTTTTTGATATGAGAGAGGAACAGATATGACAGTAACCATAGGGAGAAATTATGCCATGCAGATGATGGCACCCTGGAACAAAGCTCCTTGTTCTGGTTATGGCTCTGACATCTAGTTTCCTGACATCTCCATGGTGAATCTTGGCACTTTCCTGCTGTGTATGTTGGTTGAGAGTAGTACCGCCAATTGTGACTTTCTTTTTCCTGGGATAGGATCCTTAATTCTTTGACACATCACAGATTTGGAGGGGCTGCTGGACCATTTGGCAAAAGTAACACCTGCCCTGGAGTATCTGAGCCTGTTAGGCAATGTGGCTTGTCCCAATGAGCTGGTCAGCTTGGAAAAGGATGAAGATGACTATAAGAGATACAGGTAATGCTCTGAGGACCCCGGGGCAGAAGATTAGGAAAACGATGTCTTTCCAGAGCTCCTGTTGACCCGTGGGCTACATATATGATTTCATAAATTGCTGTTAAATTGTTAAGATTGCCAGCGGGTTAAAGGGCTACTGTAGATGAGAACTGGTTTAATCAAATTTAATTAAACTAAGGAAAATAGAAATTCATTGGAATTTCCTGATAATAAGCTTTTTTTGTACAGATGTTGTATCTGTACTGTTGAGATCAGGAAGAGTATGGTTCAAATCCCATTCAAATCAATGACCCTCTCTAGCACTGTGCAATTGGACAGATCCCTCTAATCTCCCTCAACTTCAGGAAGCTCCCTTGGACTTACTTACAGAGTCAAAGGTGCGAGAACCTGCATTGGTGAGAGGTCCCTTACTTGCACAATAGATATTTGCCTAGTTCCATCAAATAGTTGTTTAAAAATATGTATGTGTGTGTGTGTATTTAATTAATTTTCTAGTCTCACGGTGAGGGGGAAATGGTTTTAGGTGAGTTTGTCTGAACTCCAATAGCAATTCTAGCCTTTATCACATAGTCTAGCATTCAATTATATGTGCCTCTGATTGCTTTATTGTTCGTTTATCACAATTTCTCACTTATAATAGAGGCTCCCTGATGGCAGGGGCCATGATGATAAATTTTCTCCTCCTCCTCTTCATCCTTCTTCTCCTCCTCTTCCTCCTCCTCCTCCTCTTTCTTCTCCTTCTTTTGTGCACCTGGAACATTCAATAAATACTTTATTGTTTGATTAAATTGCCTTGAAACCACCTTACTTTCCCAATCCAAAAGCTTATAGATAAAAGACTTTTTTCTGAAATTAACGAATTAGATGACTGAAGTACCTTCTTCTTGGTGTTCCCTCTAAATAAAAAACTTAAGAAGGCAATAGGGATTAGAGTGTGATTTTATTGCTCAAAATAGGTAAGAGAGATGATTGAAGTGAGTTTCAATAGATTCATAGACTGAGCGAGAAGAGGTTTTAGAGATTATTTAGTCTAATCATCCTCTTTTATAATAGTTAATATTATTTTAAATTTTTATAAGTTTTATTTAAGCTTTTTGCTTTTTTACATGACTATCATTCTTGGATATCAAGAGCCTACCAGGCTCCAATAGAGCTAGCTCTTCTTTTATAATAAAGAAAAAATGGTTAATAAAATCAACGAAATATTGACCATGCCTAACAATGTATGCAACATTTTGCCCAAGTAATCCCCTGCTTCTCTGCCAGAAATAATAAAAATAGCTAGCATTTATATAGTTCTGTAAGATTTGCAAAGTGCTTTACATATGTTAATTTATTTGACTCTCAAAGCATTAGGTACTATTATTACATCCATTTTGCAAATGAGGAAAATAAGGCAGAAAGAAGTTAAGTAACTTGCTCAGGTTTGCAAAGCTAATAAGTATCTAAGGTAAGATTTGATCTTCCTGACTCCCAGCCCTGTGCTCTATTTACTACTCTTTCTACCTAGCTATCCTAAAGGGGAAAGTCCCCCCAGGACTATTATTGATTTTTCAGTTATTCAGAATTAGACTTTCTTTTAGTGATTTTTATCATTTATTTTGATATAATCATGGTGTAAATTGTTCTATTGCTGCTGATTTCAACTTGTGTCAATTTATAAAAGTTTTCTTATTTTTCCCTGAATTTTACATATTCATCATTTTTATTACACAATATTTTATTACATTCATATACAATATTTTTTTCAATCACTTCCCAAATGCTGGTTGTTCTCTTTGTTTCTACTTTATGTTTCCACAAAAAAATATTTCAGTGGAATTTATACACACATGTATACATACACACACATGCATGAGTGCACACACACATATTGTTCTTTTGGTTCCTACTTGTTTCCACAAAAAGTGTTTCAATAGAATATATATATATATATATATATAAATCTATATATATATGCATATGTGTACACACATAATATATATGTGTGTATGTGTATATGTGTGTATGTATATACACACATATATGTATGATATATGTATATATATAAAATTTATTTGTATTTATATGTATTTTCTCTTTTTTCCATCTTTGATCTCCTTGAGATATATGTCAAGTAGTGCAATCAGATAGAAATGTTCAGTCACTTTTCTTGTATAATTCCAAATGATTATCCAGAACAGTTGGACCAGTTCAAAGCTCCATCAGCATTGTGTTAGGGTGTCTTTCTACAATCCTTCCAATACTATTTACAGTTTTTGTCACTGTTTTTAATTTGCAGAGTGTGAGGCAAAACGTCAAAGTTGTTTTAACTTGAATTCCCCTTATTAGTAATTTAGATATTTTCATATGAATGTTAATAGTTTGCAATTCAAAAAATAACTATTCCTATCTTTTGCTATGAATCAAATCTATTACCTCCTGATCTTAAATATTTGTCTGGATTTCTTATATATTAGATATAAAATTTTATCAATGGTATTTGATCCAAATACTTTTTGTCGCCTGGCCATCTCTTTATTCTATCTACATTACTTTAATTCATGCAAAACAGTTTTCTGCATTATGATATAATTTCAGCATTATATTCATTCATATAATGAAAATTGTCTGTCTTGTCTTTTATGATCATCCCTATCACTCTTTTATTAAGAATTATCCTCTTAGTCATAGTTGTAAAAGATACTCCCATTTTCTTCTATTATATTATCTCATAACTTTTTGTATTCAGATTATAACTCCATTTGGAATTTGTTGTGATATATAGTGTAAAAAGCTGATTCATTTTCCTAACATTCTTGTCAAGTAGAGAATCTTTCTCCTATGAAGATTATGTTCTTGGGTTCATCAAACAATTGGAGGTTCTCTGACCAAGAATAGAAACCAAGACACAACATCCTTTCTTTTATGGATGAGGAAACTAAGCCACAGAAAAGTTAGGGGAATTGTTCCAGGTCACATGATTGGTTATTTAAAGAGGCAGCAAGGAAAATGTTTGAGTCAGGATTTGAATGGATCATCCAATACTTATTAATATGTAACTATGGGTAGGTCACTTAAATTCAATGAGTCTTAGTTTCCCTTTCTATAAAGTAGGGATAATAGTAATTATAGCACCTATTTAATTGAGTGGTCTTTGAGGCTCAAAATAATCTATATCATATATATGTATCATATATAATAATAAACTATTATTATTATCTTCATCATTATTACTGAATTACTACTTTTACTACTAGTTGCAAAAATAAGATTCAAACCTTTTCAAAGGGGTGGGGTGTTAATGTATATTTAGGAGTGGCAAAAGGAATGAGGAAATAGAATGAATTTTAAGAGGAAGGAAGGGAATAAACTAATGCTGCATTTCTCTTCAACTGTTCTTTGGCATGCCTCACTTCAGTCCACTCGCTACACAGCTACTAAAGAGATCTACTTTTAGGGTTATTCTCACTGTCTCACTCCCTTTCTTGATAAACTGTTTGGTTTTTGAATCTATAATAATCTTAGCCCAGTCTATCTTGCCATGATCATTAAACATTATTCCCCTTTCCACATTCTAGGATCCAATCAAACCAAACTTTTATCTGTTCCTCATACACAACACTCTGTTTCCACTTCCATGGCTTTGTATTGGTCATTCTCCATGCCTGAAATGCACTTCCTCCTTACTTCTGCCTCATGGAATGCCCTTTTTTTTTATTCAAGACATAGTTGAAGTGTCACCATCTACATTAAATCTTGCCTGATGCTCCCTCCTCTAGTTGCTAGTGCCCTCCCTTTCCAACTAGCTTGCATTCTGCTACTTTGTATTTATTCTCTTTATATTTTTCTGCATATACTTATGTCTGTAGTGTTCATATGCTTCCATATTATTGTTGTTCCCTCCTTTCCCTCTCCCCCATTTGAAGCTCCTTGCAGAGAGGGTAACTTCATGTATTCTATTTTTATCCCTAGTGATTAGCACAGTCTATGGCATATAGATAGCAAGCATTTAATAAATTTATTTGATTGATCTGGGAAAAGCAGGGGTGGGAGATGAAAGGATCAGAAGGCAGTGTGTTTACCCACTGATGCCTTCTAAAGCAACTAGGGCCAGAGTTGGATTTTTCTAGTTTCTTCCTCTCTTCTAATAAGGGAGAAAATGCCTAAGTCTTACTTAGCCTCAATGCAAGTTTCTAGCATATCACAATTTAGCTTCTGAAACCTGCTTAACCCTGGCATTTGGGTTCATGCTGGAGTAAAGGGCCATAAGTTTCTCACAAGTTTTTTCTCAGTTCTTCTCCCACAAAGTGGGAAACATGCCTGCCACCCAGATTTTATCCAGAGCCCAATTGTGATGACTCTATGCAAATTTATGTGACATTTTCACTTGAGAATTGCTTAAAAAATGAATGATTCTCTACAGTTTATTGTTTTTTCACTTTAAGTACATTTTCTGACAATATGTCCCCTCTTAATCATTTAAGCAATAGTCAAGGCTTTAAAGAGCTTATTCAGAAGCAAGAGCCCATGGCTCATTTAGTGCTGTCTGAAAAAAAAATCGTATTGATTGACATCCTCTGTGGTTATGTGATGTAATATTTATAATATGTCACTCTGCCATACATCAAAACAAGTATATCTGTTGTTTCATTTCCATGGGAAATGTTGATTTCATAGAGGTCAGGCTAGTCGTAGGTCACATTGTGGCAGACCACTGAGTTACGAATGAGAGGTGATTGAATTTATGTTACCTATTGAAAACTGCAGGAAGATGCTTTTGGCTTCTCCCTTTCTCACCTTCATGCCCTCACCTTTCCCTTCCTTCCTCTCCACCTTCGTCTATCATCATTAAATTTTGTTTTGTTTTTTGGCCTTGGTGGCTTCATAAGATGGGACAATTAACACTCCTTTTGCAAGTGAATACTTCTGAGCTGCTCAGTGATAGTCTGCTGTGGGGTAGAAAGGAAAACTTTCCATAATTTCCCACAGGCATTAGTTCATTATAGCTCCTAACTGGGCATGTACTGTATTCTTTCCTGATAAGAATATACTGTTTCTTAGAGTGAGGAGCCGATACTTAGCTATGTGCACATGCTGATCTATTTTTAGTATTAATATTAAATGAAAATGAGTGATTAGAAAACAGTTGAGGGGGGCTGGTCTTCTAATGAGAATAAGGGATAACTGATGTGGAAAGAGTCATCATTATGGAGTCAGAGGATTTAGGTGTAAAACCTCTCTATCATGCTTACTACATGTTTCCACTTGAAATCCCTTAAACTCCCTGGGTCTCAATTCACTCATCTGCAAAATGAGGAAGTTGGACTAGGTAGCCTAGGAAGCCTGTTCTAGCTTTGGATCTATGACCTTTGTCATGTGTGGGACATCCAAAGAATTTGAGGAAGAAATTCCCTTCTCAACCAAGCCCATTAAGTGGATCTGATAGCAAATTTAACTTGTGTTAAATTTACAGGAGAACATGGCACAGAGTTACACAGGATGGTCAGGTGTAGATGAATTGTGATCTTCATCACAATGCCAGATTGATGGAGCATTGCTGGCCAATGGTACCATGAGTAGACCTAAGAATTTAGAGGCAGCTTGGGGAGTAGAGTGAAGCACGAAAGGATCAGTCATTGTTTATTTTTTTCATAGATGTATACAATTTTATTTTAAATTTTGTTTATATCATTCACTGTCTGATATATCCTCCTTGCCAAACATATTGGATCCTTCCTTGTAACAAAGAAAAGTAACCAAAACCAGTTTGACTCAGTGTATATCCCCTTGTTCACCTATAATCTACCACTTTTCCAGAGAGCAGAGAGGTTATCTTTTATCAACTGCTCTCTTAGACCAAGATAGATCATTACAATGAATCATCGTTAAGAAGTTGTCATCATTAAGAAGAATCATCGCTTGCGAAGTTGTAGTCATTATATATATATATATAGTTCTTCTTGTTGGATTTACTTGGTTCTGTATCAGTTTATACAAATTTTCCCATTTTTCTTTGACTTCCTCATACTTGTCAGTTCTTATATATGCTGAAATATTATTCCATTATATCCATATACCACAATATGTTTAGGCATTCTCCACTTGATTAGCATCTAAAGTTTCCACTGTTTTGTCACCACAGTAAAAGACTGCTAAGAATATACCAGTCTATATGGGATTTTGCTGTCTTTGACCTCCTTCAGGCATATCACTAGTAGTAATGTCACTGGGTCAAAAGGAAGGAATAATTCATTGCAAAGTCATTGTTTGAAAGGATACAATTAATTTGAGCTAGATCTCTAATAAACTGGATGAGGCCATTCTCTTAAGACCAGCATTGACTAATAAAAGCTAGAATGGTAAATTTGGATGTCTAAGTAGGTGAAATTTTCTCTTTCCTCCTCCCCTTCCTTTCATGTCTTCTTTTTCAATTTAAAGCAACAATTTTTTAATAAATATCAACTGTGTGCAAATTAAAGGAACTCTGAGATTCTACCTCATACCCATCAGATTGGTAAAGTTAGTTAAAAAAAAGGAAAATGACAAATGTTGAAGGGACTATAAGGAAATATATGCATTTATATAGTGTTGGTCCAGCAATTCTGGAAAACGCTTTGGAATTGTGCCCTAAAAGTGACTGAAGAGTGTATCACCTTTGACCCAAGAAGATCATTTCCAGGCAGGTAACCAAAGGAGAGCAAAGAAAGAGGAAAAGTCTTTAGAGTAAGAAAATATTTCTAGCAGCTCTTTTTGTGGTAGCAAAGAAATAAATGGGTACCCATCAATTGGGAATGGGAACAAATTATACCATATGAATGTAATTTTATGCTGTAAGAATTAAAGAAAGAGACAATTTCAGAAGAAAAAAACAATCTGGGAAGACTTGTATGGATTGAGGAAGACTAAAGAATCAGGACGATAATTTATACTATAACATACTAAAATGATCAAGTTTGGAAGACTTAAGAAGTCTGAAAATTCAATAATCAACCATGATTCTAAAGGACACGAAAAAGTATGCTACCCTTAATGAAATCAACATTTTTGTACATGGTTAATATGGGAATTGGTTTCATTTGACTATATGAATGTTTGTTAACATTTCCTCCCTCAAGTCCCCCTATCTAGCCCAAGGGAAGGAATTAAAAGAGAAAAAAATAAATGCTTGATATTTGAGATAAATAAAAATTTAAAATTATAAGTGTCTACTTTGTGAAGAGTGTGCTAAATACTAGAGGAGATAATGTAGTAATCACTGATACCATGGAGGCACATCAGAGGTCCAAAGAAGGTATTATCAGAGGAAATGATTATTATTCACTAGTGGCAGTTCAGGGAGGGCCTCATGGAAAAGGTGGCATTTGAATTGAGCCTTAAAGCCTAGGTAGGAGGTCAACATGTACACCTAATGAGGTAGAGAAAGGTGGGGTGGTTAAAGGCATAAGAAACTGATTGAACAAAGACATGGAGGCTAGAAATGCAAGATGTGTATGGAGGATGGCAACTTTTAGGGAGAGTAGCATATGTGGAAAGGAGTGGTGTAAGAGAATACTGGAAAGCTAGAGTGGGGCAAGATCCAAGAGAATTTTATGTACCAGGGAGAGAAAAAGGGAAAGGAAGGCATTGGAGAGGAAGGGAGAGTCAAAGACAGATACTTGGGTGTCATTCATCTGATGGGCCTGGGAAAGGGGAGCAAGAGTGAGTAAAGAAAGAGACAAGGAAGGATTCCAGGGAGCAGATTAGAGAGGAGGGGATAAATGAGAGAGGGGAGTAGTAAAAGTAATGAGAGTAAATCCTGATTGGCAAGGGGAAGGGAGAGAATACCTCAAAAGAGAGAAATGGCTATCAAGGAAGAGGCTGGAAGGAAAGAGTGAGCAGTGAGAAAGCAGAGACATTGAATGTAGACACTTTTGAAGATGTTCCGCCATGTGAGGAAGAGACAGGATCATGAAAGGGTGAAGAGAAGTTTGTTGCTGTTTAGCTCTGGAATGACTTAATTGTGTCTGTAGGGAGGAGGCTATGGGGAAAGAGGGGAGAGATAGACAAAGACATTGACAGAGATAGAGGCATGGAGAGAAAGGAGGGATGGGAGAGAGACAGAGAGAGAGAGAGAGAGAGAGTGTGTGTGTGTGTGTGTGTGTGTGTGTGTGTGTGTGTGTGCGCGTGTGTTTGGAAGTGCCTAAGAGAAGGGGTATAATAGCTGGAACAAAGTCCCGGAGGAGAAAAGAAATGAGATC
The DNA here is from genome assembly GCA_023548195.1 of Bettongia penicillata ogilbyi. Taxonomy (NCBI): domain Eukaryota; kingdom Metazoa; phylum Chordata; class Mammalia; order Diprotodontia; family Potoroidae; genus Bettongia; species Bettongia penicillata. Next base: position 12,625,603 of record JAJHZJ010000027.1, read on the forward strand.
AAGGAGGCAAGAAAAAGAATTAACCAATAATGGAGAGATATCTTTCAAGAAGAAAGAAAGGGAGAATGAATGCTGATACTGAAAATTTTGAGGAGTTAAGGAATGAGGTTTAGTTAGCCCTTCTGGAATAACCTCAATCTTATCAAAGAAGTATTGGTTTTGAGAGTATGAATGTGGGTGAGGGGCTTCTATTTTTTCTCTTTACTCTGACTTCCAGTCAGAAAGCCTGGGTTCTACTATTAAATGATAACCGTAGGCTTCATTTTCCTCATCCTTTGGATGAGGGAGTTGACCTGCTAAAGTTCACTGTGTATCTAACATCCTCTGAATTCTCTGATTCTTATTTCCTTGTCTTTACTTCTTTCTTTTCTCTCTGCTTCTCCCTCCTTTTTTCTCTCCCTTTTTCTTTTTGCCAATTTTTCTTCCTCCTCCTCTTTTATACCCTTACTCCCTTTTTTTGTCTCTCCCTTCCTTCTTCCATCTCTCCCTTTCTATCTTCTTCTCCTTCTCTCTTTTTTGTCTTGCCTCTGCCTTGTCTCCCCACCACCCAGTAAGATCCTTGGTTTTCCTTATAATAGCGTTATTTTAAACTCTCTGTCCCCTTGTTGATCACCAACAGAGAGCAGATCAGGGTTCTGTCTAGTATCTGCAGCACTCAATCAAAAAGGAATGGGAAAGGACACCCAGACTTCTGGGGTCTGTTTTGGGGCTACCCCCATTTCCCCACCCAGCCAGAGTAGTAAAAGTTGTGGCTTACAGAACCCAGTGTGCATTCTTCAGCTAATCTAAAATCTCAGCTTTGAAGACCAGAAGAAAGCAAAGGTCATGACCTAGAGATCAAAGTGACAGAAGCCAACACCATAATTGCCAGTTCCTTCTCTTGTCCAGGCTCTGGGTCTGTCCTGTGGATGTGTTTTTTGCATGGAAGACTTCAAACAGTTGTTAAGGAAATCTCTGGTCTTTGCCAGGCAATCATTAATGTAGTAGGTGAGCTCACCTATTCTCATTAGGGTGAGATAATTGTAATCTGGGTCTGCATCTGGACCTATTCAGGTTGGAGCACTTGTTCATTATTCGTTGGCCCTCCTCTATTTTCTCAAATTCATTTATTTGGGCTGCACAGGAAATAGGCATGAGGAGAAACAAGCATCCAACTATATTCTAAATATGTATTATGGACCTGCAGAATCATGCGGTTCTCCCCCCCCTGAAAGGGACCTCCTTGGAGAATAACTTACCTACCTTCTCCCTTTTATAGATTAGGAAATTGAGTCCCAGAGAGGGTCAGCAGGTTATCTTGGTGGCAGAGATAGCCTTGAATCCAGTTCCTCACTCCCAGTTCTGTGCTCTTGAAGCATAAATATGCCATTATTGACTCTTTATTGCCCAGGTGTGACCCTAGGGGGTCAGAGAATCCAAAAACTGGAGAAAAGAAGCCCCAGAAAAAAATATGCCCTTGTAAATAAGTTCCCTCTTCCCCCTGGGCCTGGAAAATCGACATCATTGGCCGCTTGCCTGTGGAGCCCTGGGCCATCACTGAAGATAAATGCAACAGCAGTAGGGGAAGGTTAATGAAACACATCTCATGCTCTGTGTTGTGTTCATCTTTTCCATGACTTTGAAGCATGATGATGTGTGGCCAATTCCTCAGTGGGTGGGAGCAAAAGGCAACATCATTTCTCTCAGGTCTGGTTTAGAAAATGCTAAAGCATCAGGGCTGGGGCAGTGAAACCAGAGTTTGGGGGGTAGGGAGGCCCTCAGTGGTGCTCCTGGATGGCTGATACCCTCCTTCCTGTTTCCTTTCTCCATCTCCCTCCCTTGCCCATCACTATCACATGAAATGAAACAGAGAGGAAAGAAAAGGGGGGAGGAGAGAGAGAGAAAGAGAGAGAGAGAAGAGAGAGAGAGAGAGAGAGAGAAGAGAGAGAGAGAGAGAGAGAGAGAGAGAGAGAGAGAGAGAGAGAAGATGAGACAGAGACAGAGAGAGGGAGAGAGAGAATATGAAAAAGCACAGAAAGAAGTAGAAACAAAAACAAATCAGGAAAAGGAACTAGAGGAAAGCAGAAAAAGAGGGAAAAGGAAAGAGAAGAGAAGGAGAGAAAAGATAGAGGAAGAAAAGGAGAAAGAAAATCAATAGATTCAGTTTCATTTGCTGCTTTAGGAGATGAGCACCTGAGAAGAGATACAAGGTTCTTTAAATACCTTCCTAGAGTTCCAGACCTCTTCCTTGTCTCTCCACCCTTGCCAGTGGTGCCTGACAACAAAGCCTAGGTCCTCCTAAATGTCTGTACTAGCTAAGACTGTACCCACCCAACCTCTAACCCCACAGGAAGTCCCTTTTGTGCTCGAATGTGGAAATGTAGATGAATCTCTTTTCATTAGGCCTAGCCCCAGCTTAACAAGCAGTTTTATAAATCTGGAGCTATCTCAGGGTGTCCCAAGATTTATAGATGGGGGCTCCTGCCATAAAGTGCTTTATGATGGCTGCCTTCTGTGTTATTAGTAGCTGTCTCTTCCTTCAACCACTGCTGTTTGATAATAGTCTTAAAACACCCAGAATTACTTACCTGCAAGCCACATTCCCGATAGCCCCCGTTGACAGTCTGAATAAGTTTACTGCCCTTTTGTTGTACTTTACCTTCAAAACAAACCGATTGAACCATCAATAGCTCCTGGAAGCTGACAGAGGCATGTCATCTGGGCTAACCCCTGTGATAGCAGGTTATCTGGGAGAGTTAACCTTCGTGCATTGTTAACTGAAATGTTTTATGTACTATGCAACTTTGGGATGGTGCTGTGATAACCCCAGTAACTAAGTAATACATCACAGTAAAGAGAGTTTGGTGCCACAAATAACCCGGGATTAAATTTACAAGGGTTGAATTGATATTGTAAAAGCCTTCATACTGGGGCTTCAGTAATCCCTCTTTGTATTTTTATGGCAAACTGGTCTTCCCGACAGGATTGAGGCTTTTGGCTTTTGACACTCTGACACAGCCCAGCACTAAGGAAAACAGATTTCTCAGACCCAGAGTGGAGAAATTCCAATTCCAATGGGGGAAGCTCTCTGGCTGGGAACTTGTCCTTGGTGTTGGTGAAGCAGGTTCTGACCTGAAAGGAGCTGCTGTGATCTCATGTGAAGGCAGGCTTCCCTCCTCATCATTTTCATTAGTAACAGGTTAGCTTTAGCTGATGGCATCTTCCAACAGGGCCAACCGAGAAAGCAAAGTTTGCTGTCAGCCTAACTTCCCCTGCCCTGTAGTTACTTCTTACCTTCCCTTTCCCACTTTTGACCCCCGCCCCTTCTCAGGGGTTCAGAGCTTGTGTTATCCCCCTCTCTGTACCCCCTTATCCTAGAGATGGGCTTCTTGTCTGTAAATTTGAATCAATGAAAAAAATCCATCTTTATTTTCACTGACCTCTAATTGGAATTTTACATTTCCTTCAAATATTTAAAATATTTCTTCTTCAAAGAGCCCATTGGTTTTACTTGACTGCCAAAGGGGTCCATGAGAAAAAAGGTTCAAAGCCCCTATTCTAGAAGGAAGTATGGATAACCCAATAATTCATACTAGTGACCGACTACATTTGCCTCCTAGGTGATCATAAAAATATATTTAGACAATGTCTCAATCCAAAGGAAAAAATTTCTCATGATGGATGTTTAGAGACACTTATGGATAGGTAAGTGCCCTTCACATCACACCATAACATTGACTCTCTACTTATGCATATAAGTTTTGGAATTAAGATAGTTAAGATTAGAACCTAGCCCTGAGGGATACAGTCCTGACTCTGTGACCTTGGAGGGGTAACTTACCTTTTCTGGGCCTCAGTTCCCCATAAAGGATTTGGGTTAGATCTTGAAAAAAACCCTTCCAGCTTCACATTTTGTAAGTGAATACTAACTAGACATCAGACATCTTAATTTTAACCTCTCTTAAAAGGCAGAAAGGAAACACTCCCTCTTACCCCTCTCTGCCTTCCCTCTCCCCAACCCCCCATCACCACCATTTCTTTCTCTCCTTTGATTTCAGGGCTGGGATCCAAAGTCTACTGATGTGACAGTGTTCTCTCTGTCTGTTGTCACCTTGGCTCCTGCCAGCCTTGTGAAGGCATCTTTCATTCCATCATTAAACATTTGCTGATTTTCCAATACTGATGTTTTCTTCACCTGAATATTCATCTTTTCCCACCCTACACTTAGTGGGTATCTTTATTCCCTTTGCCAGTCACTCCTGACATGCTGTTTCCGTCTGTACATGTCTTTATTTGAAGGAATCTGTTGTCATTGGGGCTTTGTTGCTGGTAACAGAAGACAGAACTTTTCCTCTGCCCCTGACAGGGGCCGGTGGAAGTCATAGGAGATGATGGAAAGGGCAGTTGGAAAATTTGGACAAGACCTTGGGCTCTGCCTGAGTCTGAATAGTACTGGACAGTGGGAAAAGGGAGAGGGGTTTGGAGGAAAACCAGGGAAAGAGGAGAACCACAGAAGAGAAAAGAGTTTGGAACAGTGTATTTATGATACAAAGAATGATGAGATGTAAAGGCAAAAGGGTCATTGATTTAGTTGCTGGAAGGAACCTTAGATGTCATGTTCCTCATGATACTGACCTTCACCAGTTTAGAGCTTAAAAAAAAATTCTGAGACTCAGAGAAATTATATAACTTGCCTCAGATCGCACAGACAGAAAGTAGCTGATTTTGAACCTATCCACCCAGACTCCCAGGCCAGAAACTTTGCGCTGCATGAAGCTAGGATCTTTATAAGGAAAAGTAGAAAGCCTAAGGAATTTCTGTGCATTTTGACCTTAAAAATAAATGTTTTGCAATGAAGGCAAAATACCATGCAAGTTATCTCTTCTTCAGTCAATGGTAATCTCTAGCTTTGAGATTATCTTTACTTTTGGCTTATAGCTCTGTTCAACAAACATTTATTAAATGCCGAAAGTCTCATTATGTGAGACCACCTGGGACAGTGAAATGTTCTTTCTTTTCTTTTCTTTTTTTAATATATAATTTATTTATTTTTCAATTTTCAGCTTTCACTTCCACAAGAATTTGCATTCCAAATTTTCTCCCTATCTTTCTTTCTTTTCTTTGTTCCCTTCCCTTCCCTTCCCTTCCCTTCCCTTCCCTTCCCTTCCCTTCCCTTCCCTTCCCTTCCCTTCCCTTCCTTTCCCTTCCCTTCCCTTCCCTTCCCTCCTCTTCCCTTGCCTTCTCTCTCAGACTATTTTTTCCCCATTGTAGAGATCTTAGAAATAGAAATCTCTCCTTCCCTGTAGTTGATTAGTTCGGAATTCTCTGGGGTCACTAGGAGATTCAATGACTTGCTCGGGGTGGCACAGCCAGTATGTGTTGGGGGAAAGTATTTGAAACTAGACCTTCCTGACTCTGTAGCCTCACTAGCTCTTTTAATGGTCTTTTCTAAGGAATTCTTGTTGGTGCTCATGTCCCCTGAAGCAGCTCCCGTGCAATTTTTGCTTATCGCCTGCCCTAGATGCAAATATAATAGGGGATAAATAGACACGTTAATACACTGTTGGAGGAGATATGAGTTGGTCCAACCATTCTGGAAAGCAATTTAGAACTGTGCCCCCAAATTACTGAACTATGTGTCCCCCTTTGACCTAGAAATACTTCTTTTAGGTCTGTACCCCAAAAAGATCAAAGAAAGAATACCTATATGTATACATACATATATATGTATAGGTATATCTAATATGTGTCATACATTTATATATATACATACATATATGTGTATAGGTATATCTAATATGTGTCATACATTTATAGATAGCAACTATTTTGTAATGGCAAAGAGCTAGAAATTTAACAGATAATCATTAGTTTGGGGAATGGGTGAACAAATTGTGATAACAAAAATATTGCTATGTCCTAAGTGATATAAAGGATTATTTCAGAACAAACTGGGAAAGACTGTATGAACTGATGCAGAATGAATTGAACAGAAGTAGGATAGTAATTTATAACAACCTTGTAAAGACAAATCACTTTGAACATTTAAAAAACTCTGTTTAATGCAATGCCTTACCATGATTCCCACTGCCTGATAGAGAGTGATATCCTCAAGATGGACAGAGACATATCTATTAAAGGTTGAGTTGTTTTTGATTTTTTTGTTACAAGGGTTTTATTTTTCTCCATTTTCTTTTTTTTTTTCCAACTTGGAGGGAGGTGGTAGAGAGAGATAAAAATGTTTTTTAATTGAAAAAAATGAAAAAGAAAAAAAGAAAAAAAGAAAAAAAAAGGAAAAGCTACATAAAAAGGAGATGGCGAATAACCACATTTCAGCCAAACTGAACTAGTTGCCATTTTGTACTGATGTGTTACCCACTCCTATCTGTCTGCCTTAGTTCGTGTCATCTCCAGTGATGTGCTGATAAATTTTACAGTGGGCTCTTTCCCCAAAAAACATGTGTATGGGACACACTTTTAAGTATAATATGCATTATTAACATTTTTACCCATCATTTGAAGTCTAGACAATCAATGAAACAAATCAAACCTGGATTTGTACTGTTTGCCTGTTTCAAAGATTTAAGCACTCACACTGAAATTACAGTTTGTTTTTAAGTGGATACAAGTTGGTTCCAGGTCATCCCATCTCCACTGCTGGAAATTGATTCTCTGGAAATTGATGCCTCACCATCTTTGCCTGCTAAAATCTCTCCTTTGCTTCAAGACTGAACTGTGGTGCCACTTCTTATATGAAACCTTCCGTGATACCCTTAGGGATTTCACAGCACTATGTTTGAACTCCTCTATAATTTTCATAATTCTGCTTTGGGTTTTTGTTATTATTTGTGCAAATGTCTAATCATCCCTTTTAGACTGGAAGCTCTGTGAAGGATTATAGTTTATTTCATCTCTGGATCCACCACAATCTAGTATAGTGCTATTTTGTAGAACTTATTAAGTGCTTTTTTGTATTTAAGTAAATCAGACTTACTGCCTGGTGGTTAAACCATTTATGAGGAAGCTAAATGCCTTAAAGTCTTCTTTCTTTCCCATGAAAAAGTCTGTGGTTTCCTGTTTTGTTTTGTTTCCCCATGTTACTTCTCAATTTACTCAACTGATGAATATTCATTTAATGCCTACTATATAATCAATTCTTTGCTAATTTAAATTACTAGACCTCTAAGAATGTCATGGTTTGTGTTATTTGCCTCCCTAGTCTGTACAAGACACTATAGGAGACTGAAAATTAGGCATGTAGGGTTGCTGTCATCATGGAGATTATAGACTATCTGAGGAGACAAGAGGAGTAAGCATGTGGATCAGGTAGAGAGTAACTGAAAGGTAAACTCTGTGGGACTGACTTTAAGTGAAGGAAGTTTAGGAGCAGGAAGAACTTACTGGGCTAGAGTGGTCAGAGTAGGTCTTTCACATAGAAAGTGATGTATGGGTTGAATTTTGAAGGAAAAAAAGGGTTTGAGAAGGCAAAGGGGATAAAGGAGGGCTTTGGAGTCAACTCATTTTGCTTTTGGTTGAAGTGCCTGTATCTCTGTCCTACATTCATCAGGGTGGCCATAATTGTTGATATCTTTGAGAGTGCTGGGATAGTGAAAGGTTGTTAGAAACATGACTGGGAGCAAATGGGAGAATGAGGGAGAGATGCTAAATCATCAGTCACCTGCAGAGGAGACTCTGGTAATGTGTCCAGTTGCCAAATCTATCATATAACTTGTTAGTAACTGTTACTTAGAAGAAGATGTTTGTACTCTCATCCTGGTCGCCATGATGGATGCCACCTAGCCTCATCTAATATGGTGTTTTATGAAATCTTTTATGAAATAACACTGATTCATAGAACCCACCCTGGGGGCACTCTCCATTCTTCCTTCTCACAATGAGCCCCAGACTATTTCTCTTATAACTACCATGGGTAGTTACCCAAAATTCATCATTGTAGACATTCTTTTCACTGATGGAAATTACAATTACCCTACTTGGCCTTAGCGGAGCATTTTCATGGGTTGCTGTGGCCAGAGAAATTCACCATCTGGTGACTGATACATAATGATGAGTTTCTCTAAAAATAATGAGGCTTCTCAATAGATTATACACATTAGAATTGTTCTATACCTTTACCTTCCCACTTTGGACACATAGTGTGTTATAGAGGAAGGAAAACCCTAGGCTTGATGTCAGGAAGCACCTGAGTTTGAATCCCTCCTCTGGTAATAGTTATGCAACCACAGGTAAGTTCATCTCTCTGGGTCCCACTCTTTGTTTATAAAATTCATACTCATAATGCCTGCCATACTGGGTTGTTGTTGAGTTCAAATAATGTGTTTTGAAAATCTTAAAGAGTTACATAAATGTCAACTGTTTTTATTATTATAGAGATTACCTTAGCTGGTCTAGTTTGGGAGAACCCAGAGTCATTGCCGTACCATCCTGAGGCATCTGTGCAGGCTTGAGGAAAGAGATTAGCCAAAAAAGACCTGACTTATCAACCGAAGCTTGGTTCTTTTGGTGTTTTGGTTATTATTATTAACAACAGCAACAATAATGATAGCTAGCATTGATATAGCTCTTTATGGTTTGCAAAGTGTTTTATATATATTATCTCATCTGAATCTCACATGGACACTGTGAGAATGGGGCTATTTTATCACAGTTTTACAGATGAAGAAACTGAGGCTAAAAGAGCTTGTGGCATCCATGTTCTACAACATGGTCCCATGTACCCCTGCCTGTTGCTCAAAATGTCCCATTCTGATAGTTTTAATTTACCAGGTAAACTTAGGACCCTGGGTGTAGGACTTGACTTCTTAATTTAGCACTTTGCAGCAAATGAAAGGATGAGAGATTTAGTACTGGAAGGATTTTAGAATCCTATGTTCCAACCCCCTCCTTTTACATATGTGGAAACTGAGGACCATAGAGATTTTAAGTAACTTGCTTGGTATCACATTATCTGAGACAAGATTTGAATCCAGATGTTCATATGGGTTAGTGGGAAAAGAACACTGGAATTAGAATCCCAAAAACCTTGGTTTAAATCCTGATTCTAACTGGCATGAGTTGTGACCATGGATGGAGAAATCTGCTTTCTTATCTATATAATGGGCATAGTACTATTAGACTATCTATTTTATGGAGTTGTGGTCAGAAAAAAGCACAAAAACACTTTGCAAATCTTACAAGGTTATATAAATGTAAGTAACTTATTTCTGTAGCTGGAACCAGCTTGACTTCTGGTAATAAGATTGGTGAGACCCATAGATGAAACAGGCTCTTTATCAGTGTTTCATGGGAGAAGAGTTTCTTTTTAATTGGGGGAAGTGGGGTAAATTAGAAAAGTCTGAACTAATTTTCCAAAATGGGACTTAAAGTGATAGAAGACAACATAATGTTTATTCCTCCATGGGCTGTTCAGCTGTGCGTGTGCATATGTGCGCATGCACATACGCACATGTGGGTTTTATAGTTATGTGTATGTAAAATGTAGTCATCGTTATGTGTGTAAACAGAAGAATCACATGCTTGTATGAAGGGTAGTCATTTACCCAGCGTGTGGGTATTATTAGGGCTGCTTTTCAAGGAAGGTTTCTCCAGCGGGTAATTGTGCATTTTGTTAACTTTTCTGCGGATGAAGGAGAAGCAATAGCCTGATCTATCTCCTGGGGAGTTGCCGGGCCTGGCCTGAGAAGACTGTTTCCCCTGTCCTCCTGAGTGACCTCTGGTCCTTCCATTCTAGATGCTTTGTTCTGCACAAGCTACCTAATCTGAAGTTTCTGGACGCAAAGAAAGTCACAAAATCAGAGCGTGAAGAGGCCCTGGTGAGAGGTGAATTCATGAAAGTAGTGAAGCCCAAGGTAAGCAGGCCCCAAGCCTTCATCTTCATGGCAGCATTGGCCTCAGAATGGAGTGACTTCTGTTTTATGCTGTGCCATGAACCTTGTGTGGTACTGGTTAGCCATGTGTCCTAATCAGCTGGAGGAGAGGTACCTACATTGGGTCAAGAGGACTACTGTCTTCTCTGGTGACCTGGAAGGTGAAAGGACAATACAATGGAATGTCATGGAAACATGTTGGCTGTAGCATATATAATTGGTTAATGAGTTAAGTCCATATTGTACTCATGTCTAAAAGTAACCCAGTAGACTTCATTCATGACATGGGTGCATCTGTAAGACTGTCCAGGAGCTTGTATTTCAAACACAACTTTGAGGGCCTGAGTGGGGTTTCATTTTTTGTCTGGAATGTGCTTTCCCTAGAAAGTAGGGATTCTTGTCTCTGGAGAGAAGATTGGGGAAACAGGTATCAGGCTTCTGCTCTCTCTGGGGTGGTTAGGATTTTACTAGTGCCTCGTTCTGTTCCAATGCCATCAGAGGAGCCAAGAGAATGATTTTCCTCTGTCCGGAGGTTAAGGCACAGCAGCTTCTCTCTGAGATAGTAGTAGGAGAGAAGGCAATTTTTTCTGACAATTTGTCCCCTGGCTTGTATGTGCTACCCACATGTGGCTCTTCAGAGTATACATGGATGGCATTTATTGACCTTTTCTTTACCAGCTGACTCAGAATGAGACAGAGAAATTTAATGTGGTGTCATCATAATGGCAATACAGATGAGACAGGAGAGAGTTCTCTTTATGCCTAGAATTCAGATATTGGAACATTTTTAAAAGACAGGATAGATGATGGGGATCTGGCTGTGGTTTAAGGATAATAAACTACAGAGTCAGGGGGATGGAGTTGATGACCCCAGGTAATATCCATTTCTGTCCTGGTACCCTGTTGCATGAGACCAGTTGCCTCTAGTAAGTCCAAGTATGTTAAAGGGACTTTGGTTTAGAGAGCAAACATAAATACTTATATAATAATGCTTGATCATAATGCATAATGCTTAATGAAGACTTGCTGATTGGCTGCTACATTAGAAAGAGCACTGGTCTTGTAGGCATGATGACTTGCCTCTGACACTTAGTAGCTATGGCCTACTATCTTGGGCAAGCCACTTCACCTCTCTGAACCTCAATTTCCACATCGGTAAAAAGATGAGCAATAAATATGGCAGTGTCCTCAAAGGTTTGCTAATTGATGGTTCACATGAAATAATATTTGCAAAATGCTTAGAACCCTAAACGTTATATATAACTGTTGTCCATTATCATTTTAGGAATCCACGTAGCCCGGTTTGCAGTTAATTTTTTATCTCCCTATTTGTAATTATAATCAAGAGCTAGAAAACTTTCTTCTTCAGGTTCAAATCTATCAGGCTCCACTTATTTGGGGTTTCTATTTTTGCTGAATAAAAACACTAACTGTAAAGAAAATGTACAGTACAGGGTGTTTGTGTGTGTACGTGCATGATACTGCCAGATCAATGCATTGTTACCTGTACAATTTTAGCATACCTTGTTAATTCAGATCGAATCACTTTATAAATATGAATTTATTCTCATATATATAAATATAAAAACGTTCACACTTGTTCTCACCATGACACAGGTTTGACATGTTGTTTACTGGTGCCTTCATTTATCTCAGCTTTTATAAGTCCCACCAAATAAAATAATTTAATTCTTAGCCTTTCCTGTGAAAAGCTTCTAGAGACAAGCTGACATCACGAACCTCAGAAAAGAAGTGGGTGAAATACATTGTGTTTCTGCCTTTGTAGTCTTCTGGGGTTTTTTCTCTTTCTCTCTCTTGCCTTCACTTACACACCCTTTAAAAAAGGGTAAAAAGATCGATATTCCTCTGGCTCTGAGTTAATGCTGACATGTAAAGATCTTCATCCTGGCCGCAAACTTGAGGGGAGCCTGGGAGAGAAGGCTGCTGCTCTCTAAACGATGGAACGAACTGGGTTTTTTCCCCTTTTTGTGGACAAAACAGCTTTTCCAGAACTCCAGGATCTCCAGTAAAGCAGCCCTTCAGAGTTACCAATTAACCTCTAATCAGTCACAGAATTAGCCTGTCTGAATGAGGAACTCTAACATCCCCCACTAACTGTGTATGGCTTGAGATGCTCATTAATTCTTTCAAAGATAGGGGGGAGGAAGAACAATCTACAAGCTGGAGCCTTTTAACCATTGAAGCACAGGTCTAAGACCAGTAATTTTGTAGCCTCTCAGAACTGAGAGTAACCTTTGAGATCCTCTTATCTGACCCACCTGCTTTAACATATGTGGAAACTGAAGCCCACTTCAGAAGGGGACTTCCCCAAGGCCACACCTAGCCAGGGTGACCCCTCTAGCTTCTCTGTCCCCACCTGGGGCTGTATTTTCCCTGGAGATGTTTCCACACTTTTGATTATATATTAGACCTTTTGCTCTCACTTGATCTTACTTCACCATTCTTTTGCTCTTTTAGGTGATATGAGGTAGTACTTTAATCTGGGGCAGAAAAGTCACTTGAAGATCCAGTTGATTTAGCAAATGGTTGTTAAAAGGAACTGTTGGGGATTGGTTTTTGCCATGTTTGCCTTAGGTACACATGTGTGGCTGTTCTTGGCTTTGAAATAACAAAGAGACATAGGTATCCCTAGAGAATATGCTACTGTACAGGGCAGCATAGGGTTGGTACAGAGGGTCTACCAACATACCCATTACTACTCATCTTCTCCTTCCTACCAAGGGAAGGAAGGGATGGGATTGGAGGATTGGAGGGTATGGAGTTTAATCCTGCAGTTAAGTGAGTGGTGTCTTGGAGCATGTACAGATAGCGGCTTTCTGACAGGCAAGAGTTGGTTTGAAGTCTTTCCTTTGCCACATGCCAACTGTACAGTCATGAGCAAGTCATTTAACCTCAGTGCCCCAGATAACTCTCTAAGACTATATTGCATTAGATCTGCATCTACAGAAGGGGGCTTCCATAATGGGAGTTCTCTACACAGGTGAAATCACCTCATTCTTCCCAACTTCCTTCCCTTCCATGAAAAGATAGCATCTGATGGCACAGGATGGAATGCTAGGCTTGGCACAGGAAGATCTGAGTTCAAATCCAGCCTCAGAAATGTCCTAATTTTATGACCCTAAACAAGTCACTTAATTTGTTTGCCTCAGTTTCCTCATTTGTTAAATGGGGATAATAATAGCACCTATTTCACAGGGTTGTTTTGAGGTACAATAAGATAATAAAAAAAGGTGGCTGTATAAATGCTTATTCTTTTTTTTGCCCCTCTTTGCTCCTCTTCTCCTAAAAGTAGGTGTGACATGTAATTGTATGTTCACAGAGGTGTGTATATTCTTGGAGTAGGTTTATAAAAAGAGAACAATTTCCAGGGAATGTACTGAGCACTCTGGGTAAAGGTCTATTTTTCATAACAAAATCAGAATTTGCAGTTGGCTTCTGTCCCTTCTGAGGCAGGGGAGGGATGTTATGCTTATTCAGCAGAAAGTGCTGATGAATGATCAAAAAGGCTATGATTTGGGGAGCTGTTTTCATTTTATTTCTGACATAAAATATTTGGGAGAGTAGAAAATAACCTCTCCAATCACAGCCCTCAACCTGGAAGGCATGGGTACTAGATTGTCTGAGCATCTTTGGTTGACTCAAATAGCTCCCCATTCTCCCCTTCCCCAAATCTAGGAACTGATAAACTCCCCTGGGTCATAAAGGCTTGGTTTTGTATCAATCACATCTTACACTCGTCCCTCTTCTCCTCTTTTGTTCTTAAGATGATGTATTTCTTGCCCGTGATTTTTCTCTTTTTTTTAGTTTAAAGTGCCTGGTACTATCTAGGCTTTGATTGTCCTATGGAAAGATTCATACCATTCATGACGGACCAGTAGCTAATGTGATTATGAACTCTTCCTTTCCTCTAGTATTAGGGATAGAAGATGAAACAAGAACTAGACATCTGCTTCTATCATTAAATTTTAAGGAAAGTATTTTCCTTTGTCAAAATATTACTCATTGTATTATGCTCAGTGTTAAGGCAAAGTGGGCAGAATTGGCTGGGCTGCAGTCTCAGAGTCCTAGGTGGAAGGCTGTGTCTCTGACCAGACTGTGACCTCAGTCTATCAGTACAAGGAGAGACTAAAGCAGAGTGGGCATCCAGGACAGAGTGTGCCACCTCTAGTGATGGCCCTTTCACATCAGGTGGACAGCTCTAGAATATGATAGTCAGAATTGCTTAATTATACCCTGGCTTTGTAATTATTCACCTCTGCTTGGGCAAAGAGCACCCTTGTCAATTTTTGGACATAATTATTTAAACCTGAAAATCCTACTGGTTATGGCGTGTATATGAAATTTCTCTACAGACTCTTTAATCTACAGACATTTGTAGATGGGGGAGGACATAGCAGTGGACAACCATGAAGAGGCTGGTAGGAATGGCAGGATACAGTGACTCATTTTATATTAGAGGTCTGCATGTTTGCATGTGTGTGTGTGTATGTGTGTGTGTGTAAGCCAGCATGTGTATGTTTCCTTGTGTATATATTTGTGTATATATACTGGCTTGTTTATCCTTGTGTCCTTTGGCATTATACCACAGGTAGTATGTTTGTGGAGGCAACTACATTGTGATGGAAAAGGATACTGGATTTGGAGTTAGCACAGATTCGGGTCCAGATTCTGGCTCTAATATGTAGCAGCTGGGCTTATTTGAGGAAACCTTCTTTCCTCATCTTTCAAATGGAGATGAGGATATTGGTACTACCTACCTCACTATGTTTTGGTGAGGAGAATTACTTGGTAAATCTTTAGGTACTCTTGGCTGGTGAGTTATAATTAGTTTTGCTATTGCTAAGTCTTGCCTGACACTTATGACCCCATTTAGGGTTTTCTTGGCAAAGATCCTGGAGTGGTTTGCCATTTCCTTCTCCAGCTCATATTACAGATGAGAAAACTCATACAGAGTTAAATGACTTGCTCAGGGTCACATAGCTAGAATATCTGAAGTTAGATTTAAACTCAGGAAGACTTATGTTCCTGACTTCAGGTCTAGTACTCTATCTACTGTGTCACCTAGCTATCCCAGTTATTACCTAATATTACCCTATAATTGTTGTCCAGAACTGGAAGAGACTGTGGAAATCATCAAGTACAGAATTCTCATTTTATGAGTGAAGAAACTAAATTTCAGAAAATTTAAATGGCTTAGGTCTCACAAGTAAAGTAGCAGAAATAGCATTTAAACACAGCTCCTTTGGGATTAGGTTCAAACTAGAACAAACTTTAGACTTCTTTCCACCATGTTCTGGTGTGCCCATTTTAAAATATAAGAATAGGTACAAAATGCAGAACTGGCAAGATTACACAGGAGGGGACTCCAAGAAAGACAGAAGAAATAGTGCATGGAGGCCAGAATCTTTAGTCTACTGTATAAATAACAAAATCAGCTGTGGTGTACTAAGGCAGAAATGTAGGCTAGTATTGGGAACTGAGACAGCGGAAGGGATAACATAGGCCAGTGTGGGAAGCCAAGATGGTGTGGTAATATATATTAGCCCTTTGCAAGGTTCTCCAGTATTTATTACCATAACTGAGATCTTTCTCATTGTGCTGAGACACAAATGGATTAATTGGCAGTGAGATTAGTGCTTCCTAGGACATGTGCAGAGAGATGGGCAGCAGCCATTTGTAAGTGGCTTCTAGGAACATTAATAATTTAATTCTATGCTATTACTCATTATTCTTTTTCATTAGATAGCTTTGCACTGAATTTGTTTTCATCTGGTTTGGTTTTGGAAAGAAACATTGAAGGGGGCTCATATGCAGTGAGTTTAAATAATTCGCCAAGGGACAGGTACTTGAGGATAGCCAAGAAATAGAAGAGGGGTTAGGGCCCTGGGGCCTTAGAAAATGGAAAGTGTGGTGGATGCAAAAGCACTAAGCACCTACTGAAGAAACCTAAGTCTCTTGTCCTGACATACTTTACCTGAACATTTAACAAACACACTTTTAGCTATTCCAGATTCTTTCCTTGTTGGATTCTGTTCACAGACATTACACCCACTCAATAGACTGCCAAAGAAATAGACCACTCTGTTTCTGTATTACTGAGTTTACTAATTCTGATAAACTACGAAAAAATTGGAAATATGGTTATAGGGAAACAAAACTGCATTTTATGGCAGATTGAATTTCATGTGGTAAGAATAATGGATCTTATTCATCTTTCTGTCTCGACATTTCACATCCCTTTACAACAGTTCTCAGCACATAATAGGTGCTTAATAATTTTTCTTAACTTCAAATAAATTAATCTTTTTAAATATCTGTTTCAAAAAGTCTGTATCATTCATCATCAGATAATCCTCATGTAGCTTTGAAAAATCCCAGACAAACATGTCTTGCATTGTCAATCTATTATATAAAAATCTAGACTTTCAGGGGGAAAAAGATTAATTAGCAGTTGTATGGACCCCTTTGTCAGTGGCTGGTGAAGTCTGCAGAACCCTTCTCAGAAAAATGTTTTTAAATGCATGAAATACAAAAGATTCAGAAGGCAAACAATTATATTGAAATCATTCTACAAGTATTTTCTAAAAAGTGAACAGACCTGAGAAATGAAGTTCTCCTATAAGTCAATTGTATATCCTGAATTGAATGATTAAAAACAATTGGCTGCCATCAGGCTACTCTCCCCAGTGTTGTAGGATTTCCAGAAAGGCAGTTTAGAGTCCACCTCAAAGCCCTCTTGCTTCTGGCTAATAGGCATTTCTAGGGAGGAAAGTGGTTAGCACATGATCAGAAGCCACATGCTCCCTCTCCCAGGGCTTTATTGACAGGTCCTTCCTTTTTCATGGATTTCCCTTTAACATCTCAGCCTCTCTTCCACCTCAGTCATGATTTGGAGAAATAAAAAGTAACTACTTCATGGGCATTTCTAACCTTATACACTTAAAATGAAACTTTCCTGCCTCTGATCTATGTTCTATTTTTTGTCTGTTCCACAAAATTACCACTTTAATATTTGTGCTATTTTTCTTTGTGTCATGTATCCTTGCTTAAATTGATTGAGCTATGATTTGGATGGTAGTTTTCAATTCAATTTAACCATTATTTATTGAGTATTTGCTATATATAAAGTCCTAAAACAGGCATGAAGAGGGAAAACATATGAATAATTCACAGCCATGCCCTCAAAACACTTATAATCTATTGGGAGAGATAAGATACATACACAAGTAACTGTCGATATTTGTAAGTGCATAAAGGAGGCAAAAATAAAATATTATGAAAATTCAGAGGAGGGGAAAATCACTCCTAGCTGAGACCATCAGGAAACATTTTAGAGTACTTTTGTGCTGTTCTTGAGTTTAATGGTGGTGATGAAGATGATGAGGATGAGGATGGTGGTGGTAGTCGTGATGATGATAACAATAATGCCTTCAAGTCAAACTCATCATCCATATTGTGGAAGAGAAAGTTAATAGTAAAGTAAGAAAGATGCCATTCAGGATGATGGACTTTGGAGGTCCTCTGTGAGACCCTCATAGTAGTTATGAAGGCATGGTAGCAATGCTAAAACTCTGACCAATTGGGTTGTGACAATGCCACTGATTGGATTAGCACACTAGAGAAAGTGATGAAAATGCTTTTATAAATTTAAGAAATCCTGATTAACATTGGAATGGAATAGAGGTAAAGATAATAAAGGAATATATCTGAGTAAGGCAGGGGCTGTCAATAAAGCATGAGAAAGGACAAGATATGATTAGAGGCTAGCCCTGTTGAAAACAGTATTAATGATCAACTTGATACAGAGGACAGAAGGTCAAGTTGTACCCCTTCCTATTCTGTTAACAAAATAAAGTAGCCTACCTTGGTACAGATCAGTTATCCATGCCCCACCTCTAAGAAGTGATTGAGTACAGTAAATACTTAACACTAAACAAGGAAAACAGTGGATACAAAATGGGATAAAGACATTAATATTTTTATTATGCATATCTCATAACAAAACTGGAAACAAATCTCATCATTTATAGCCAAGGGCTTCATATTACTCTTTGTCAACAGGACACTCAGCTTCCAGATCGCAAAAAAACATTTTGCTGACCATTGGGTTGATCAATCATAAAAATAGCCTCAACCCTAATCCTAGATAAGATTAAATACAAAATGAAATAAAAGAGGTATTAGCATATGAAAAGGGAAAAGTTGAAGACCCTGAGGTCATTGACAGTCTTCACTTAATGAAAACTCCATAAATTATACCTGATAATGAAAGAGATGACAAAACCAGCACTGATCTCAAATGATTATGAAAAAGAGATAGGCATGCTTAGATTGGAATTTTTGTTAAAGTCCTCTTTAAGTTGGACAACATGAGTCAAAGCTAATAGAGTAGCTACATCAAAGTAGTAATTTTGAAAAGCTGTAACCAGCATGTACTTGTAATATTTTCTTTCACAGTATTTGAAAATCAAATAATGTTTCAGAAGTCAAGAAGAACAGAGTAGGTGACAGCTATAGCTATAGCAAAAATCATAGGTGGAAATGTGGAGCTATCAAGGAATATCCCTAAGTACAGGCATCAAATACCACTGTAGCAGAACTGATTTGAGAGAGATATTGAACATCTGTAATTATTTATGTTATTCATGTGACCAACAAGATATAGGAATAGACATATTCTCTTGTCTTCAGTAACTTTCAGCTTTACAAAAATGTAATCACAAGGCCTTCTATGCACACATACCACATAACCTCAGTCAACAATCTGTTGAGAAAAATATGTCAGAAAATGAAAGATTTTTGCAACTTTATGGAAATGATGGGTTTGGGACATAGCAATTCAGGACAAAGTCATTACCACTGGAAATTACAGAACAGTTCTCCTAAAGAGCTTGGACTGAGCAATCAATGTATAATAGGCAAAGAAATAGTGGAACTGTGCAAAATATCATGGTAGCTAGAAGAAATTGAGCCCTTCTGTGATACTTAGCTAGATGTGACCTAGCTGCTGAAACTGTACCTCAGATATTGCCTATCACTTATAGACTGACAAAGGGCAATTCTATAACCCACACACAGACCTCAGATAGTCTTAAGAATGCAACCACTACACTGGGTGCAGAATAATATTCTAGTACAGACTATTGCCCAAAATATTTTGGATATTATATGGACTCATAAAACAAAAACAAAAAACTACTACCGCCACCAAACAAACTCAAGGACAACTTTTTTTTAAGTACATGTTGTACCAGATATTCATGATCTCCAGGATACATGGAATGAAAATATTTCGAAAGATAGACACTGAATAGGAAAATTCCAAACCAGGGAGGAACAGGATAAGGTACATATCATCTCCTTTGTCCTGAATACTACTGTATCTAAACCAGGGAATATTTCAGCGAGCAGGAGTTGGAAAACTATAACCCATGAATCAAATCTGGTTCACCACTTGTTTTTGTATGGCCTGTAAGCTAAAAATAATCTAGTTTATGAGATATACAGAAACAGGCGGCAAACCAGATTTGACCTGAGGGTCATAGTTTGTTGACCCCTGGCATAGAGGATGAGCTTACATTCTTATACTTTTATTCAACTACAGAAAGCAATTTTATTCAACTACAAATTTAGCTACAAAAAATTATTTTCTCCACTTGTACCAGAAAAAAGTCTGTTACATGTTAAATACACATGTGCTTATATACATATGTGTGTATTTACATGCATACAAAACACATGTGCATATACATACATTTATGTATACACACATCATATATATATATATATATATATACACACACACACACACATATATGTACGTGTCAGGATAGGAAGTTGTCCCAGGATGTTTTCAATATGAACTTCATTAAATGATTTCATGACTGTGATAAGAGAAACACAATTAAATAATACTTTATATAGAATAAACAGTTTATTCTTAGGATAATCTATGAGGTAGCATAAGACCTTCTGCTAGAAGTTGGGTGGGGTTGTTTGTGAGTCATTTTCATAATGAAATATGAAATATAAATAGTGGTTTATTCATTTTACAGATGGGAAGATTGAAAGCTTATAGAGAAATTGGCTGGATTCTCATGGCTTGAATTGAGCCCAGTGTTTGTTCTCTGTAATACCATGCCATCTTCTACTTTTACTTTATAGCTTGTGAAATTAATGAGCAGGTTGTGAGGTTTCTGTTAAATGATATGGGTTATTCAGTTCATTCACTTATTATATCTTTAGCACCTTCCACATGAAAGGCAATGTGATAGGACTGGTTCATGTTGATACATTATGAAAAATCTTTATGAAACTAAAAATGCCAGTTAATTACCTGGATATATGACTTTGTGTAGCTGAAGGAAATTGGCATTTTGCATCATTTTTCAGTTGTCATGGAGAACTTTGGAGTCAGGTAGATCTATCATGGAATGATGTGAATCATGTTCAGAATCTATTCCCAGGTATTTTATAGCTGATATTAAAAGGAAAAGGAGATTTAGATTTCCTTTGAGAAATAGAGATCATGTGAATAGTGATAATCCAAGTGGTGAAAAATCTGTATCCTTTTTAAGCCTCATTCATACTTTCATATTTTCTTACACACTTACAAGGGAACATTTGTTATTGGCTTTCCTTCTTAATGTCCTATCTAATTATAGCCAATAATATATAGAATTTCATTTTTTAGAAGAAATGCCATCAAATGCTGCTAGTTTTGTTTCTTTTTGTAGCATGTCTATTTGCCTCAAAAATAGAGAGCCTGATCAAAATCAAGGATAGGGTTAGGGTTTTTTTGTTTTGAGAGGTTGGGTTCAAGCTTCTCTTGGGTTGGTAGTGGTAGAGGTAAGGGCTATAAATTCCCATTATTTCTGTTTTTGTAGTATGTCTGGGGAATAAGTATTACAATTAATTGAAAAAGTCATGAAGGAGGATGAGATAATGTTTCTAAAGAACTTTATTTTAGTACTTTACTTTGAAGGTTTCTTCAAAGTCCGTGTTAATTTTAGTTGAATTAACTAGACTCTAAGGTCCTTTTCAGTTCTAAAATTGTGATCCTATTTGATTTAACACAATAAATTATTTAATAGAGAGGCAGCATTGTCATTGTGGGTAGATCCTTGAACCTGGAGTCAAGAAAAATTGGAGTCAAGTCAAATCCTGCCTCAGATGCTTAGTTATTGTGTGAGCTGAACAAGACACTTAAACTCTCTATGCCCCAGTTTTCTCTTTTGTAAAATGAAAGGATTGGATTTTGATGTCCTCTAGGAGCGCTTCTGGTTCTCCATTTATTAGTCAATGATTCTGTGTACATTAATACATAGTCTTGATTTGGTTTGGGTTTGATAAGTGTTTGTTGTTGATAATGGCAGTGATGATGATGACAATGAGGATAGTGGTCTAAGGTTACTAAAAGAAGTGGTAAAAGTACTCAATCTACCCTACTTCTGAATTTGTCTCCAAGATAACAAGTGAACAGAGTAGCTCAGAAAATCCTCCAAAGGGTGCTAATGTAAGAAAATGGAGCCCCCTACCCTGATAAGAGATGGAATCTAATACTTAGGCCCCCAACTGTCTAGGATATAATAAATGATAATAGCTTCAAAGGAGGCATCATTGCATATCATCTTATAGGAGCCCTATTGAACAATTTATCTCATACATTTAAAAGATTCCCTCAATATATACTTATAGAGCAGATCATGAAGCCCTCTGCTTTCAGTAATCTAGTTCTTGAAGAGTCAAGGTTGTACAGATTTAATGGTTCTTAACTAGATCATGAAAAGTTTCAAAATAGGTATTCATGTGAGAGTAATGTCCTCTTCTTATATGGCTTCTTCACATTATCACCATTGGATTTTCCTAGGTCACTGTAGCAGAGAGTTTGATGGGATTTTAATTTTGCAATTAAAAAAAAATCTACATGTAGGAAAGGAGATGAACATAAAATCAGTTAGTTTAGAAAATGGAAAATGAGGAAACCAAGCTGGGGTGGGGGTGATATGTAGTTGTATTAGGCAGGGATGAATTTGATTTAAAGCTTTCATTGTGGGGAGATTCAAAACTGATAAAACAACAGGATCTCACACATATGGCTTAGTCTGGCTTCTGGCCATGGAGTGAACTCACTTCCCAGCTGGGGGAGCATTGATGAGTATCAAATAGCATGTAATTAAAAAACATTTTTAATTTTTTTTTCTTTCTCCATCTTCTCAGGGGTTTGAGCAAGGTGATTTTACGTGAATGACTAGATGGGAAATATATATTAGAAACTAGAAGGGTATCTCCAGCTGAGCCGTCCAGGGAATGGAAACCAAAAGGCATACTAACTCACATTTGAAGGGAGACTCATACCTCTTTATCCGACCTTATTCTATTTATTCATCCTCATAACTGTTTAATGCTTGGCAGGGGATTTTCCAGAAGAGCAAGACACATCTTAGAAGCAGTAGGATGGAATGAGTTGATGTCAACTTTTTAGAGAGTCATTGGGCATTTGGGCCTTCTAGAAGAAAGAGAAGATTCAGAATCATGGAAAGTGGTGAGATCACTATTTCAATAGGTATTCACATGGATTCCCCACCATTTGGGACAAATGGTATGATGCATTGGTCTAAAGCAGAATTCTATTAAATATTAGCACATTAGAATCATTTTACTATTCAGAATTCCCCAGGCTAAGAGAAACTAATGAAATGAAGAAGATATTTGTTGCTCTGCCCTCTCACCTCAAACTGTTGACTACTCATAGTTGATTTCAGGAAAAAAAAGAAAAAGAAAAAATATAAAATCCTAATAAAGTTTATTGATATAAGGGATATTTCTTGATTCTTCTCATATGGATGTTATCTGTTATTTCAAATTCCCAACAACTTATGTTCAATTCAACTTTGTTCTTTCTAATTGCGTAGCTATGTAAATTTCAATAAAGGTTGACTGAGGTGAACATCTTACCCATTTGTCTTAATGAGTTTGGCCTAAATATTTTTGCGGCTTGAGCATACATGTGGTTGGAGCATACATGTACCCACCAAAATGTGGAAATGTTCATTATCTTACTCACTGTGCCAGTAGGAGTTAACTTACATGGTTTCCTAATAAAGATAGGATTGATCTCTATGTGTATATTTATTTATAGTCAAAGTTTATAGATGTGAATATAGACATACCTTGATTACATTTTTGGATTCTGAGTACATGGTAACATGTGGTGGTTCCCTTCATCTCAATGCCAAGAGAAACTTTACAATGTTTGTTAGGACAGTAGTATATACACACATACCTCTATTGGCCCAAGCATAAAATTGATGTCTATAACGAGATCAGTTTAAAAGGAAAATACATATGACTCACAAGTTCAGAATGAATTTGAATGCATGTCTACAATGAAAAATACTCATTGGAACTGTGAACTCATCAATGTGAGTCTTCTCTCTATGGGTGAAGAATACAATCATTCATGTCTTCTCAATCTAAGACTTAAGCTTAGCCTACCATAAATCTTCTAGAAGGGATCCATTTATTCAATCAGTTAATCAATCATCAAGCAATTATTACTTACTGTGTTTCAGACAGTAAGCCAAACCAGAGATACAAGACAAAGCAGTCACTACTTTCATCGAGCTTCCATTGTAGTGGGAGATAAAGCATGTACATGTACGTTCATGTGTGCAAACATACATACGTACATACACACAATGGATGCAACCTAGTTTGGAAAGGAGGGTACACCAGTCAGTGGAGGGATCAGGAAAGTATTCATGGAGAATATGGTAACTGGGTTAGGTTTAGGGTAGCTAGGTGGCATCTTATTTAGAAGTCTGGACCTGTACTTGATTTCAAGTGGTATCGGAGTGGGAAGAGACTGGAACAAGCATTTATTAAGTACATAAAATGTGCCAGGTACCGTGCTAGGTAGTTTAAAAGTATTATCTCACTTGGTCCTCGAAACAATTCTATGAGGTAGGTACTGTTTTTAATCCCCATTTTAATGTGAGGAAACTGAGCGAGGCAGAGTTTAAAGTGACCTACTCAGGATTACACACTATCTGAGGCTGGATTTGAACCAAAGTCTTCCTTTTTTAAACTTAGCGCTCCATTCACTGTTCTACCTAGTTATAGGATACAGTAGGTAGAAGCAAATTAGAAAATATTTTTAAGGCATTGTGAAAGCCTTGAAGTGCTATGTAATACTATTATCATTATCATTACTCGAAACCAGGAATTTCAAGGAGCAGTGGTGAAAAGGAACATAGGGGCCAACCAGTACAAAGAGATTGCCTTGTGTTTGTGGATCATGAGAAGTCCAGCATAGCTGGATTTTAGAGTGCAAGGAAGAAAGTAAAGTGTAAGAAGGAATGGAAAGATTGGAAGGGGATACGTTGTGAAAAAGATTTAAATGTCAAGCAGAGTCAGTTGGTCAGTAACCATTAATGAAACATTTACCATGCGTAAGGCACTGTGCTAAGTACTCAAGATACAAAGAAAGGAATAAAAAAAATATGGTCCTTGTCAAGCAACATGCAAGCAGCTATGTACATCCAAGTTACATGCGATGTAAATGAGAAGTAATCTCAGAGAGGAGAATACTAGCCAGGGGATGAGGGGTGGGACACTGGGAAAGGCTTACTGCAAAAGGTGGGATTTGAATTGTATGAAGGAAGCCAGGGAATCTAGGAGGCAGAGAAAAGAGGGTAGAACATCTCAGACCTTGGAGGCAAACAATAGATGGGATTGGGGAATGGCCAGTATCACTGAAGAGTGCATGGAAGGGAGTAAGAAATGAGAATACTGTAAAGGTAGAAAGGGGCCACTGTTGTGAAGGTCTTTCAATGACAAACAAAGGATTTTATATTTGATTCTGATGGTGAGAGGGAGCTGTTGGAGTTCACTGAGTAGGGGAGTTGTATGATCATACTTAAGACCTTCTAAGTATCATACTGTTACAATGGTAGCATTTAGGCTTCCTATCTAGTAATCCTCCCTGTAGTTGAATGACTGGTCCACCTCCTTTTATGGCCATATATCTTTATAATAGTATCTTTTTATGTGGCACTGAATGAAGAATGCCTATTGTCCGGAACACAAGATTTTAATAATTTTTTGTTGTTCTGTGCACCCCTTTGACTGTCAATCAGACAAAACCTATGAGTCTCTTCTCGGAATAAAGTTTTCAAACACATAAAATAAAAGACATAAAATTACAAAGGATGCCAATTACATTGAAACAAAATGATCAGAATAGATATTTTTAAAAATTCACAGACCCCAAATTGAGAACCCTTGTTCTAGATTAGGATGTGCTGTTTTGTGTTCAGCCCAGTGGTCTGGTCCATCAACAACAGAGCTTTTAGATAGATGCACACATCAAATTGGCAATCTACTGGGCATTGAATGGCAGAAAAAGAACAGGATGGACTTAATTCAGGAAATGGTTTAGTGCCTTCAAAGTCATCAAGTAATGCAAAAGCGATGCTGATGCAAAATTGTATCATTCTTTTACATCCATATTATTCAGGTGCTATTATATGACTATAAATCTTTGGGACCATAACCATCAAAGAATCAAAAGTGGGGGTTACCCAGTGGGCATTAGAAAGATTCATGGTGGGTGTAACCAGGTGACAGCCTATTACGAAGGATAAATACACTGGAAAATAATCATATGCATTAAAATATATTTACTGTAAAAAATCATTTATGTTTCAATTAAAATTAGATGTCATTCTTGTCATGCTCCCCCTCTTTTCTTTGTTCTTCCTTTTGTCCTCTTACTGAATGTGATTGTAGACCATATACGTATTTTGTATGTGGAGATTTTGTTGAGACCTACTGCAATGATGCTATCATACTTCTAGGGACACTCCCTGTCTCCCAGAAAACCAGAATGAACTCTCTGGATAATAGAATAGGAAAGGTAAGAAGAAAGAAATAAACTGAGCCAGGATGAATTAGAAAAATGCAGAGAAATAACTAAAGCCTACCCTTTGGACTACTGAAGGTACATTGAATCTAGAGAGCATTTAATGATGGAAATCCTTCCTGTGTTAGGCAGTGTTAATTCCTTCTTCAATTATCTCTCCCCTTTACTATCTATCTTCCCAGTATCATATAAGCAGAAGGAAGATAATCCCCATGATGGGAGGGAGGGCAGATTCCTAATACCCTCATCCATCTTATTTCTTGTGTTCTACCTGGAACTATCCAAAGTCATGGTCTTCTGAGTGTAGGCTAAATCTGTGAGGTAGAGCTCTTGAGTTTTCATATCCCCCTGCTTTGTATGAGATGAGAAACAGTTAGCTGTCAAGCATTTATTAAGCACTTGATATGTGTAAGACATTGTGATAACATCACAATTAAAAAAAATAACAAAAATGTGTCCCTCATCTCAAGAAGCTCACATTCACTAGACTGTAAGACAGACAACATGCAAACAATTATGAATATCGAAACAATATATAGTACAAATGGAAGGGTATCTTAGGGGTAGGAAAGGCTTTTTTCAGAAGATGGGCTTTGCACCAAGTCTTAAAGGAAGCCAGAAAAGGCAAGAGGTAAAGAAGAGCCTTGGGCATTCCAATCATGGTGGGAAGCCAGTAAAAATGAAACGAGCTATCATGGTCAAGGAATGTGAAGTAGCTGCCATTGCTGGACAGTAGAGTTTGTGGTGTTAGCTAGCATATATTAAGCCCCTACTATATACCAGGAACTGTGGAAAGAAATGTTATAAGAAGACTGGAAGAGTATGAATGGCCCAGGTTGTGAAGGATTTTAAATGTCAAATAAGATTTTATATTTGATCCTGGAGAAATAGGGAATCGGAATGGCAGCTTTGCCTGACTTCCCCACATGTACAACCATATCTTGTAATAATATTGTTGTCCCACTGACCAAGCAAAGGGGTGATCAGAGAGAGTATCAGAATTTGCCAGTTAAGAGTTGGCAGGTTTGCTCTGAGAACCCTGGAGAAGTGATACTACCATCAGCTTATTTGCTTTTCAGTTTTGTACAGTGGGGCGTCATACAGTAACAGACAGGGTGCCATCAGTGAGGCAAAGATGCTCTGTAATTAGGGCTCCCTTTGATGCTAATTTAACTAAGTTCAATGCTTTTGTCACTGATCACAATTACACGCAGCCTTTTTACTGAGGACATTTTAAAGACAATTTTATTTTTCATGTGCATTTTTAAATATGGCAGTAAATTTTGAGCTGCATTACCTGAATTAGAATTCATTATTTCTTTTCAGTTCAGGAAACTAATGCTCTCCATCTAGAAGTCAAGGCTGTAGGGTTTTTTCCTTTTAAGTACAATTAAGCAGAGCTTCTTTCATTCTCATGTAAGTTTGTTCATCATGGCCATTTTAGCTGGGGCCTGAAATTCAGAAATCAATCCCCTATTATTGTTGATAATTACCATATAATTTTTGAGGTGTCGAACCTCTCCCAGGCTTTGCTCCGTTCATCTCCTCCAAGAACACTAACACCACAGTTGCAAACAAAAACCCTAACATGTGTCTTTTCTTTTGTTCTTTCACTAGAAAATGACAGTCTTCAGTTATTGTTTTAGAAAGCTTAAAGACAAGAGTCTTAAGATCATATACCTAGAAAGGACTTTAGAAATCATCTTATCCATTTTAACCATAAGGAAACTGAGACCCACACAGGAGAAGTGACTTCTCCAAGGTCACAACAACAGTCAGTAGAAAGCAACGATTTAAATTTAGGTCCCTTGACTCCAAATCCAGTACTCTTTCTATAGTTCAGAGAGGACCAGTTTAACCAGTTTTTGTGGTTTGGGGCATATTTGACCTTTTGTGATCCACCTCAATTCTGCTATCATTTCTGGTACGCAGAGGATAGTCTTATCATCATCTGAGGGATTGTATTCATCACAAACGCTAGCAGAACTTTGACGCTGTGTACAGAGCCTTCATATGTCTATAGAAACTTGTACATACAGTGGTCTTTGTTTGGAATTGCCCTTTTGGTCTTCCTTGACAAAAACCAGCAAATGTCCACCATTATGATCTACTAATTTTGGCTTCGGTGGGAGCCTGGCAAAAAATAGGCATTTGTGGTGAGGATTGAGCAATATTTCACACATACTATGAATCAAAAAATGTTTCACTAACTTTATGGACAAAGGGGAGTGGAAGACTGTGCAGCAGCAACCAGTATGGTTAGGGGCATGAATCAGGAAATACATAATTAACTTTATGCATGAAAAAGAAGAAATGGAATAACCTTGAGCATGGTGAGAATCTATGGATCTGAGAGGTATTGGTGGGGGAGGCTTTAGAGCTGGGCCCAATTTGGAGAAAGAAAATGGGAAGTAGAAAACCAGCCTATAAACTCTTTCTTCAAGCTCAAATATCTTAATCCTTCTATAATTCTCTTGGCAAACTCTCTCTTCTCAACCCAGGAAATCAAATGCAGGGTCTAGTTTCCTTGATTTGACCTTAGATTGAACATGACTTACCTTGTAGTAAGTGGGGAAAAGTGGGAAAGAAATTTAGGGTTGGAGTTCAGAACATTGCCCTCATGGAAAATTATCTTATCATCCAAAGGGACTTAGTCTAGAGAGGAAAGGTTGAAATGATTGTTTGCAAATTTAAAACTAAACAACACATGCAAAAAATGAAATACTGAAGGACTAAATGCTACGCTAAAGAAATAATATTTTCTGAAAATCTGTTTCAGTTCAGCTAAATGTAAAAAAAAAAGTCTAATTTCTACAGTCATTCTAATTCAGTCATGGGCTGCTTTAGAAAGGATCGAATTACAAATTATGTCTCTTTCTTGTATTGGGGAAGGTCTAGCACCAACTTGCATCTTTCTTACATGCCCCAAATCCATGCATCAATCTGACCCTTGTGAAATGCATTTACTTAGGTTAAAATAAATAAAGGAAAGAAGTTTGGGATGGAAAAACGAGACATTCTCTGCTCCACTCCCCAAGCTCCCTGTTCCCACC
This sequence comes from Bettongia penicillata ogilbyi, assembly GCA_023548195.1. Taxonomy (NCBI): domain Eukaryota; kingdom Metazoa; phylum Chordata; class Mammalia; order Diprotodontia; family Potoroidae; genus Bettongia; species Bettongia penicillata. The sequence goes on from JAJHZJ010000027.1 coordinate 12,654,468, forward strand.
CCATTCCTTTGCACATTATATGACTAAATGTGCAACTTTGTCCACATAACTGCTACAAACAGTTCACTGTGTAGGCCAAATGCTCTCTAATGCAGTAAAATTAAGAAATAATATGCTTTGAAAGTGATTTATGAGTGTGGTTAAACTGCCAGATTTACAAAGAAATAGTTCAGATCTTGGGAAGCCTCAGGAGTCACGTCAAAAATGAATTTGACCATGATTTAAACTGCTACTTTTCTTACATGACATTTAATATGTGTACTTTGGAGGCCCATATGTCTTTAATAAAATAGCATTAAGTTTTAAATATGATATGAATGCAGCCAGTTTCTAAATTCATAACCTTTTCCACAACTCCAAAATGCTAACCAATAAGGGAGTCACACATGCAATAAAATATAAACCTTAGAAAATAGCTTTTTATTAAAACGGTTAGCCACTTGGCAGCTGGGTTGCAATGTCATAAATGCTTCTAGCTAGCATGGGTGTATCAGCTGTTGTTTACTCTGCAAGCAACTGGGACCAGACAACTAATTATAGCCTTGGCCCCGAAAGGCATCTGAATTCCACTGTCCGAGCCATGTCCTCAGTGGTAACCCAGCGAGGAGAGAAAACTCCAGTCAGGAGAGCTGAGTTCTAATCACAGCTCTGCCAATAACTAGCTAGGTAAACATGTGTAAGTCATTTAATATTTCCTAGGCCTCAGTTTCCTTATCTGTAAAGTGAGGGGACATAGATTGCCCATGACCATGTTTGGGGAACTTGTTTGCTTTTTAATCAGGAGATCTACATGGACTTTCATGGCCCCGGTGCACGGACAAACCACCTTTTGCCTTGTTCATCTTTCTGAGCTCCTGGAAAGGAGCAAATGTGTCAGAAACGATAAGAAGACATATGCGATATGGGAAGAATTTGAGTGGTATTGGTGGCCGACATCAGTTAGCATTTCCCAGATATGGGAGTGGGACATGAGAAGCTGCTTTTTTTATTGCCTTCTAGGTTACCATTTTATAGCAAATGTGTGTTGGCCTTGTAAGGAGCACTGTATCACAATAAAAGGTCTTTTAGTGCCTTTTTAGAAAAAAAAGAAAGGATCTCTCTGTAGAGTGTTTTTGAAATAGAACTTACTGATCCCTCAGTTTCTCAATTCTTAGAGCCAAACTTTTTTCTTCAGGGCCACAAATAAAACCTCCATGAACCTATGTGGTCATTTGTTATCTCCCCAGATTTACTGACTACTGGACAATCCTACAAAATCTAATTTTTGCTGGTGTCAATAGAGATTTCTACTCTGGAGTGTCCTGGCCTGGGGGGCGTTGGGATGGGGGAAGGTAAAAGGGGGGGTGGCACATATTCAAGGGAACTTAAGACCAAGAGGTCAGTTTACAAGTTGCCAGGGAGTAGTAGTGTCCTCACAAAGTCAAGGGGGGAGATCTTGAGGGAGGGGGAGATAGAAGAAGAATGTAGCATAATGGATGGGGGCCTCTTCTTGAAAAGGTTTTCCAACACCTTATTGGTTGACCCGGTTCTGGAAAGAAAGACTGCATCTTGCGCACCATCTTACAAAGTGTGCATTGAGCTGCTAAATTGTAGTCCTCTGGAATTATGGGTTCCCCAGAGCATCTAGAAAATTATTAACAGCATGTAATCCCGCACAGTGTGAATGCACCTTTAGTCTGCTAGCCAAATCTTTGCATAATACCAATCATTCTACCTATAAAAGCACAAATATGTTATTGTTCTTAATCAGCAATTTAATGCAGCTATGGGGAGGAGAACAAGAGAAAAGGAGATTACAAGCTAGCTGATAGTGCTTTTATTTTCCTTAAATCTATCCACACTTCTTGGGGTTTGTACTTGTTTAAAGAATGTGCGCAACAGTGCAGTCTGTGTGATTTGGAAAGCAAATCAAACTCAATGTGGATTTTCAGTGTGCGCTGTTTTTAAAGGATTTCATGCATTTATTTTAAATATACATGTCTTCCTGAGAAGGGCCAAACCTATAATCTTTTTCTTGTTTCATTACTTTTGGGGTAGGGGGAAGGGGGTGACTTAATTTTGGTATGGAAGGTTCACATTAACATCTGCCACCCTCTCGTGAGGTATTATTCACAGCAGAGCTATTAAGGCTAATTATTTTCTGGTTTTATCAAAGGGGAATATTTGAGCTGACAAAAAAAAATGCATTTATTGGGAAGAAAAGTGGCCTGTTTAAATAAGAAAGGGCTCATTACTGGTACTTTTGACTCTCTGTTTTTAGCCTGTGCAATGGGAGGGGTCTCTTGCCCCACAGAACTCCATAATAGAAGAGAGGTCTGCTTTGACAGAAATGACATGCTTATATGGAAAGAGTTGTCCATTCTCATGTCCATGCACCCTTACCTTATGAGCACCTTCCCTTTTCAGGGTATAGCTCCTGGGCTTATCAATTCAGAGCTAGGAGAAATCTAATCCAATCCCCTCCTTTTACAGATGGGGGAACTCATACTTAGAACAATTAAATGGCTTGTCTGAGGTCACATAGGTTTGGGCAGTGGAACTAGAATTTGGACCCAGGAATTCTGGCTGCAAATGTAGTGATCTCACCACTTCTTAGGTCTGACAGAACTCCATGATTCCCACTAGCTCAGATAGCCTTTGATAAGACTCTCCAGGAAGAGTAAGACAACCTAAAAATTGCAATCTCATGGCATGGAAAGAACATTTGGGTAAGAATAAACACCAGATTTCTACTTCTGGCCGTGCCATTCAGTTGGTCAAGAGGCATTTATTGTTTTTTTTATATTTTACATATAACACGCCCCCCCACATATATATATATATATATATATATATATATATATATATATAATCTTGAGAGATTCTGGTATTATGAAATGAGACCCATGAGATAAGCGTGACATCAAATGGGATTCATATCAGAGTTTGTACAGATTTTGGCTTAGGCATTTATTGACCTTCCTTAGATGGATTTGTTTTTCTTGGTCTGGTACATTTTCCCCTAGTGCCCATGCTTTTCCAACCTCTAAAGGACTGACTATATGTCACAAAAATAACAATGCCTCTGATTTACACAGGGTTATGTGCTTCTCAAACTGCAATTAAATTGCTACCTTGAATCCTTATGACATCACTTTTAGGTAGGTAGATGAGGAACTTATAGATGAGGAAACTGAGTCCAGGAGGGTCAGTACTTTATCTCATCCTATGAGTTAGTGGTGGAACCCAGGTTTCTTTTACCTTTTACTTCTTCACACGTTTAGAAGATCCTGACATCTGCTAATATATCTAGAAGATCCTGATATCTTCTAAAGAGAAGGTGTATCATGATGGCTGGTCTAACTGATCACTGAAAGTAAGCTCCATGGGTGTGATGGACTGCTTTGTCTTTGGCTTTATATCTTCTGCATGGAGCATAGGGTCTGGCACACAGTAGGTGCTTCATGGATCAATGATGGTTCCTACAGAAAAGGTGGCAATGAAGTAAGTTATTCTAGGCCTATCTGACTTCTATTCCCTTTTTCTGTCTGAAGATCTGTATCATTCATGTGTACTATTTCACAGTCAAATGTAACAGGCCAATCTTACGTCCCCAGAAGTGGAAAGAAAAGCAAGGATGTTTAGTTAGTAGCCAAAGGGTCCCCAACCTGCTGTTTGAGCTCAGTGCTGACTTTACAATTTGAGGCTGAAATTTGTGCTTTCCTCTGAACTGTGCATGACCCCATAAACCTTTCCCCAGACTCCTCTTGGGTTGCGCTGGGAGTGATGCTTGTTCTTGGGTCTTTAGTTTGCAGAAGCTCACACGTGAAAGCCATCAGTTTTGTGCTATGCAAGGCTGGCCCATGCTTCTTCCAAATCAGGCCTCTGGGGACAAATTGGACCAGTGGGGTTGTCAGAGGTGTGCTAGGATGCCCTTACATGATGAGATCCACAAAGGCTGGAAGTCCTTTCAAGGGAAACATCTTACTTCATTGCTATTCAAAACAAGTTCTCTATCAGGACAGAATTTTGAGATGAGTGGTAGATAGAGACTGTCAAGCCACTAGGCAGTAGAAAATATTAACATCCAGTCATTCTATAGACTTTCTCTCACAGGACAGTGTTATATGTCTCTCTCATGGCTAATAATGATTTATGACATATACTGGGATGGAGAAAAAATGATATATATTTTTTCCTACACATATACATACATATATATCCCAGAAAATTCTCTAACCAGCATGATGGGGCTGATGGGAAGCTAACTAATCTTTCTTATTCTTCACTGGTAAGCTGCTTTTCTGAGTGGTTCTATCATGAAAACTTCATTTAGGTGGTGCCCTTATAGAGACTGAAAAAAAAAAAAGAAATTTGGGTCCAACTGGAATTATAGGCTATGTGACAAGAATTCCTTGAGATCACCTGGATCTTGGAAAGTCCAATCTGTTGCCGCTTAGTGAAGCAAGGGTTGTATTGCCATTCGAGGAACTCTATGGAATGTAGAGTGGAGCTTCAAGGTGAAGGTAGCTGATAAAATAGCAACAGTCAACCCTTTGAAATGTATTAGACCAAGCCTGAACAAAGATTGGAGTGAAAGTACAGGTGACATCAGGGGACAGATGTTCTGCCACCATGTCAACCTCAGCTTATCCAAATAAGAGCTTGTGGTCTTCTCCCTAACGCCCCTCTTCGGCTAATTTCTGTATGCGTATTGATGGCACTACCTTTGGGTCCTTTTCTCAGAATTGTGATCTTTGTCTTCCTGTTCTCCTCTAACTCACAACACCAATGGAACATCGCTGTGATCCTTGATTCAAACTGTGATTACTTGAAAGTGAACTCTCCTCTTCATTCTCAGGATTATGGAATTTTAAATTTACGACTAGAAAGGGACCTTAGAGGAAGCATCTCTAGTCCAAAGTCTTTATCTTTCAGGCCCAGATAGGTTAAAGTGATCCACAGATGGTTGTTGTCCTTCATTATTGAAGAAGACCAAAAATGACATCACTGTGCTAGGGTCAAGTTTCCATGTGTTCAACTGTGACTGAGTAAACCAATATGAGCTCTGAATGCTCTACCAGATTGGGCACAAAAAGGTCCATGTAAACATTTGGGGTGTTTACCCTAAATTTGTGCATCCTGCGTTTCCTTTGAGCTGTTTCAATTCTGCTTTGCTGATAGAGCACAGCACCTTCTCTGATGTGGGCACACCATGCTGCTGAGGGGTCCTGTGCCAGCATGTCCCATGTCACATAATCAAATTCAAAGTTCTTAAGCGAGACGTTGAGAGTGTCCTTGTATCTCTTCTGACCATCATGTGAACGCTTGTCCTGTGTGATTTCTCCATAAAACAATCTTTTTGACAAACATATGTTTTGCATTTGAACAATGTGGCCAGCCCATCGGAATTGCACTTTTCTGAAGCATAGTTGTTCAAGAAAGGATCTCAATGTCTGGTACCTTATCCTGCCAAGTGATCTTCAGAATCTTCCTAAGACAGTTCAAATGGAAGCGATGCAGTAGAGCCAGGATTCAAATCCAAGCCCCCCCACTCCCCACCCCAAATCCAATGCCCTTTCTCCTTTGTTTAGTTTCTAATCTTTATTCACCTAGACTATTTTCATGGCCTCCTGACTGGTTATTCAGCCTCTAGCTGATCCCTGTCCCAATTCATCTTCCAAACCACTGCCTGAGTAATTTCCTTAACCCATTACTATAATCATGTAACTTCTGTAGTGAAAAATCTCCAATGGCTCCCCATTGCCTACTGAATAAAATATAACCTTTTTCTGACATTTAAGACCTGCTATAGTCTGACTCCACCTTACCTGTCCAACTTAGTCTCATTCTTCTCTTCTTAATGCCCTCTTCATTATAATCAGGTTATAGTATTCTCTGCCACACTCTCCCTCCAATTCTTGTCCTATACTTTCCTATCTCCATGCTTTTGTTGGCATTCTTTCCCTGGCCCTCCTCCCCCTCATCTCCACAACCATCAGATTTGGAATGAATTCCCTCCTGCTTCCTATCTCTTTGTTAAAATCTCTCAATTCCATGAAGGCCTAATTCAGATGCTGCTTCCTCCATGATGATTTGCTTTACTTTCCCTTAGTGAAAGTAATCTCTTCTTCAGATTTCTTACAGTGCTCTTTGCACTTGTTTCAATCTCCCATTTATCACAGTTTTGGTGTGTGTATATGTGTGTGTAGTCTGTGTCTGCGTCTGTGTGTGTTCTTGCTCTTGTCCCTAGTAGATTCTATGCATAACTGTTTCCAGCTGAAGGTAGAAAACATTCAGGATGGCAGAGCCAAGATGGTGGAGTAGAAAGACACACATATGCAGGGTCTCCCCACACAGCCCATAAAATACCTGTAGAGAGGGACTCTCAACAAATTTTGGAGCAGCAGAAGTGGAGAACAACAGAGTGGAGGAGATTGTCAGCCCAGGGTGACCTGAAAGGCCCATGGGAAACGGCTGTTGCACCAGACACGGATTGGAGCCCAGCCCAGCCTTGGCCATGTGGCATGACTCCTCTGGGGCAGAATCTCCGGCTGTGGAATTCCCAGTCACAGCAGCAGCAAATCCCCAGTTCCAGCAACAATGGTCCGCAGATTCCTCAACCCACTGGCACCAAAGGTTAGTGACTGGGTTTTTTCAGCTGTCCAGGAAGGGAGAAGGGCCTTCCCATAGCTCTGGTCTCAGGCTGTGGCCACAGAGGCCATATCAGGCAGGTGGCAGCAGTTCCCACAGCAACCTGTACAGCTGCTGCATCCATTGTTGGAGTGTAAAAACCCCCGGGGGCACTGAGGAGCTGAATATTACCTTAGCCCTGTGTAGAGGCCCTGAGGGAACTGATCTTTATCTCACACTGAATGGCAGCCCTGCCCATCCAGCTTATCTGAAAATCAGTCTCCAGTGCTGGCTTGACAGAACTGGAGACAAGGTGGTTGTGGAGAGGTAACTGCTAAGATTCTGGGCACAAAAATCTCTTCCTGCTCCCAGATCAGTGTACATGCTAGATTGTGCCACCTTGGAGGAACTGAGATCTTACAGATTCCCAGAGTATACACTGCTCTTGACAAAGGACCCAAAATTCAAGTAACTGGTTGGGAAAATATCCAAAAAAGGGAAAAAATAAGACTATAGAAGATACTTTCTTGGTGAGCAGATATCATCTTCCATCCTTTCAGATAAGGAAGAACAATGCTTACCATCAGAGAAAGACATAAAAGTCAAGACTTTTGTATCCCAAACATCCAAAACAAATATTCAATGGGGCTCAGGCCAGGGAAGAGCTCAAAAAGGATTTTGAAAATCAAGTAAGAGAGGTGGAGGAAAAAACTGGGAAGAGAAATGAGAGAGATGCAAGAAAAGCATGAAAAGCAGGTCAACACCTTACCAAAGGAGACCCAAAAAAATGCTGAAGAAAGTAACACCTTGAAAAATAGGCTAACTCAATTGACAAAAGAGGTTCAAAAAGCCAATGAGGGGAAGAATGCTTTAAAAAGCAGAATTAACCAAATAGAAAAGGAGGTTCAAAAGCTCACTGAAGAAAATAGTTCTTTAAAAATTAGAATGGAACAGATGGAGGCTAATGAATTTATGAGAAACCAAGAAATCACAAAACCAAAACCAAAAGAATGAAAAAATGGAAGATAATGTGAAATATCTCATTGGAAAAAAACAACTGACCTGGAAAATAGATCCAGGAGAGGCAATTTAAAAATTGTGGGATTACCTGAAAGCCATGATCAAAAGAAGAGCCTAGACATCATCTTTCATGAAATTATCAAGGAAAACTGTCCTGATATTCTAGAACCAGGAGGCAAAATAAATATTGAAAGAATCCACAGATCACTACCTGAAAGAGATCCATAAAGAGAAACTCCTAGGAACGTTGTAGTCAAATTCCAGAGTTCCCAGGTCATGGAGAAAATATTGCAAGCAACTAGAAAGAAACAATTCAAGTATTGTGGAAATACAGTCAGGATAACACAAGATCTAGCAGCTTCTACATTAAGGGATCGAAGGGTGTGTAATATTAAATTCCAGAAATCAAAGAAACTAGGATTACAACCAAGAATCACCTACTCAGCAAAACTGAGTATAATACTTCAGGGAAAAAAATGGTCTTTCAGTGAAATAGAGGACTTTCAAGCATTCTGGATGAAAAGATCAGAGCTGAAAAGAAAATTTGACTTTCAAACACAAGAATCAAGAGAAGCATGAAAAGGTAAACAGCAAAGAGAAATCATAAGGGACTTACTAAAGTTGAACTATTTATGTTCCTACATGGAAAGACAGTATTTCTAACTCTTGAAACTTTTTTCAGTATCTAGGTCGTTGGTGGGATTACATACACACACACACACACACACACACACACACACACAAGCAATTATTACTTATGTGACCATGGATAAGACAAATTATTTGTTTGGTAGTCTATCCCATCACATCTAAAACAAAAATAATATTTACACTACCCAACCAAACAGATTTATTGGAAAGAAAGTACTTTCTAGGCCTAAAGGCACTAAATAAATATGAAGGGCTAACATTACAAAAACAGAAAAGAAAACATTCAGAAGAAAAAGGTTGGTAAGAAAATAGCTGGTTGAGAAGAATGATACCTGAGAGCAGGATATATGTTTCTGGAATAGGGTTTAAAATATTGGAATGATAGTTTCTTAATAATTGCATCTAATGGGAAAGAGTCTGTATAAATTCTTATCTTTGTATTCCTGGGGTCTAGCACAATCTCTGACATGATATTTTCCCTTGAAAATAATCCCTTTTAAATATGGGTGAACCCAGTTTAGGGGAAGGAGCACTGTGAAGCCTTGGGAAGGTATTTTGCCTCTCTAGGCCTCAATTTACTCTTCCACCTTCTGTCCTTCTTTATCATTGCTCAGATTTATATAGCATTTTAACATTATAACATTTACAAAAAACACCTCCAAAGTAGGTTTAAATTAATCTCTTAGATCCTTTCTGCCTCCAAGATTCTGTGACACAAAACTTTACCACTTGTTCTCTAGAGTAACATAGATTCAAGGGAAGTCCCACCACCTATCACAAATGAAGGGCACATTCAGATCAACCATTATAAGAGCTATTATATAAAGAGGCCTAGGGGATTGAGGTAATCCTTCAGTGAATCTAGGCATTTAGAAGAACAGCATTTTATGTTAATGTATGAACTCACACACACTCTGTCTTTAGCAAGCTATCCACACAAAATGATAACACAAATATTTCATATATATATATACACATACACATATATTAACATTCATTTATACATATTATATATACATACATATGCTTAAATGTTATTATTGTTGTAATTTTTTTAAACAGTCCTATGATTTCATAAGTATAGGGTGTTCTAAGTGAGACACTTTTTCTACCATTGTAGATCAGTTCCTTTGCTGCAGCTTATGAACTTAAAAAATTGCTTGAAACTTGCCAAGGTCACCCAGACAGTTTGTTATGTCAGAGGTAAGATTTGAATCCAGTTCTTCCTTACTACATGGCAAGTTCTTTATCTACCATATCTTGCTGCTTGTCAACATTATTCAAGTCCAGAGGCAACTGGCAGGAATATTCCCCCCAAAACATGACTTGGCTTGATGTAAGGGAACTCTTTCAACTAGAGCTACTCAAAAGTGGAATGGAATACCTTGGAGTTAGTGAGCTCTTGTCATAACTGAAGTCTTCCAACAATTACTTAGTGAATCCTCTTTGACAATCTGGTAAACAGCATTCTTGCTCAGATATGGTTTGCACCTCATGACCTTCAAGGTCATAGGATCATTGGATTATTGATTTAGAGCTGGAAGGAAGGAACTTCAGAGGCCATCTAGTGCAAACCTTTTAAAAACCTTTTTCTGTGAACAAAAATCTACTATCCCTCTCTTCCACTTCCCTCTTCCCATTGAAAAAAAGAAAAAGAAAAACAAAACCTTTGTAACAAATACTCATAGTCAAGCAAAACAAATTTCTACATTGTCCATGTACATCTCATTCTCTACCCTGTGCTCATCACCTCTCTGTTAGGAGGAGGGTAGCTTATTTCATCAAGACTCTGAAGTTCTGATTGGTCATTCTGTTGATGAAGTTCTTAAGTCTTTTCAAAATTGTCTTTACAATGTATTGTTACTATATAAATTGTTCTCCTGTTTCTGCTTATTTCGCTCTGCATCAGTTCAAACAAGTCTTCCTATGCTTCTTGGAAATTTTCCCTTTTTCTATTTCATTTAGCAAAATAGTATCCCATTACATTCACATATCATAACTTATTCAGTCATAGTATCCCATTACATTCACATATCATAACTTATTCAGTCATTTCCCATTTGATGAGTACCCCCTTAACTTTAAACATGCAAAAAAAAGATATACTATAAATGTTTTTGTTTACATGGGCCCTTTTTCTCTTCCTTTGATCTCTTTGGCAGTATGGGCTTAGTAGTGACTTATCCAGGATCAAATGGCTAGTAAGCGTCCAAGGCAATGGTCAAACCCAGATCTTCTTGATTCCACATCCAAATCTCTATCTACTAAACCAGAATTTGTCCTCAATGTCACACAAGTAGTAAATAATAGAGCTGGAATTCTAACCCAGATCCCTTGACTCAAAATCCAAAATAAATGCTCATTCAGACAGATTCTACAATCCTCCAGGTCTCAGTTTCTGTGTCTGTAAAGTGAGAGCGTTGGACTGATTTCTAAGGTTCTTTTGAGGCTAAATTCCATGTTTCTATGATCCCGTGACTCAGTTAGAAAGAAATTTTGCAGTTTGTTTTGAAGCTCATGAGAGGTCACACCGCAAGGCCAATGTCCACATTTCAACTTTTTCCTTGCATCTGACTCATGTTTTTCATATAAATCATACTGAGTTTCCCATTATAAACACCTTGTAAAACTCAAAGGCTTTATGAGTGTTATTAGCTACTGCAATAGTGATTTACTAGCTAATTCAGGCTGAAGTGTGGATGAGTGTGCTGAGCGCCTGGTATATCCCATCTGCATAAATAAAGAAGCACCAAGTTGGATGTGCACTTCAGAAGTAAATGGAATACCAATTCCTTTACATCTCCCAGCCCCCTATGGCATTTTAGTCTTTGCCTAGGACTTAAATTAACCTGGTTAGTGACAACAGTCATGGGCATTGTGCCATCATTCTTTAGTCTGCTCACCCCAGAGCAAGGAGCCTTGTTCCAATCGTCTGTCTGCTCTCAGACTTCCTCATTAGGATTAAAAAGAAAACAAAGCTGAGAGGCGAGAGAGAGAGAGAGAGAGAGAGAGAGAGAGAGAGAGAGAGAGAGAGAGAGAGAGAGAGAGAGAGAGAGAGAGATTAAACATGACAATTGTAAAGCCTTATGTACAGATTATTCTACATAAGGTTTTAGTATTAGTCTGCAGTGTGATATGAACACCTCTTTTATACCCATATAAGGAGGGCTATTCTTGCTCATGAGAATGTCCAGCAGAATACAGATGTGGAGATGTGTGTATATATGCAGTCATAAACTGGTCATTCATTTAGCAAGTAGGCAACTCAATAAATGCAATGTGCAGGGCCTTTGCTAGGTGCTTGGGGAGGTGAATAAAATGAAGTAGACATGTGCGGGCGTGCATACATGTGTGTTTCTGTGTGTATGTATTCATGTAGTTATCCATTTTTCTGTTTGGGAGTGTTGCAGAATTAATCATAATCTTTGCTTGGGTTCAGTAACCTCATTTGGTAGAATCAGAAGCATATGAACGATAGCTTTCAAAATCTCTAACTCCCAATTTTTTATCCCAGGAGCAAGAGAGATCCACATAAAACCTCTCCCAGAACTATAACTAGACATTTTGGTGCCTGGGGCATTGATTCATTCATTTAGTATTATTTCCTGTCTATGATATGTGATGTACCCTCTAATCAACTTTGTAATTCAAGATATAAAAATAATACCAGAAATAATGAAGATAAATTCAATTGAGTAGAAGTGGTAATTAGTCACTATAGTGGCATATAGATAAGCATTGTTAACAATGTACTTGATCTAGAATTTCCTATTTTAACTAATTTTTCTTGCTAAGTGCCCAACTTCCAGTTAGTCACTAGGTGCTTGCAATTGCTGAAGGAATGCATTTGTACCCTGAAACTCCCAAGGGGCAAAGTCCCAGTAGCTTTCTCATAGTTATATATCTCTGATCTCCCTCTTGCCTCAGGTTAATCTTAGTCTTTAGACTTTATGAGTCCTTTAGTTCTTGACCTTAGCTGAAAATTAAAAAGGGTTGGTTAATATCCATTGCAAGGATTGTTTTTTGGACCTGAAATCCTATAGAATTGAATTTGAGCTAGACTTCCATTGTCTGTGTCACAGACACACAGGCATACACACACACTGTATCCCAGGACTTTCCATTTGTGGTTTGTTATTAATTTAGAGTTGGTTCATTTGTCAACAAATGTGTTTACTAAATGCTTTAGTTGTATAAGGTGTTATGAGATACAGGGAAATATAAGATCTCTCTTTCTAGAACTCATCATTTGAACTTGTTAGAGATCCTAGAGACAGACAGATAGATACATATGAAAAGCTAAGTAATCAGATGGAAGTATTATGTGATAAATGTCAAAAAAGTGGCAGGGTATGAGTTCAAAGGAGAAATCACCGTACCCTAGAGTGGTCATGGTAGACTTCATGGAGGAGATGACATTTGACTTATGCCAACAAAGTCATAAAGTTTCAAGTACTTGCTTCTTATTAGTGGAAAGGAGTAATGTGAGTCAAGAAGGATGATTTAGGTGACAGTGAGCCTTAGATAACAAGAATTTCTTAACTTTGGCCAAATGTTATGGGTGCAATGACCTTTGGTTTCCCTGAAAAGGTTTCTACAGCACTAGCCACATTTCAATAACTAAATGTGTACATTTTCTTCAATCATAACCTCTCTGATCTCAATTATTTTGATGAAAGTCAAACCTAATTAGCTATCTTCATTAAGAACATTGGTACTGATAAAGAAGGGAGACTCCTAGAAAGACTATGAGTTGAAGTTTGGTCCTAACCATTATTATTTGATTAATTCATACCCAATAAACCCAATGATGCAATTTTGAAGTAAGACTAAATTCGTGACTCATATTGTATAGGAGGAGAAATGGACATAGAACATGTGTTTTTTTTTTTAACTAGAAGAGAATTTAGAGATCACTTAGTTAAAACTTTAAAAATATATATATAGTGGAAGAAACTCAGAGAGGTTTAATAATTTGCTTAACCTCTCTGTGTTATGTGTAAGTATAAAATCTGATGGTTTAGAAATCAACTATACAACTATAGTATGGAGGAAACAGGAATAAACAGTACATACCAATTTTGCCTCCTTAGTATCCCACAATCATTCCCCCTTTTCCATTCTTTGGTTCAGGCTGACATTACATTTTACCTAGGTTATTGTAACTTGGAAAATAGGCTATGAAACAGTCTTACTTTGTGTTTTTTCCTCACTCTGTCTTTTTCATGGAAGCAGAGGAAGAAATAGAGAAAATGATAATAGTAGGAGAATATGGTGTATCTCAGAGGTGCATGACAGACTGACAAGAATGGGCCATTGAGGAAGGTGAGAGGAAGAGAGAAAGGTGGAAAGGAAGATGGCGGCTAACAGGTAGGTAGGTGGACCTGGTTGCTGATTCAGAACCACGAAGAAGCTTTTCTATCCATAGAAGGCTTAGATCAGCTGACAGGACAGGAATTGAGTAGAGATGCTGAAGTTTCTAAGCCAATCCTCTGACACATGGAGCTTTTGCTTAAACAACATAAATATAGAGAACTAAACGCAAAGTCAATACAAAGTAATTTCTAGGGGGAGGACTCTAGCAGTCAGGAAATCAGAGTGAGTTTAGGTCAAGGTGTAGGGGAGAAGAAGGGAAATCTTGCAAAGACCTGAGATGGGAGATGGACTGTCCTGTAACGGAAAGAACAAGGAGGCCAGAGGGCCAGACTACAGAATGCATAAAGGAGAGGGAGGGCAAGAAGCCTGGAAAAAGGAAGTTGAAGTCAAATTATGAAGAGATTTAAATTCCAGATAGAAGCGATTCTGTTTTATCAGAGGCAAGAAGAAGCCACTGGAACATTGTGATGGGGGTGTGACTCTTATAGGGTTATTGTTTGCCCTGCTCCCTTACCATTCATTAATACCTGAGTCTTATCTACCCAACTGAATCATACCTTCTATCTCGGACTTAATTCTCCCCCCTAGGGTCAAGCAGGACTGTAGCAGTGTAGCAAAGGCTGTTAGAGCGGGGAGAATCCTTCCAGGTCGTGTATGTATCCCCTTCATTCAAGCTCAGGGAAGGTCAGTTTAAGGACTTGCCCAAAAGGGCATAGATAGAAAGTAAGAGAGCCAGGATTAAAACCGAGGTCCTGTAACTTTAAATCCACTACCCTGCCTGTCATTAGGGTTCCATGATCATATCTCATCAGACTAAATTGCTTCCCAGGTTAAACTTACCTAGTGGTTTTAGCCAACCCACTCATACCATCTTGGTTATCTTTCTTGGTCATATATCAACTTGTTAATATCCTTTCTAAACTGTGACTTACAGACCTGTATATAATATTCCAGACATGGTCTAATCACGGTAGAGTATACATTGTTGAATGACTCTTTGAGTACAAAAACCCCTAGGTCCTTTCTACTTTCACATCAACAAGCATTTATTAAGTGCCAATTATGTGCAAAACACTGTGCTAAGCATTGGGGATCAATACAAAGATGAACACAATTCCTAGGAGCAAGGTATTTACAATCTAATAGGAGAACAAGCCATGACCACAAATAACTATGAAAGCAGCAACAGCAACAGCTAACCTTTATGTGGTGCTTTCAGTTTTGCAAAGTGCTTTACAAGTATTATCTCACTGGGGCCTCACTGGGAGGGGAATACTATTATTATCCAAATTTTACAGATGAAGAAACTGAGACAGGTGATGGTTAAGTGACTTGCCCACATTTCTACCACTTGCAAGTTTCTGAAGCTGGATTTGAGCTCAGATCTTCCTAACTCCAGGTCCAGGACTTCTACCTCACTGGAATTTTGAGGAATATTCAAGAAGAGTGTTCCAGAGTTTTCAAAGTACTTTGATGAATTTGAGAAGGAAGAGATCATTTTCATTTCAAGAGAACAAAGGTTTCATGGAGGGAGAGGCACTGGATCTGAGCTTTGGGAGAAAATGTATAAAATGTTGAAAATGGAAAAAGTGGTCCTTTCTGGTCATTGGGCAAATAAGAGATGACAAGATAGGAACAAGTTGTATAGAATTTATGAAATATAGCACTAAGAGGTTATAATAATAAGGCTTACAATGGAGGACCTTAAAGGTTGGATTAATGGATCTATACCTCATTCAGTAGAAAATGGGGAACCACAGAAGGTTTTTGAGGGGAGTAACATGATCAGGGTGAATATTAGGAAGGGGAGTAGTAGTAGTAGACAGTGTGAAGCACAGAATGAAGAAAGCAAAGATGAGATGCAGAAAGTTTCAGGAAGTTATTACTGGAACCTTGGTATCTTGTCTTCATTTCTGTCACCAGATTGGTTTCCTGCCATATTTTTATTTTTATTTTATTTTTCATGTGATTAAAAATTAATTTAATTAAATTTAAAAGTAATTAAATTAATTAAAAAATGTTCCCCCCAATTGGATTTTATAACAATTTTTAACCATAAAGATTCTTAATAAGTGATAGTGTCTTTGGTCCATTTTGTCCCTACCCATATTTAAAAGCTCTGGGAAACTTCTCTATTTAGCTCATTTTCAGTGTATTCAGTTTATTCATCTTCTTGAAAAACCAGTATTCCCAATGGTACTGAAACATAAAGAAACATTTAATAATAGCAGTTCTGAGCAAATCAAACAGTAGATAGTCATCATAGCCTATGTTCCCAGAGAGTATAGTCTAATTCCTTTCTCCCCAGGGAATCTGGGTCTTCCAGTGAATCTGAGAGAAACACAGGATCCGAGTTGGAAGTGACCTCAACAGCCATTGAGACAAAACTGTCCCTTAGACCAGAAAAAAATTCTTTCTACTAGAGTGAACCGAATAAGTAGTCATCCATCCCCTGGTTTGAAGACCTCAAGTCTTTGAACATTCAGAGCTTTTTCTTAAATCTAAGATAAAATTGAAACTTTTCTCTCTGGCCTTTGCAATCTGACCTTAGTCAACTTTTCCAGGATTATTGCTTATCATGCTCCTTCATACACACCAAACTGATGTCCTTGCTCTTCCTCTTGCAGGACGCTCCCATTTAAGCATTTTCACAAGGTCCTTCTCTCTCCCTACCCCAATGCTCTCCCTCTTTACCTCCACTTCATACAATCCTTAGCTTTCTTCAACGGCCACATTCTACCTAAGCCCATCCTGATTTCCCATTACTAGTTCTCACCCACCAGAAAACATTTTGTATTGATTTTTCATTAAGTTTTCTGTGTGTATTTTGTTTTCCTCCGATAGAATGCGATCTCTTTGAAGGCAGAAATGGTTTGGCTTCTGTCTTTTCATCTCTAGTGCCTAGGACTATGCCTGTATATAGTATTCTTCTTATAGAAACTTACTTAGTGGTTGAATATTGGACCCAGAGGAATGAGAAGCCACTGTGAACATTTCTTCTTGATATGAGGATGAACTTCCTACCAGTTGTTATCCAGAAGTGGAATGAGTGCCACTTAAGGGCGTGCCATGAAAGCTATTCCATCGGCAGCTGAATGGCTACTTGATGGGGTCATTAGGAGGGAAGATTCTTGCTTTCGGTAGGGGTTAGATTAAATTGCCCTTGAAGTCTCTTCCAACTTTAGGGTTTATATTGTGGCAGAATTAGTCCCTGCCTTTCTTTTTTCCCCCATTGCTTAACACGGTGCCTAGCGCACAGGAAATGCTTAATAAATGCTTAATTTCATGGCAGGGTCAGCACTAGGACCCATCTTTCCTGACTTCTAGTTTAGTGTCTTTTACCAGGACATAACAACTCCTTGGTGAGTTAATGCCCATGTGAATTCACTTCATGGAGCATCAGTGAAAGCAGGAACCTTTAATGCGCTGAATGTAAAGTTGCAGAATTGGTTTGGAGGGCAAAAGGCACATGAGATATTTCAGATGCTGTGGGATGCCATGGGGATTAATGTCAATTGTGTTTCAACATCCGTGTTAATAACCCGGAAAAAGTTGTAAATAGCATGCTAATTAAATCTGAATATTGCCCTAAATGGAGAGGTATTTACAATCCTGGTTGATGACAGAGATGTGATATAATGGGACCTGGAACTGCCAGGCATATGGACAGAAAATCACTAGATGAGATTCAGCCTGGGCAAGTGCATGTTAATACATCTGGGGAAAAATAATCAGAAACACAGCTATATGGGAGGAAGATATTTGGGAAACAGTAAATGTTGAAGGAGACCTAGGGGGATAGTGGACAACAAATTAGATATGGTTTTTCATTGTGTTACACCAACAGAAGAAGCAATTACAAATGCAGGCTGGATTCTACTACCCTCCCTTTGAACAACTGGGAGGAAAGGGCCTCTTCGTAGCTAAGTATATCTGAGCCCACTAGCCATATTCAGTCTTGGAGACTGCCCTGCATGTTTCATTGTGTATGTGTGTATGTACAGATTAAAATTTATCCCTGCCTTCCCAAGGTTGGGGGCTAACCTGCTTTCTCCCAAATGTCCCTAGTTCCTTTAGGGTTAAGGTCCATTTCTACCACTGCGTGGGGAGCATAATTGCCCACTAGCCTGTGGGGTTCCTGGAGCTGTGTGCAGACCTACCCTCAGGGTCCTTCTAGCCTGCAGGGGAATGTTTAGCTCCAGGTGTTTTCTTCTCTAGGTAAGCAGTGAGCATCTGGTGTCCTTCCATGTTAGGGTCTCTCTCCCTTTCTGCCCCTCCTGTCACCCCACATCACGCCAAGGGCTTCACCTGAAGATAGCCAGCAGGCATACAGATGTTCTAGAACAACACAAAACGTCTGTCCTAAGCCAACTTTTCCCCACATAGGGATCTCAAATCACTTTAATTTATCAATGACTTCACTCCCCTTGCTGGGAGGGTGACTTGCTACACAGAAGGCAAAACTTGTGCTAGATCAATGGAGAGAGAGAGGAAGATTTCATTTTATAATTTAGCCTGGAGTATGTTGTTTTCCCAGTGACTGATTATTAAGTGTGTTTGGAAGTGGTGGTAGTTTGTTAAAGTATCCTTGTAAATAAGCAAGGAGTCACATATCCCAGGCACATAAAATCATCTGACCAGTCTAGTAAACAGACATTTAGGACATGAACTGAAAATAACAAATATGGCAAAGTTGAATTTATTCCACTACTGAAGGGATTTGCAAATATCCTCTGAAGTTCTATTCAGATAGTTTATTAAAAGGAAGGATCTTGTATGTTCTGATGATTGACTTCATTGAAAATTCATGGCATGGCTCCCAAGTAGAGATGTTTAAAATGGTGCAGCAAATGGGTTCCACACTTTGAGAAAATCCCTTCCCTTATGGGTAATGCTTCAGAAAGAAAGGGGAACTTGAGGCTTACACACACACACACACACACACCACACACAAATATGTGTGTGTGTATATATCTACATATGTGTATATATTCATGTATATATGTGTATATATCTATATACATATATATTATCAGTCATATATATATCTATATAGATATATATCTATATATCTATATCTATATATTTATATCTATCTCTATCTATCTATCCATCTATCTATCTATATCTATATCTATATATATAAAACCCACCCATAATTCCAAATAGCCATCACTGGCCATAGCAAGGGAGAACCTATCTCTGCTTCTGCATACTCTACATATATTCTATATACATATAGCTAAGGCTAAAAGTTGCCCTTTTGTGATTTCTCTTCTCTTTTAAGGTTACCTTTTAAGCTCATTTTAACTTGATTTTGCTTGTTGAGAAGGTAAATGTTGAAAAGGCAACTAGTATGATCTATCTCAGGCCCCACATCTTCTCTAAGGGCAACCTTGCATGTAATACCATACTTTTAGGAACAGATTAGCAGAATACTTTTGAATCAGGGCTCCCAACCAAAACATTCTGTACAATATCACTCCTTGAACTCATGATGTCTGCCTTTTCTACCTCCTTTGGGGACACCCAAGTTGTTCAGGGTCTTCTTAGATAAGGCTGTGCTTCTGGCACATGAAAATTAGTTGGGGGCTAGTAATTGGATATAGCTATCTCTAAGCCTAGGTACATTTTTTGTTATTATTGTTAAAGAAAATTACAAAAAAAGCATCATTGTGGAGCAGAAGTTCTTGGCTTCCCTGGTATTGTCTGAGGCTGACATTCTCACTCAGAATCAGGCCCACGACTCATCTCATTCTGTGCATCATGTGCTTAATCCTGGAATTATATTCTGGGTAATTTTTCTTCAGACCTGGTATGGATGCTTAATGTTGCAAAAATGATGAAAGAAATTAATAAAAACTTTTTGTTGGGTTTTTTTAAAGTATTTAGTCTAATGCCTGGCACTGTAGGCATTTTAGGAGATATGTCTGTAAAAAAGTCTTTTCCTTTTTCTGTTTTGAGGCTTAGGCTACCAGCACTAATGCTACTGCCTATATCCAGTGCCATGACCTGCATGTTTCAATGGGGTATACTGCCCATAATGGGCTATGTTTGGTGGTATTTGATGGTGTTTTGGTCCTAAGCTTTCTGCTCTAGCAGTGTCTGAGATTAGGCAGATAATTGAAAGAAAAAAGGCACCTGTTGGACTAAAAAAGCATAATATAATTGTATGTTGAGGCTGAGTATTAGCAGCAGGGTCACTCATATGGAATGTCTGTAGCCTTAATCAGGGCTACAGATTTGGGAGTGCCTGTGGACAATAGCAATGATACCATGGAGAGGTTAGGACATATTTGGTGTGCTACAGAAGATCCTGGTAAGATCTTCCAGGTTCCCTCTTGTGACTTTCCCATAATAATTTTAACTTTAGGAAGGTACATTGGAAAGAGCACTGACCCAGGAGTCAAAGGACTCAGATTCAAATCCTGCCTCTTATACTTACTGTCCCTTGAGCAAATCCATTGGCCTTAATTAGATTTTTGTTCTGATCTTGATGAGGTGTCATTGACAATTGCTCTGGGTATATCTCGACTAATCCCATATAAAGGATGAAATTAATAGGTACCATGTGCCAATCATGACCTAAAATTGTGCCAAATCAACACCTTAATTGTTGATTAAGTTAACACTTGAGATATGCCTTTGGACAGGTCTTTCAAAGAGTTCAGACAGAGGCAGGTGAACTGAACTAGGGCTGAAACAGAAAGAGAGAGCCATATAGACACATAAAGACTCTAGTTCCTCAGAGGGAAGCCTATGTAACTATGGAGCTGTATTGTTCTTTCAGGGGACAATATGCCCCATGATAAAATGCACACACAGTGATGGGAATTCACATAGGCAATGACTGAGAGTCGAGGAATTCCAAGGCCAAGCCAAGAGCTAGATTATAGAGGAGCTCCTGAATCCTGAAATAAATTCCTGGACTAAATGTGAGCTGATGTGAGCAGTAGCAAGGGACAGAGTAATGAGGTAGAAGACCAAACCTTTACCTTGCTTTTTATTAGGACTGTGAGTTTGTGAACTGTGAAGTCCTGGGGAAAGAGGGTTAATTCTTTTGTGATCCTGAATGTTTTCTTCTCAAACACTGGTTGGAAAGATTTTATGGGTGTCTGGGGAAGATAAGGCTCACCAGAGAGGAGAGAATTGTTTTCATTATTTCTGGAATCTTAACTGTTTATACCCTTTCATTTTTCTTTGCAAAATAAATTTGTCCTGTAGTTAATGCATTGTTAGCCTGGGTGCTTGCATGGGACCTAAGGGCTTTTTATCTTTTATATAGAGACCTATATATAAATTAAATTCCAATGCTTAAAGGGGAAATCATGGGTGAGGGTACAAAGCAAAAAGTTACTTAGCTCTTGCCCTCAAGAAGCAGCTCTACTCTATGGAAAGAGTATCTATAGGAATGAACTCATGAGTTTAAAGCAGAGCTTTAGTATGTCATAGATATAAATGGATGACAGCTGCCAGGGGAATGATTTATGAGTGATATTCCAAACTGGAGGAGGCCAGACACAAATCAGAGCTGCAGACTGTTATGTACAGGGTATCATAGTATATTTAGCAAATGAGAATGCAAACCACAAGGCAAAGACTGAGTGGGTCGGGAGAAAGAACATTCTCTGGCTCTGAACTTGCTGAACCTTCAGGGCTGGGGAATGGAGTATTTGCAGAGGTGGGGGAGAGATGTTCCCTGGCTTGGCCTAGACAAATAAATCACCAGAGGAGACAAATGAAAGACCAATTAGACAGACTGTTTTCTCGGAAAATCATGTCCTGGGCCCCATAAATCATCAAGGAAGAATTCATCTCTCAGCATATGTATTTTGATCTTATTCAGGAAGGCATCTGGGTTAGAGGCATGCCTGTGAACCCGGGCGACATGTGGAAGGATGCTGGGGTGCTGACAGCACCAAAACTCTGTCTTCTCCTGAGCATCAGAGTCACCATGCTGGGTCAGACCCATGAACCATGAATCCTTGTCAAGCTCAAAGGAACTGAGAGTCCTGTTGTATTCCAGAGTGGTTAAGCTTCAAAATGTCCATGGGCAGATCACATCCAGATTCTTGTATTCCATTCTGGTTAACAAATTTTAAGAGGGGAATTGATTCCCTTAAATTGAACCTCCAATATGGAAAGGAGGTGAAGCTAACTTCTCAAAACTAATGGCAAAAGAGAGCTCTGGCAAATCTTCCAAAGCTGAAACTGAGAAAGAAAAAAAGAAAGAAAGAAAGAAAGAAAGAAAGAAAGAAAGAAAGAAAGAAAGAAAGAAAGAAAGAAAGAAAGAAAGAAAGAAAGAAAGAAAGAAAGAAAGAAAGAAGAGAGGAAGAGAGAAAGGAAGAAAGGAAGGAGGGAAGGAAGGAAGGAAGGAGGGGAGGAGGAAGGAAGGGAGAGAGAAAGGAAGAAAGGAAAAGGAAGAAAGGAAGGAAGGATGGAAGAAAAAGAAAGGAAATTAGGAAGAAAGAAGGAAAGAAAGAAAAGAAAAGAAAAAAAAGAGAGAAATAAAGGAAAGAAGAAACAAAGGAGAAAAAACAAAGAAGGAAAGAAAAGAGCCCAGTAACAGACTATGTGTTTTATCATTCAGGCAGGTTTGGAGACAGTCATCCTTAGTAGGCTGGTCACTAGGTGCTGAATTATTTTAGCCATAACAACTCATGAAGATGGGTCTACTCAGATATAAAGAGGACTCACAGAGGGAGCATTCATATTCACAGAATCATAAATCTTTGCTGTATTAGAAAAAATTAGTTTTTCCAAAGGAGGACTTCCAGATTGGTGAAAAGCTTGGAAGACATGTCACATGAATAAATACTGAATCTATGGTCATATGGACTACCGTTATTTCATCTGGAGAGCAGAAGTCTTAGAAGAATCAAGATCAAAGGCTTCAGATATTTGAAGGCTGTTATTTGGAAGAGCGATTCGACTATGCGTTGTCACAGATGGAACAATGAGAATGAAGGCCTGGAGCTGACAAGGAAGGCAAATTCCAACGCAATGTGAAGGAAACTTTCTGAATAATTAGAGCCCTCCAAAAATGGAATGGACTGCCTTGGGAAGTACTAACGTCATAGCTACTGGAAATGTTCTAGCAGGGCTATATGTCCAAGATGTTAGTTTTTGGGATGGGATTCCTTCTGTGGGCAGACCTAGATGATCCCTGATGCCCCTTCCTTCTCTAGTATTCTATGTATGAGTTGCTGGTCTTCGTTGCTGAAGGGGACACAGGGCAAGGTATTTGCAACTCCCTATAATTGTAAATTTATTTCTTGAGTCTTGAAGGTGTTTTTCCATTAAAGAGTTCTCTATGATTATTCAGACACACTGAAAATTTACACCATAAATTCGAGCTGGCAGCTAGCTAAGAAGAACAAAATCCTGTGAAACTAGGGTGCAGGGAAGGTTATATCAGCCAGGGCAAAGTCAGGAGCACAGTAGAGCAAAGAGTACCAAACAGAAACCTTACTCAATTCTCTGTTTTGCCAAGGACCACCCCCTTTGTGGGGTTGCTCTTCATTAATTCACCCAAACTTTTCAATTGATTTCATCTTTTCAGCTTGGACTTCTTATTAGGGAAGAGTTGCTAAGGGAGTTTAGGAGACTCGCTCACTATTTTCCCTTTTATTTGTCCAAAGCATGAACGTCTCAGAAACTAGGAGACTCTCTTTCATTCTCGTCTGGGATCTGGTGAGTTCTTCATTGTGTTCCTCTTTTCTCTCCTTCAGAGATCATAGAAGATCCTAGACTGAAGAGTAAAAGGTATCATTATAGATCATGTAATCCTACCCTCTTTTTTTATAGTGGAGAGTATACAGGCATTGTATACAGACTTACAATATATAGACTTTGTATAGAAGGTACAGACTTTGGATGCAGACTTACAGTGTGCAAGCTTTATATATAGATTTATAGAATGCAGACTTTGTTTACATACTTAGAATGTACAGACTTTGTATACAGACTTAGAATGTATATTTATATACAGACTTAGAATGTACAGACTTTGTGTGAAGAGTTAAAATGTACAGACTTTGTATACAGACTTAGAATGTATGGTCTTTGTGCACAGACTTAGAATGTACAGACTTTGTATACAGACTCAGAATGTACAATCTTTGTATACAGACTTAGAGTATGCAAACTTTGATCGTCTCATATGTCTTTGTTCTCCCAGCCTTAACAGCCTGATTCTTTGAAGTCTGCCTGCTACTATGGCAGCCCTCCCATCCCTGTGACCTTTGAGGTCACCTTCCTCTGGACATTCTCAAATGCCATCTCTCTTTCTTAAAATATAGCAACCACCAAGAAGGGGAAACAGGCAGCTTCTTTCTCTAAAGTATGTTGGGATCCCCTTCAGCCCAGGTGTTCTACCAGGATGTGCTAGGATGTTAAAGTAAAAGTTCCTTGGGGCCAGGAACTGTTTCACTATTGCCTTTGTATCTCCATCACCTAGCACAGTACCTGGCATAGAGGAGCTGCTTAAGAGATGCTTCTTGATTGATTGACAATTACAGCATCAGAGCATAGCAGGACTAGACCTTGGTTAGAAAGGATGGATATTTATACACTTGAGCCCCATGCCAGATCACTTCTGAGAGCAGAAGTTGCATTTGGAGCATGAAAAATAATTATTCAGGTGAAAATGTTATCAGGTTTTCCTCCGTTTTGGTAGAAATGCAGAGAGATATATTATGCTATATTGTTATGTTATGTTATACTATATTACAGTACATTATAGCATAGCATATTATAACAGCATATTATGTTATATATATAAAACATTGCATTATAATATATTAGGGATTATTTTGAAAGCATTAATTGCTCTTATAGAAAGAAATACTTAAATTTTATTCACAAATATGATTGAAGTACCTCTTGTGTTCCAGGCTCATGGTAGATAGTGGGAGACAAAGACAAAAATAATAGAATCCTTGCCCTCAGAGAGCTTATATTCTACAAAACATTTAAACAGTAAATCAAAATATATGCTAAGTAAGTTCAAAGTCATTTCATGAATTGGGGGAGAAATCTAACAACTTGAGGGAACAAGGAAGGGCTAATGCAGGTGATGGCTCTTGAGCTGAGGCTAGAAATGAGCTCAATATGCCAAGAAACAAAAGTGAAATGGAAGGGCATCACAGGCAGAGGGAAAGTCTGGATAAAAACATAGTGGCAGGAGATCAAATGTCATTATGATAGAAAATATTTCCCAGAAATACTTATATTTAGAACAAAGTGAATGAGCACGTTAAATTAGAAAAGGTTTATTCCGATCCTGAGATTACACATATGATGGAACAGCAGTTACTTTGGGAGCAATGGGAGGGTGGAAGGGATGGGGTCGTTTATATAACTCATGGCAAAAGTATATTGGGGTTAGATTGACTCCAAGGATGAAATGGTACAGTTGATTTTACACTGGAACATAATCTGCTCCGTCTGCTCCGTTTAGGGATACTAGCACCGCATGAACTGATTCGATGATTGAAATTCAGTCAGGGAGACGCCAAGATGAGAGCCAGTCCCCTTTACTTTCTCAACTGTGGGCCCACTTCGCTGCAGAGACAATTGTCTTTCCAGATGTACAAAATAACTACAGCTTGCCGCCCCATCTTTCATCACCTAAATGAGGACAGTTAATGTTTAAGTGTAGAGAAAAGAGAATATAATGATGGATAAATTATAAGTTTGGGGATATTGAAAGTCGAACTGTGTAAATATGTATTTTAAACCGCAAACAGAATTTTAATGCATCTTTCCCATTAACTCCGCTAACTGAAATTACAGAGTGTAACGTGAGCCGACGCCCACAGATTGGTTATGATGTTTTCAGATTTAGAACAGCAAATGATAAATGTCCTCTCCCAGACAAAGAGAGGATTGACATAGCTTTTTGAATGTAGTCACTGAAAACTTCAGTAATTGAAAATAAACTGAACGCCTAGGGAGGAGTGAGGTCACTGGAAAGAAACCTGTGGAAAATTAGGTCTCCCCATTTTGGCTAAGTTGCCTTCTCTCATTTTGGGGAACCACTGTGGCTTCAACTCAACATAACACGCTGACCAGGGCCCAGCAGGGCTCTCCTGGCTGGTGTCTCTGGGGCGAGGGTTGAGTGGATTGGTGGTTGGTAGGTGAAGGATGGGCTTACGGGCTCACTCATGGTTTGGGGAGTTGTGGTTTTTCTACCGTACTCTACTACACTGGTTCTCATCCATTCTACAAATAAAATCTTACCAAGGAGGTTCAGAATCAGCATATTCTCACCTCCCTTTTTCTGTCTATCCAAATCCTTTCTGTCCTTGGAAACCCAACTCAAGTCTTACTTGCTGTTTCTTGCACATGGTATTTTATGCCTTGACTCCAAGTGTTTTGATTGATTCTCTCCCATACCCAGAACTCCCTTCATCCTCTTCTCTACCTCCTGGCTTCCTCCAAATTCCATCTAAAGTCCTACCTTCTACAAGAAATCTTTCCCAGCCTTCCTTTTAAGATCATCTCCTATTTATCCTGTATGTGTCTTTATGTTGTACATAGCTGTTTGCATGTTGTCTCTCCTCTGTTAGACTGTGAGACCTTGAGAGCAGGGACTATCTTTTGCCTTTCTTTGTATCCTTGGCACTTAGCACAGTGCCTGGCATACAGTAGACGCTTAATAAATGCTAGTTGATTGACTGATTGTTCTATCATGCAGTATTAAGTTAGGCTTTAGCATTTCCTCTCTAGATTACAGAAGACCACTTTCTTTGGCCTTTCAGCATAGACTGGACTTTGCATCTCCTTGACTACTTTGGATACTTTGTTTGAGTCCTCCTCAGTTTTGCCATGTTCTTTCTAAAGCACAGTAGCCAAAAGTGACTAAAGGATACTAGCAGACATTTGGACATTCTCAGAATGATGGCAATATTATATCTTGGACTTTGTGCATGATATTCCTGTTTCAACAATGCTAGGGCTAGGAGTTTTACACTAATCAGGAAGACCTGACCTAAGTCAATTTCTGACTTAGGCATATTTGTGTAACCTTGGGAAGGTCATTCCCCATCTCAGTTTCCTCATATGCAAAATGGGAGGAAGGAGATTTTGGGGATAACATTACTTGATCTTTCCTTCATAACCTCATCCCTGACATCACTGCTGACTGCCCTGGTCTCTACCTTACCCCTCTTGACTGATTCAAGCAGGTGTTTGAGTAGTAAGGGTGGGCTGGGGGCAGTGGGGGCAGGCATGATTCTGTGGCAAAAAGGAAGTCAAAAGGAACATTTTCCTGAAGGTTAAATGTTGACTATAATTAGTAAATGATTACCTCCTGGTGACTTATTGTCTCCTCTGGTTAATGAGTCTTGCTGTAATAATTTACTTATGCTGCCCCCCCCCCCCATTCCCCACCACTCCATTGAATCTAGATAGGAAAGAATGGAAATCCTGAGTTGTTTGAATTGTATGGTTCAGTATGAGAGATGGTGAGGGAATTTGTTCGGTCAATGACCGTTTTTCCCTCTTCATTCAATTCCTGACCTAGAAACATGTCGGTTGCTTTGAATTGTCCTTACTTTCCCTCCTGAACTCCAATTGAGCTCAAAAAGAAAAATAAAATCCTCATAATAAACATGGAGAGATAGTAAACAAATATCCTCATTGGCTGTGCTGAAAAACCTGTCTCATTCAATGTCAGAAATCCATCACCTGTCTTTCAAGAGATAGGTAGCCTGCTTCATACTGTTTGTCTGGACTCATGGCTTAGTCATTATACTGATCAAGGTTCTTAAGTCTTTCAGTGTTGTTTTTCTTTTTAAAATGTCCTTACTTCTAGGGAAGAGCCTTCTGTTAGAGAACTGAGGTGGTACAGCATTGCTGTAATGGGTCACCTCATGGGGGACCATCCACACTGTTATTTAATCTGATAAAAGCACAAAAGGATGGTCACAGAAGGACAGAGTCACCTTCTGGTCATGCTTCTTTGCCACTGTACTACCCTCCGCTTATATAGGTTGCGGCCCTTTCAGATACTTATGAGGAGGAATGTAGTAAGATATATATAGCACTTACTATGTGCCAGGTCTTGTGATAAGTGCTTTATAATATGTGATTTAATCCTGACAACAACTCTGGGAAGTAGGATGCTATGATTAACCCTATTTTACAGAAGAGAAAATGGAGAGGAACAGAGGTTAAGTAGCTTGCCCAGGGTTCCACAGCTAGGAAGTATCTGAGGCTGGATTTGAACTCAGGTAGAGTGTGTTAAAAGGAGTACAATAATTAATAACAAATTAATTAATATTAAATTAATAATAATAACAAAGATTGTAAAAGGTTTTAAAAGTCTAACAGGGGCATTTGTATTTATCCTGGAGGCCATAGAGAGTCCCTGAGGATTCTGGGATCAGCATTTCTCAGACAGCCCCAGCCAAGCTGCTCACTTCACTTACTTCTTCCTCT
Organism: Bettongia penicillata ogilbyi; assembly: GCA_023548195.1. Classification (NCBI taxonomy): domain Eukaryota; kingdom Metazoa; phylum Chordata; class Mammalia; order Diprotodontia; family Potoroidae; genus Bettongia; species Bettongia penicillata. The sequence continues at coordinate 12,682,572 of JAJHZJ010000027.1, forward strand.
CTGGTCTGCCCCATATCCACCCCTCCCAGCTTTCCTGCTCCCATTTATGGTATATCTTCTTCTGCTAGGATGTAAGCCCTTTGGAATTAGGTACTGTCTTGTTTCCTTGGTTTTTGTGTGCTCCAGGTTATACATTTAATAGATGATCTCTTGGTCTGCGTATGCAGGGCCATGATATAATCTCTCCTGTGTTTTGGTAATATCACTTCTCTCCTACATGGTTAAGTGACTAGCCCAAAGTCATATAGCTAGTTAATTAGCAGGGTTGTAATTCAAACAACAGACCCTCTGACTGCAATCAAGACCATCTTTTGTCATGTCATCAGATTATTTTTTTCTTGTGCTATTTCCATTGGGGGGGTAATTAATTCAGTCAGGGAGGTGGGGTGAGGGACTGCATACAGTGAAAGAATTTGACCCATAGTAGGGGCAGGGAAGAAAAGATGTCTATTTATTGATATATGAGAACAGTGGTTTGCTGGAACCTGCTAACTGACTATTAAATTTCCATTTTGAGCATTTATACCTTGGAAATCAGCAAACACTACAAATCAGGGCTTGATTTATTGCTTTATTGCTTCTCTAGACTTAAGAAAGTGATGGGTAAAATATTAATAATGTAGATTAAAATTAAAAGAATGTCAAGCCTACATTTTCCCTTCCCTGGTAAGCTGGTTGTTAAACATTTACCAGCATACCCTGGGTGAATGAGATGATTATGCACATAGAAAGCCATAAAGTCCTGTCTAATCTGGCTCCAAAACATGCACTTCTGGCTCTTCCTCTAATGTGGGCTTTGCCATTGACTGGTCATTAATCTTTTTTTTTTAATATAAATTTATTTATTTAACTTTTTACATTCATTCTCACAAAATTTTGGGTTCCAAATTTTCTCCCCATTTATCCCCTCTCCCCACCCCAATACATCGAACATTCTAATTTTCCCTATCACCAATCTTCCCTCTCTTCTATCATCCCTCCCTTCCCTTGTCCCCATGTTCTCTTTTGTCCTGTAGGGCCAGATAACTTTCTATTCCCCATTAACTGTATATCTTATTTCCTAGTAGCAAGAACAATACTCAACAGTTGTTCCTAAAACTTTGAGTTCCAAATTCTCCCCATCCCTCCCTCCCCACCCATTCCCTTTGGGAAGACAGGCAATTCAGTATAGGCCATATCTGTGTAGTTTTGCAAATGACTTCGATAATAGTCATGTTGTGTAAGACTAAATGCATTTTCCTCCATCCTATCCTGCCCCCCATTGTTTCTATTCTGTCTTTTGATCCTGTCCCTCCCCAAGTGTTGACTGCAAATTGTTCCCTCCTCCCATTGCCCTCCCTTCCATCATCCCTCCCTCCCTGCTTATCTCCTCCCCCACTTTCCTGTATTGTAACATAGGTTTTCATACCAAAATGAGTGTGCATTTTACTCCTTCCTTTAGTCGAATGTGATGAGAGTAAACTTCATGTTTTTGTCTCATCTCTCCTCTTTTTCCCTCCACTAAAAAGTCTCCTGCTTGCCTCTTGAATGAGATATAATTTACCCCATTCCATTTCACCCTCTCTCCTCTCACTGCATTTCTCTCTCACCATTTACCTTAATTTCTTCTAAGATATGGTCCCATCCTATTCAATTCACTCTGTGCTCTCTGTCTCTGTATGTGTGTATGTGTGTGTGCATGCATGCGTGTACATGTGTGTGTGCGTGCATGTGTGTGTGTGTATGTGTGTGTGTGTTCCCACCAACTACCCAGATACCGAAATGTTTTAAGAGTTACAAATATTGTCTTTCCATGTAGGAATGTAAACAGTTCACCTTTGGTAAGTCCCTTATGACTTCTCTTTGCTGTTTACTTTTTCATGCTTCTTCTCATTCTTGTGTTTGAAAGTCAAATTTTCTTTTCAGCTCTGGTCTTTTCATCAAGAATGCTTGAAAGTCTTCTATTTCATTGAAAGACCATATTTTCCCCTGAAGAATTATACTCAGTTTTGCTGGGTAGGTGATTCTTGGCTTTAGTCCTTGTTCGTTTGACTTCTGGAATATCCTATTCCACTCCCTTCGATCCCTTAATGTAGAAGCTGCTAGATCTTGTGTTATCCTGATTGCATTTCCACAATACTGGAGTTATTTCTTTCTAGCTGCTTGCAAGATTTTCTCCTTGATCTGGGAACTCTGGAATTTGGCCACAATGTTCCTAGGAGTTTCTCTTTTTGGATCTCTTTCAGGCGGTGATAGATGGATTACTTCAATACTTATTTTGCCCTCTGGTTCTAGAATCTCAGGGCAGTTTTCCTTGATAATTTCATGAAAGATGATGTCTAGGCTCTTTTTTTGATCATGGCTTTCAGGTAGTCCCATAATTTTTAAATTGTCTTTCCTGGATCTATTTTCCAGGTCAGTTGTTTTTCCCATGAGATATTTCACATTCTCTTCCATTTTTTCATTCTTTTGGTTTTGCTTTATGATTTCTTGGTTTCTCAGAAAGTCATTAGCCTCCATCTGTTCCATTCTAATTTTGAGAGAACTATTCTCTTCAGTGAGCTTTTGAACCTCTTTTTCCATTTGGCTAATTCTGCTTTTGAAAGCATTCTTCTCCTCATTGGCTTTTTGAACCTCTTTTGCCAATTGAGTGAGCCTATTTTTCAGGGTGTTATTTTCTTCAGCATTTTTTTGGGTCTCCTTTACCAAGGATTGACCTGTTTTTCATGCTTTTCTTGCATCTCTCTCATTTCTCTTCCCAGTTTTTCCTCCACCTGCCTAACTTGATTTTCAAAATCCTTTTTGAGCTCTTCCATGGCCTGGGCCCACCAGACATCCACCTTGGATGTCTGGGATACAGAGGCCCCGACCTCCCCATCCTTCCCTGATGGCAAGCATTGTACTTCCTCATCAGAAATGAAAGGAGGAAGTAACATCTGTTCCCCAAGAGAGTAGCTTTCTATGGTCTTATTTTTCTTCCCTTTTCTGGGCATTTTCCCAGCCAGTTACTTTACTTCTGAGATTCCTGTCCACCCCCACCTAGATCCACCCAGCTAGTGCTTGGGGTCTGAGATTCAAATGCTGCTCCCCAGCTTCGGGGCTTTCAGTGGTGGGCTGGGCTGCTGTTCAGGGTAAGATTAAATCAGGTTCTCAGGTGGGGGCAGGGCTGCCTCCCAGGCTCAGTTCCCTCAGGGGGTTTATGCACAGACCTTCAACAATGAAGCTTCTGCCTGCTTGGGAAGTCCTGGGCCGCTGCTCCCTCTTCCGCTGCCTCTGCCACTGCCTCCCAAGGGGACCCGAGTCACAGAGGCACCCCGCTTCCCTCTTGGCCAGCCCAGACGTCTCTGTCACTGACCTGTAGTACCTGTGGGTGGAGGGACCTCGCGGCCACCAGAGATTCCATCCCTGAAGCCTGCTCGGATCTGCCAGGGCAGCGCAGGGGTGAGCTCTGCTGTCCGGAGCACGATGGACCTTTGGGGTTGGTTTTTCAGGGCTCTCTGGATCCAAAATCTCCTCCACCACGTTGGTGTGCAGCTTGCAATGCTCCAGAATTTGTGTGGAGTTCTTTTTACAGGAAATTTATGGGCTGTGGGTTCGGAGCTAGCATACGTGAGTCTTTCTACTCTGCCATCTTGGCTCCTCCCCCACTGGTCATTAATCTTGACTGAATACAAGAACATGTGTCCACCCATGGATGTTGACGGGACCATTCTGACCAGTGTTGTGGATTGACGATATGGTGGAACAGAATAAACAGTGAATTCAGGAAACCTTGAACTTGGCCCTGAGTCTCTTGTTGTTATGTTCCTCCTTGAACAACCTATCAATTAACCAAGAGATATCTATTAAGCATTTATGCTGGGCATTGCATGAATCCCTTAATCTAAGCCTCACTTTTGTCATCTGGCAAATGGGGATGATAGTATGTACCCTTCCTCTGGCACAAGATGGTTGCAATGGTCAAATGTGATAGCTTGAAAAGTGTAAATGACAGGGCTCTTCAGGACAGGAACAAAGCATAGTTAAAAGAATCTTGAGACTGTAAGAAGGGAAAAAGGAGCTATTTCATTATGCATCTGGCCAATGTAGCCCATGGAATGACTGCACAATTTTCAAAGCTGCACAGTCTTCCCGAACTAACTTCCTCTACCCTAGACAGACCCTCAGAAGCAGTTAGAAATGTAGAGATTTGAGGTGTGTGTGTGTGTGTGTGTGTGTGTGTGTGTGTGTTGTATGCATGTGTAGGGGAGATACAGGGGACCTGAGAAAGATGAACAAAAATCTTCTTTTCCAAGATCATCCAGGTGCTGATGAGGTTGGACAGTAGTGCCAGAGATCAATTCTGCCACAGAGGCCTTACCTATGCTGTTTAAAAAGAAAAACATATTTCCTTTCTAGGATGATTTTTTTTATATGCCATAGACTATTTTGACAGACAGTCTGGTAAAACATATGGATCCCTTCTCATAATATTATAAAATGCATAAAATAAAATATAAAAGAAACTAATTATATTGAAATACAGTTATCAACATATATAGAGCAGTTCAAGTTCAGAGATTTCAGGTTAAGAACCTCTGACTTAGAGGAAATCTTTCCCTAATTAATATTAAAAAATTTTTAAAAGAGGATTAACAAACCAGTTATAATGGTTGGGCAACCTAAAAGCCACACCAAAAAAAAACAGTTAGCAAGTTTACAAATTAAAACCCTCTTTAAACTCTGGTGGACGCCATTTCAACTTCATTCTTCTGTTTTCATTAGTTATTGGTGCCTGCCAGTGAATGATAATGTCTCTGAATTCCTGCAAGTATATTTGATTGTTAAAAAGAGAGCAATTTGCACTAGGGACCCAGCCTCTATTAATATTGTCAGAAACTGGAATCGAAATCTGAGGTCTTACTTAATCCAGCCAACATGTGTCCCCCATCGTAGAATTTTAGATGGAGTGCTGATTCAGGGATTGGCTAATCGTTCTGTCAGGCAGCAGATATTAACCCCTTCGGTCTTTAGCCACCAAGCTAAAGCCACCACTTTAGCTTTAGGAAGCTTTGCCTTATCTCTACCCCAAGATCTCCCTGCTGTAGGTTAAGCTTCCTTCCTCTGATTGGGGAGTCTTCAGGGGAGCCAGTAACAGTCATCCATGTAATAGCCAGTCAGTACTTGATTGGTAATTGATGAGATTATTTAGTCTCCTCTCAGCCTTCTCCTGGGGCATGCTGGGCTGGGGAGGTGGTGCCGTGCTAACCATCAGCTCCTTGTATGAGGGGGAAGGTAAATCAAATGGAAAACACCCCTCCCATGTCGTGCATCTTCCTAATGTCCTCAGGTGTATATTACATCTTCCGGAGGCTCCCAGGTTCTCAGTGGGGCCGGGAGGAAGCTGGAACATTGCATATGGAACCACAGAGGGTGCTATTAGGGGAGATGGATCATTACCGGGCCAAGCTAGCTACAGAAGAGCTCTTGCTGTGTCTGCCCTTTTGCCAGAGCAGGGAGAGGGTCCTCTGAGGCAAGGGCTGCTGGTACTAGAGACTCCATCATGATAAAATATCCCTCCTCAAGTCCCCAAGCAGCCATTTCAGCCTGGACGCAGCAAGAGCTTTTGAGTGCTTATTTCAGGCATAGATCTTTCATGAGAGCCTTGTTGCTTCCTTTATTCTGGGTGCCTTTGTGGGGAAGGGGACAGAGGAGTAATCAAGCCCATCCTCACTAATGGATGGGATTGGTTTTGGCTGAAAGGCTTATGCCAGGTGTTGCTCATTAGATCATTTTCTAAAGAAACCTATTAACTTACATTAAGGGGGTAGATTTTCTTGAGTCTCCTCTCCCAGCCAATAATATCCCTTGTGTTAAGTAGGGCCAGCATGGCAGGGGAGTTTGTGTTGTGCCTAGGGCTTGGCTCTCTCCCCATCTCTAGAACTCAGTTGTGATTGCTGGAGTAGCCAGGGCCCCCTAAATCCTCATGATGAGGTGTTGGTCACGCCCACCGTCGGGGGAATTTGGCCAGGTGGGAAGGGGGATCTTTTCTAGGCTACTTCTGGGCCAGAACCGGTAATGATCAGTGGTTTTCTTTCATGAGTCAAGCCTGTCACCTTGGCATGTCGATGGAACTGAACAGAGCGGAGTGCATTCTGTGCCCAGAAACAAATAAATAAATAAATCAAATAACATTTTAAGCCAAATGGAAAACATGACCCCCACATCACCTCTTCCTTTAAGCTTATTTAGTTCACAAACCCAGAGTCATCTTAGCTGGGTCCCTGCATCAAGAGAGTAATGTTTGGGGGAAAAGGGAGAGTTGTCTTTGACAGTCCCCAAGTCTAATAGCTGATCAACTGATCTAGTACTCTTTCTGAATACCTACTGTGCACCTTGCTAGGCAAGGCCAGACTCTAAAAGAGGAAGAGGTCTAAAAAAATTCAAAATGCTCTTTTTTCTCCCCTGTCAATTTATCTTCCTAAATCCATTCATCTCAAGTCTCATATTTTCAGTGCAGCCTCTCTTTATCCCCCTAGTCCTTGCTGATCTCTCTTCCTTTACTGAACTTATTACAGAGTCTCAGAGTTAAAGGGATTATAGCATCAGGATCTTAGAGATCATTAAGTCCAACTCCCTCTTTATACTGTGGAGGTCCAGAGCAGTTAAACTACTTGCCCAGGGTGAAATCTCTAGCAAGTGTACAAAGCAATATTGAAACCTATGTGTTTGTGATTCTAATTTTAGCCCTCTATCGGCTACATCTCCTATGAAAGGTCAGCCAGCCTTTGCTTGAAGACCTCCAGAAGTGGAGTATCTGCTGTATCCCAAAACAACCCATTCCACTTTTAGTGTTGTGACTCTTGATGACCCCTTTCTTGAAAAAGATGATGGAGTAATTTTCCATTTCCTTTTCCAACTCATTTTACAGATGAGGAAACTGAGGCAAACAGGGCTAAGTGACTTGCTCATAGTCATACAGCTAGTAAATATCTGAGGCTAGATTTGAACTCATGAAGATCCATTGCACCCCCTCCATGTCCCATTCTTCTTTGGGCAGTTCTGACCTTTTTTTCCCTTACACCAAGCTATACTTGACCTGTTGACCTTGATGCTGCCTTCTGAGGCTAAGCAGAGAAAGTCTAATCTCCTTTCTATTAGGCAGCCTTTCACATACTTGAAGAGAATCATTCCAGGTCTTTTTTCCCCTCCGGGCTAAACACTCCCAGTTCCTTCACCTGATCCTTGAGGGGATGTATGGTTTTCCAACCTCTCATCATCACCCAACCTCTGATGTTATATCTCTAATTTGTTAGCTCCTATTTATTTTACATCTTTATACACCCAGAAAGCATATTGCATAGTGCTAGACTTTCTTTAGATCTAAAAAACAAAATGTTGGTTGATAGAAGAAAACACTTCTGAAAGAGAAGAGAAAGCTTGAATGTGTAAAGAACCATTTATCAGTGAGTTGGAGTGGACTGGATTTCAGGAAGATTTGAGTTCAAATGTCACCCCAGATACTTACTGAGTATATGACTCTTGGCAAGTCATCTAGCCTCCTGGACCTTGGTTTCCTTATCTGAAAAATGAGAGATTTGAACTTGATGGCATCTAAGAATAGATATAGCTCTAAATCCATGATCCTATCATCTGTGACAATCTCCCTAATTAGTATGGCCATCCCCATTGACCGATTCCCATTTTTGAATTTTTCTTTGCCTCCCTTCCTTGCATTTCTTCCCATAACCCCTTTTCAACTCCTATCACCATGAGGTTCTTGAATGTCCTTGCTACTGGGCACAGAGATTGAATTCAGGCTGCAGGCCCAGAAAGACATGTTCCTACTTTCTCTGGTTCCATTATGGCACCCTGAATGAATGTTCATTGTCATCTCACCAAGACAGGGAAGGAAGACAGTGGATCGGTTTCCAATGTATCCCTGACCCTTGGATCATTGTCCTTTCAGTTCAGCTGAGGCAGAGGTATGAGTGATGCAGATATATGTTGGTCTCAGTGACTCGTCTGGTAGAGCTGAAATTGATCCTGGCTGGACCTTGTTTTTAATGATCCCATTTGTATCTGAACAACATAGGGCTCACTCTTATCTCTAGTTTTTGAGCTTGAGAAGGAAAGAAAACAGAACATGAGGCTTGCTTGCTGGCCTCAAATTTTCTGGGGGAAATGGTCACTTACTTGCTAGGGTAATCCCTGGCATGGAGAGAGTACGACTCAGTATGTGGGATAGATGATCCTTTCCAAGTACGTCCAAAAGTATCCACCTAACCCTCCAGTGGCACCTACTGATTTTAGAAGACTCAACTTAAAAGTGACTTTACACTCTTGTCCTCAGCAAGCCATGACATCTAGAACCTCAGGCTGAGTGCCACGGAGTTAGAACAGAGAGAGTTCATTTGAAAGTCATGTTTTGAGGCTTCCAGGATAAATGATATGCAGTTGTGCAAACATGTCAAAGTTTGGTAAATTGGATTTGTTTAATGTAAACAATTTTTGACCAAAATAATAACACAGCTTTAGAAAAAGACATTATGCACCCACTTTTGAAGAGTTTGTATAATCTAACACACAAGAAAACTTTACTGTAATTATATGCAGAAGTATACAAAGGATAAATGTTATTTACTTGATCCAACCTCCATAAAATAAACCTCCAAACGTGCTCTAGCTTGCCACATTAATCTGACTTTAAAAATCACCCAGAGAAGTGTATGTATGTATGTGGGGGTTGGGGGGAGCTCTCCTCATCCTCTTTTCTTAATGTCAGAATTAGTCATTTGAATTAGAACCATGTTGGGCATATAGGTGATGCTAACATCATGGTAGAAGTACTTCGAGGCACTTAAGAGTGACCACCTGAAGCTGATTAAAGCATTACCTGTCAAACCCAGTATGGCCGCATTTGAAAATCCTTAATATAATTAAGAGAAGCATATTATGGGAGGTCAAGTGACTTTATTTTTGAATCCACTTCTAATCCGTCGTCAAATGGATGGAAATTGCCAGCTGAGGGAGTTAATGAAAGCTTTGTGGCCAAATGCTGGGAGGCTTGGGGGAGGGATGTAGCCAGGCAGAGAGAAGCAGGCATCTGGAGAGGGAGGTGGGGGTTTTAAACCTTGGTGGAGCAGGAAGGGTGTTTGCTCTCTTTTTGTGAGAAGGAATTGGGGCAATGGAGAAAGCCCTGTGACATTCTAGATGGCAGGTTGCCTCACTACCCCCTCTTTTTACACTTTGGGGGTGACTGGAATGAATGGAAGAAGGGTCATATCCTCGGCTCCCTCCATATCGATAAGTAAGATCTAGTCCTAAGACACCCAGGCCTCCACCGAGAGGAGCTGGCGCCACTCTTTGTCACCCATCACTCAAAGACCATTGCCCTCATTAGCATCATGGCTCAGCTTACCGTTTGTCTTGGTTCCCAGGAGAGAGAGCTGGGTGTTTCAAGGCAGAGGCAAGCCAGCTCCCCTCCCACTGACACCAGGGTAATTGGTGGGGCATCCGGCCTCCCCCGGAGGTCATAAGTCATCATCACGTTATATCTGGGGGTAGGTGGCGGGGAGGGCAGGAAGGAGGCTGGTGGGCCGAGTTTTTTGTTTGGATTTGTCTTCTTTCTGGGTGTGCAGATTACAGGCCCTCTAAACCCATCTCTCACTCGCTATACAGGGGTGGGTCCAGGCTCCCATAAACCTCGATGAAGTCTCCATGCCAGAACCCTGCTTTTTGGCGATTAAATTACTCAGGCCTTTTTTTCTGAGTGTTTAGCCCGAGGGTGCTGTTGACAGAAGGCAGTGTTTTTCTTCTCTGCTTGCTGTGTCTCCTCCTAATTTCTTTTGCATTGCATTTGTCTACATTAGCAGAGGTATCTGTGTTTGAAAAAGGATTACGTTAGTCAAAACGTTGCCACATATGATTTGCCCCCTTCCTTGAAAACTGACATGAGAATAAGCAATACGTTTAATCTTTCACCCAGAGGATTTACCCTCCCTAACTCAGGACTTTTCCTTTTCTCCTATTTCTCAGCTTGGTCACTTGCAGAGAGAGTATTGCTTCTGTGGAGGAAAAGGTTAAATTTTCTTGCTTCCAGCCTCTTTGGTGAGAAAGATGAAGTCCCTTCCCAGGCTACATAGCTAAAGACATCCCTTATGTGGATTTTGGAGGGGAAATAGAAACAAATGGACAATAGAATTCTGATTTTCCTTAACCAGAGAATGATGGCTTGATCCAGATGCATATGAATGTAAGAAGGTAGGATCTTCCTAGAAGACACATGATTCACCCTAAAAAGCGAATGAATCCCATTGTCCAGTCATACTTCTAGGAACTAGTTTCCTTCTCCTTTGTTCTTCTTTACCTGGGGGCTTTAACCCCTTTTGTACTGTGTCATAGATCTCTTTGGCAACTTGGTGAAGTCTCTACACTGCTCAGATTTTTTTCATACATCCATAATTAAAAATAAAGATGCAGTTTTTCCCCATTCAAGTTTATGGACTTCTTGAAAGATATCTAGGGTTAAGAACTCCTGCTCTTTGAGAAGGACTGAATTTGGAATTGGAGGACCTGGTGTCACCCTGGTACCACTAACAACCTGTAAGACTCGAGTCAAGATCTGGAGGCAGCTAGCTGGATCAGTGGTTAGAGCACTGGGCCTGGAATCAGGAAGACCTGAGTCCGAATCCAGCCTCAGACACTAACTAGCTATGTGACCCTGGGCAAGTCACTCAACCTCTGTTTGCCTTAATCCATTGGAGAAGGAAATGGCAAACCACTCCAGTATCTTTGCCAAGAAAATCCCATGGATATCATGGCCCACAGAGTCACGAAGAATCAGATCTAACTGGTCACTTATTTTCCTTGACTCTCAAAGCATAGAGTTGAAACCCAGAGACGCCTTCCAAATCTGGCATCCTTTGATTCAGCTCTTAACACAGTGTCTGGCATGTAGCAGATTTTTTATAAATGTTTATTGATTCATCAGGCAGTCAAAGATATATTTGTGAAAGAGACAGGGATACTTGAAGGAGGGATGTGAGGGGTTAGTAGAGTGGTAGGGCATGGGATTATCAAAAAAGAGCCTGGAGGAGACCTCATATAGCCCTGGCTTGAAATACTTCAGAAGTCAAACACCTTTTTATGTTGTTTGTACTATTAAGAGTGGGAGAGCACAAAGGGTGAAAGGAGGCTTCTGGGTATTTCCTCTTCTGTCTGTTGTCTCCTTCCCTTTGGTCTGATGGTTTAAGTGTAAGAAGAGTCCCTTCCTGTGTCCTTTTGCCCACATAAGTGAGGTGTTTAGAGGAGACTAGTTTTGAGCCATCCCTAGATGAGGCAAAGAGATGCCAGCACCCCATGCTCCATTCACAAGTTCACAGGTAAAAAGTGAAAAAGCTACCCCAGCCTTCTCTGGCCGGCCTTCATCTGCTTTCCATGGCAACCTTTTCCTGAGGTCCTCTGGTTGTCAAGAACAGGGGTGCAAAGTTCACAGAGCTCGGCATTGTGCCCTCCTTTCTTTCTTTCTTTCTTTTTTTTTTTTTCCAAGGGGATCAGGGCCGGTTTGCAGTACTATTTAAAGCCAAGATGCCAAATGAAAAGTTCCTCGTTTTAAGTTGGTGCTTACACAAAGCTTCTTTGTGGTTTTTTCGGCCTGTCAGACTTGTCAGGCCTAGTAAGAAAAAGTATATTGTTTCCAGCACTTGGATTCCTTTCTCTCTGACATCTGCCACTCTGTAAAGATGATAAATTCTTGCCTCATTAGCCAAGGGTGTGGGATTACAGGCTGACAACACATTAATCACCAGCTTCTGTGGCAGGCTGACTAGCAATAGGCATTGTTAACAAAACTTTTCTAATATGTCACTCTTCTCTATGACAGCCTGTAATCAATCATTGTGATTGACAGCGCTGATAGATTACACTATTTATACTTTGTGTAATGAAAGATAGTGTTTCCACCTACTGTCATTTCTGGGCTAGTGGTGGAGGATCAGTGGATAGAAACAAACACCACAACAAGGCACAAAATCCCAGAAAATCCCCCCAACCTTCGCAAGCCAGTCCTTGACTTGTCTGCTCTAACGTTAGGACAGGCAGTGTCTGGCCTGGGCTTCTCTTGGTGGCTGTATTGAAATGAGGGGTGTGGTTGAGGGGTAACCGTAGGGAGACCAAGAAGGTTCAAGAAAGCCCCTCAAAGTGGGTGCCCCGACATTGCGTGAGTCCGAGGTACGCGTGGGTCAAGTTTCGACTAGTTGGGGCATGAAGCTGGGCTGCTGGAGAGCTCCCTTTCCCCCCTTGCTCTGTGACTGTGTGTGTGTGAGCCCAGCACCTCTTCACCAGGATGAAAGACGATTTAGATGTTGATAAAATATTTGTTCTTTCCTGGCTCAGAGGGCAAATATTATCCTTGTTTCCCGTAATTGTACAGTTCTGCAAAAGTCAACAGCACCTAGAGCAAGTGGAAGAGCGGCACTCTGGGAGAGGAGCTGTTTACCCAGGGCCCTTGTCGGGACTCGCTTTCTCCCCTTTGAAGCTCAGAAAATTGCAAACAGGATAAGGATGAATCAACTGAGCTGCATGCATTTCCCCCCTCCCTCCCTCTCCCTCCCTCGCTCTCCCTCTCTCTCTCCTCTTTCTCTCTCCCTCTCTCTTTGCTCTCCCTCCCCCCTCCCCCACACTCTCTGTTTCTCTCTCCCTCTCTTTTTCTCCTCTCTCTCCCTTTCTCTCTCCCCTCCTGTTTTTCTTGTCTCTTTGTTTCTATCTGTCTCTCTATCTCTCTGTCTTTCTGTCTCTGTCTCTCTCATGTTGTGGATATACCTTTTTTGGTAAGCCCTAGAAAAACTGATTGGAATGTAGGCGATCTTATATTCATTCAATAGAATGGTGAAGGAATTTTCACATGGAATTTCCATCACCATAATATACTGCCCTTTCCAATTCATCATGTCACGCATATATCTCTTTTAGAGATATACATGTATGTATATATGGGTGTGAACACAGTTGCTCTAATTTCAATGACTATTGGTCATGCCCAACAAAACATTCCCTAATTACTGCCCTAATGTGGTTGTGGAAGCACTGCGCTGATACAGATTTGCACTGGAATTTTTGATGCAGCAGTAGGTCTGCAGACACAGGCCCATTAACCAACCATGCTTTTATCCTTATGCCTCTTAATAGGACTAGGGATTCTGTCCTCCTCTTCCTCCTGAAGCCTTTAGCATTGGTCACCATGCCAGCTGGCAAGTGGCAAGCGAACCCGAGCCCTGAGCTTGGGAAGATGGACAGTTGTGTGAGGTGGTTGTGGGGGTTGGTGGGGGTGGTACAGGAGGGGCTGGACCAAACTTTAATCTCTCTGTGAAGTTTGAGTGAGCCTGGGATGATTAATGAGAGAGCAGACCATCTGATTAAGCCCCTGCATGTCACAGGACATGATTAGTAGGTGACAGAGACGGTAACAGTATCCACCCAAGCCCTTGTTTCTTTCACAGCTCAGCCTGTTATATGATTAATGTCCCCAAGGGCTATCTCAGGGTCAGGCTGGGAACCTGTCGGAACAGGTGGAAGTGACAAAACAGGCTGAAAGTCCTTTTTTTGGAGGGGGGAGGCTTCAGGGGGAGGTGAGGGAGAGAATGGAGGAGGAGGCAGGGACTCCAGATGGATTGGAGACCTTTCTCGGCTCCGAGCAGACACAGAGAGCATCATGGGAATGAGACATAGTAAGTATCAAAAAGCTGCAGATGTTTTCTGGTTCCCAGAGATGCCAGGCACTGCCAGCTCAGGCTGGTGAATCACACAAGGAGGATGGCACATTGTGCCTCATGGCTCCCAGTCCAGGATGAAATGAGGGAGCTGTAGACCTCTTCTGTGTAAAGGGCACACTTTGAATTTTATTCCTTGCTTCAGATACAACTGCCATTCTGATGAGTTTCTTTTGTGTGTGTGTGTGTGTGTGTGTGTGTGTGTGTATGTATAAAGTGCCTCTGTCTTATCCCTACTTTACCTAGAACAGAAAATAATATAGAAGTTTACAACTGGAAGTAACCTTAGAGATCATTGATTTCAACCTGTCCCCACCCCCTAGCCCCCAGGCCCCTGCCTCACTTTCCTGGTGAAGAAGGATGATTTGGCTTATTCAAGGTCACACAGATAGCTAGCAGCAGAATCAGGGCTTGAACCCTGACTGAGACACTTGTACAATGTGACTCTTACTACAATCCATTTTTCCACTATACTGTCATGAAGATAAAGAAAAATAAATAAATAACATGCAGACTTTTTTTTATTAGGTATGGCTTACCCAGAAAGGCATTTTATCTCCATTCCCAGAAACAATTTCACCACTCAGGTCAAAGGTTGAGATCTTAATTGAAGCTGGATTTTCCCAAGTGCTCAGGTAGACAAAGCATGTGGTCTCTAGGTGAGGTCCTAGAGATGGCATGAATTGGACTGTTTGTAATAGGGATACTGCCATATACATAATGTCCATCCTAATATGTGCCCACCATAGCACCCAAGGAGTAGCTGTTCTTTATTTTTCTAGGAAAAGTAAAAATTCCTTTGAGACTATATCTAATCATCATTGTCTTCAAGGTAAAAAACCACAACACAGATGCTCCTAGTCCCTTTATTTAAGGCATCTCTTCCCCTAAGAGTTACCAGATAAGTGATAGCATAAAACAGTTTTATATTGCCTCGTACATAGTGAGCACTTAATAAATGCTTGATGGTTATGGAAACAATTACAATATACTAGAAACTCATCATAACACCATTGACTATAAATTAGAATTTGATCAGTCTGTCTTACAACTCATTCTAGGAGATTTAGTTCCTGAAATACTCCCCCAAGATTATATTAAAGTCATCTCACCTATTGGAAAATCCCATAATATGGGCTCTAGGACTCTTTCACAGACAAGCCGTGGGGAAAGAGGACATGTCAGTCATATTGGTGTTAGGAGAGTGGGTCAGGCATAGATTTGCCTGGAAAGTCTGGTTTCTTTCCATGTCCTCATCTTACTTGCATCTATCAGGTCAACACTGAGCTTCCAAATAGTCTCCAAGGCCTTATGAGATATGGCATCTTTAGCCATTGGTGAGGTCCATCCCTCCCATCCTGTTCCTGGAATTAATTGTTCTGGTTTTCTACTATAGCACTGTAAGAACAATGACTAGGTCAGCTTGTGGGCTGGTGAATGACCCTTGATCTTAACTGATTCCACTTGGGAGACTTTACAATTTTTCAAGGTAGGGGTAGGGTTCCATTGATTAGGGGGGAAAAATATCACCCCACCATATGGTTTTCCCAGGAGAAAATTAGTAACCCGAGGAAACTGGGGGTGTTACAGTGAGTCAGAAGTTTTTAATAACAAGGCTTTACTCAGTGGTTTGTCCTGAAGATTATGAGAACAAAGAATGGAGAGGGCATTGAAATTGCATTTAATGTATTCAACAGTAAGATGATTTAAGTAATAGCCCCAGATCTGTAGGCTTTCATATCCTTCCTATCGTCCAAGGTTGCTGGTCTTGCTATGATACCTCCCAATGTCTCTTATTTTTGTTGGGTTCTTGTGATATTTCTCTCTCTAGTTTTTGAGGGCTAAATGGAAAATCTAAACACTGTATAGGGAACCTGCCCCCTACCAGAGGAAAGAAATAGATAGATAAGCTTCTATGACCTTCTGTGGGGGGAAGAGCCACTCATCAGGATAATATTTCAAGAGTACCTGACTGTCCAAACAAACTTAGTTTGAGTCTTATCTACCTTTGAAGGGAGCTTGGAAATGGAATGGGTCCTCCAAGCTTCATGGATCAATTCTTGCTAAAAGTCCATGAGTTCACTCTTTGAATTAAGTTAAGATCATTAGATTCAGCTCTTCCATGAACTATTTTAGACAGAGAAATGTCTGTGAATGAACTCTTGGAAGTTAGGAGGCCTCATCTTGCCATGATGGTTCTGTGCTAAGTCCATATCCTAAGTCTCCAATTCACAGACTTTTCTTTTCTAAGCTTAGACACTTTGCACCTTGATGAGAAGAGTTGACCAGTGCATGTGGGTATGTGAGCTCATGAAGTAATGCAAGGATACCAATCTGGGGTCTTAGAAAAAATGCTGGGTTTGGAAGATCTGACCCTGAATACCAGCTCTGTCTCTTACTGACTTTATGACCTTGAAAAGACTATTTCCTCTTTGGGCCTCAGTTTTCTTTTCTGTAAAATGAAAAAGGAGATAGACTAGACCTTTAATATGACTATGATGCTATTAAGCTTTAAGTAATAGGGCTCAATGAAATCTGGCTTTAAGAAGTTATCACAGGATCTTAGTCTGAGAGGTAGAAAGGACCCCATGGGTTATCTAGTCTCACTACATCATATCACGGATGAGGAAAATGAATCCTAGAAAGGTCATGTCACTTCTACCAGGTCATGAAGATAAAGGTGACAGACCTACAATTTGGACCCAGGGCTTCTGAGCGTGAAGCCAGTACGGTATAGTGTAGATTATTAAAAAATAAAACCCCTGATTAGGGAAATCTTTATTCTTTCCCTGTTTACCAAATTAGTTGAGCTCCAAAATTCAGATTCCTTATATTTATCAATCCACAAAATAAATAAAAGATATTTCTAAGCACCTACAGTGTTCTAGGAAGTGTGCTAGATACTAGAAATAAAAACACAAGAATGAAACAGTCTTTGTCTTCAAAGAGATTACGTTCTTTTGGAGAGACACATTCATACACATACATATACATATAAGTACAAACATAACATATGCACAATAAATGAGATATTGTTAGGAGGACTAGCAACTAAAGGTACTGGAGAAGGCTCCATATGGGATGTGGTACTTTAATTGAGTTTTGAAGGAAAGAAAAGGATGTCTCAGAGGCAGTGGAGAAGGGAGAGCATTTCAAGGAAGGGAGAAAGTCTCTGCAAAAGCATGGTAATGAGAGATGGGGCATTGTAACTGATGAACTTTAAGGTCAGCTTGATTGAAGTTTGGAATACTTGAAGGGGTGAAATGTATGGTACAGTTAGAAATGCAGGTTGAGACTTAAGAAGGACTTTACATGAAGTTCATCCTGGAGGCAATAGGGAGCTTTTTTTTTAGTTTACTGAGTCTGAGTGACCCACAAAAGCAATACCTTCTTTGTTTTTCAAGGTAGGATAATAATTTGCTTCCTGCATTTAAATTTTTGTCATGTTGGAGGCAAACTCACCTTGACATGCCCGCTGGAATCAGGTCAACAAGCATTTATTAAGAACTTATACTGTATCAGACACTGCTAAGAACTGAGGATACAACGAAAGGCAAAAAACATATTCTCTAGCCTCTGGGAGCTTCTAATCTAATGTAGACTTACATTAAGACTTAGGACTTAGATCCTTAAAGGTACTCGTTCATTGCACAGTGTTTAAATATTCCTATCATCTAGCCACTCTGTGCAATGTCTGCTTTTGAACATAATGTGTTAGAACAGTTTAAGCCTTGGATATTTCTTCACATAAAAGAAAATACAAACTATTATTTTAACTTCAGAATGAGTAAAGGAGGGTTCATTTGGGACTCTAGAATTTGCACTCTGTATCTCTTTCTGCAGGGCAATTGAGAAAATGAAAATCATTTAGAGAGTAGACGAAATTTCTCTGACATTAATGGGGGGTAGGTCACAAGCATTTCTTGTGCCTCTCACCAGAGCCTGGGGCCAGGAGACTTGTAGATCTGCTGTAACTAGTCAACAGAGTTTAGGGTTATGAGTCTTATTAAGTCTCAAATCTAGTTATCCCAGGGGTTCTTAAACTGGGATCCGTGAGCTTATTTTTTAAAAATATTATGATAACTGTATTTCAATATAACTGGTTTCCTTAGTGTCCAACATGTTTAATTTTATGCACTTACAAACATTATTTGAGAAAGGCCAGGTAGCCTTCACCAGATTGCTGAAAAGGATCCATGACACAAAAAGGTTAAGAACCTTTGACTTACCCATTTTCCTTTTCCAAGCTTGCAATATTATGTGAAGAGTTGTTTTATGTATGTGTGTTTTATTCCCTTCATTTATTTTTGGAGCCTTACTGCACACACACACACACACACACACACACACACACACACACACACACACACACAGGTTCTGTATGTGTGCTTCTGTTTAAGAAAAAGAGATAAGAAAAATCTGTTGGTATGACAATTGGTTCTGGGGTGTACTTGCCCCTTTTGCTAGTTAGAATTGTAGACAAATGAAAGTATCCCTTGTGCCCCCCCTCCTACCCCCTCCAGCCTCAGTGCCTCCTTTTAGCATTTTTTCCAAAGGGCACAGGCCAATCTGCCCATAATGAGCTTGGAAAGTACGGCTGAAGTTCCTGATAATATGACACAAATTTCTTTACTTTTGCTCCTTATTTCATCTTAATTAGTCCCTGTAGAAAGGATTGATTTTTGAGAGGCTTGTAGTGAACATCTGTTGGTATTCCTGGGGTCATTCTTCCCCTGTCCTGTGTTTGACATTTCTTGTAAAAGGAGAAGCATTTGTTCATATTGACATTAGCTGCCTCTGTATCTCTCAGTGGTACAGATGGCCTGTGAATGAAGACATCAAGCTAATAGGCAAGATGACATGTTTCAATAGAGCCCGTGCTCTTCTCGCTTAAATGGCAGGGCAGCATAGATTGTTTCTGCAGCGGAGGTCTGGGGGCTGCTGGTAGCAAAGCATATGGAATCAGTTGAAAATGCAGAGGGATCCTGGGAAATGACTGGGGCCATGAGCAACATCTCACACCAAAACGACAAACTGATAATAAAAATAAGTTATTTTAGGATTATTGTACTTTGGTCAGTCCCGCATGTTACTTGGAAGGCTGCAGAGCAAGGCGGAGGAGTGGGGGAGGCAAGGGGCCCAACATTACTCCTTCCCCCAACCCAGGGCACCTTTCTTTTATGACTTAGCTACACAAGTCCCTAGGATGAATTTTGCCTGTTCTGTGAATCTCAAATAGATGCGAAGGAGGTTTGGTTTCCCCCAACCCCAGATCCAGTTGGATGTGACTGGGCTTTAATTATGTGACATTGGACAAGTCACTGAAACCTTCTCAGTTTCTTAGGTGTAAAACTGAGGGCATTGAATGATCTTTATATATTTATGAACTCTCCTGAGTGTTTCTAGAGCTATGCCTCTCTAGCTTGGTGTATAACTGGTACCTTTAATGTCAGCCTTCACTTAGGTATGGACTTTCCCCAAATCATCCCCCATAGCACAGAGCTACTCCCTGTCTTTATCTCCTATTTGTCCTAAGTTTTCCTCCCTCCGTCCTCAAAGTAAGTCTTCTTAATCCATTTTTGAAAATCATATTAAGTCTGTGCTCACTTTACTATAAGCATTCATGGTTTAACAAGTTATTAAATTGAACTGAATGTTGAACACTTGTCTCCCTGATATGAAATCTAAGGATAAGGATGAGTATAATCAACCAATCAACAGGTAATTATTAAACATCTGCTACTCACCAAGTATTCTGCTAGGGGCTGGTGACATTAAAAAAAAAGAATTAAACGATCTCATCTACATTGAGTTTATTATTTCCTAACAGAGAAGACAATTACATATTACAAATATATAGTGAATTAGTACAAAATAATACATGTAAGGTGTTTGGGAAAGAGGATAAGAGGGGGAGGCAGATCAGGAAAGGTTTCATGTAGAAGATGATGCTTGTGTTGCATTTTAAAGGAAGAGACTCTGTGAGAAGAAAGTAAGCAAGGATCCCAACCTTTATCTGAATGTGGCAAAAATAGCCTTGGAATTACAGGATCATTGGAAGCGAAGAAAGAAGCAGAACCAAGCAGACTTTATGGTTTGGCTAATTCTTCTTCCCTCACTAGGGACAGAAGCTAGTATTCAGCTGTAAAGTATGTTTTGCCATCTCACCCACGTACGATCTCTGTGTTTGCCTGGTGAAGTATGTACGTGGCATTTGATTGGAGGAGAACCCACTTTGAAAGAACAGGGACACAAAAGGAAGAGGAGAGAGCAAAAAAGAAATGAGAAGAAGGAATGAGAAAAGTGAAACAGAAGGAAAGGAGAGAGAGTCAGCTAATTAGCTCAGATCATAGTAACATTAATGGGATTTAATAGTTAAGGAGGCAATTAGTTGGCAGAGGTGGTGGTTTACTGTTCTTTACCCACCTCTGTAGGCCTGAGGTTCCATGATGGGGTGTTGAATAATAAGTTTGAGGAGACTAAATTAGGTTTCTGAACAACTGAAGTCAGAAACGATTACCATAGTAATTGGCTGTAATTGGTTTGCTGTGGTTTGTCTGGGGCGCTCCACGGGTTGGGGCAGCCTGGGAGGCCATGTCCTGGCCTCACGCTTCAAGTTCTTGTCATCAGCCTGCATCTTAAGCAAATTAAAATGCACTCCTCCACTACCACTGCCCAGAGCCTCTGGACCACCGTACCAGGGTCAATATACTGGTCTAGCAGGGTTTGTATGATTCCTCCACTATCGTATTTGGACCTCTTTACCAAGGATGATGCTTTTCCTATTGAAGTGGGAGTTACCTGAGAGTGATTTCTATTTATTTCATAATAGACTCCCCAAAGGCAGTAACTGCATCTCCATTTTTTCCACCATTGTATCCCATTTGGTTTTGTGATAAAGAGCCCTGAACACAATGAGGATACATTTTGCGAACTTGGCAGCTCTCATTTACTGAGTATATTTTATGTGCAAAGTCCTGTATTGAGCACTGTGAATAAGGCAGTATGGGGAACTGGAAAGTGCTTTGAACTGAGAAGCACAGGATCTGGGTTTGAATTTTGGTTCTGACATTTGACACCTGTGTGACCCTGAGCAAATTTGGGGAAGAAACTTCTCAGAGCCTCAGTATTTTAATCTGTAAAATGAAACATTTGGACCACATGACCTTTAAGATACCTTCATCTTCAGAATGTTTCCTAATACTTCAAGGATTGGTGATTTCCTTGGTGTAAGGTTGACATCCAGGGAAGCCCATTTCAAAGCATCCTGCCTTAGTAGATAAACAGTTTTGTGAGTTATGGGTAAAAAAATGTGTGTGTGTGTGTGTGTGTGTGTGTGTGTGTGTGAGACTATCTGAAGATGAACCTTTCAGATTTTAGCTGTCCTCAGATGATAGACCCAGGTCTCTGCCCAAGCTCTACTTAAGGGCTGTTTTCTGGACCCTCCTGGCTTAAGAGTGATTGTCAGTAGTAACTGTTGCTCTTTCCCTCCCAGCTTGATTTACTTATTTTTTCTTTTGCTCATTAAAGGGGCTATTCCCTGACCACTTTTTAAAGAAGCCTATTTGCTGAATGGTTGTTACCTCATTCTAAATGAGCACCTGAATAGGCCTTAGCCTAAAGAGGCAAAGGTGTCCCATTGCATCCTGGGCATCTCCAGTCATCCTGATGAATATCTGATCACTGGATCCAGGTGGCTCAGGAGGAGAAGTGCGGGCTGGTGACCTTGCACAGCCCTCTCTCACTCAAAACAAAGTCAAGTGCAAGTCATATCATCATCTTGATGTCATGGTCTTCTTTGAAAACAAAGGACAAAAGCAACAGCCATACCTGTAAAAAAAATGCTTCCAGCTTGGCAGGCCCTGCCAGAGTTTTTGATCTGTGAACATAGTCCTGTACCTCCATGTTGTGATGAGACATCAGAAGAGATCTTTGGTAAAGATGGAGAGACGCACAGTGGTGATGCACAGGATATACAAGTCCGACACCTTGACCTCACAAAATTTATACCTTAAACCTGGAGAGACTGAAACAGTGACCTCTCATTCCTTTACCATCAAATATCATGAATTTTTGGGGAGGAGATCATATTTGCAGTTACTTCTGATTCTGTATGATGCTGACTGTGGCATCAAACATTCTGATGTGTCAGGCTCTGACTATCTGGAATCTCTCTACCAAATTAATTTTCCACATAATTCTTCCTCATCTTCCTTGCCTCCTATGTTTATGCGCAAGGGGACAAGACCTCCAGAGAGGAGAAACAATTCAGATGATAGAGAGTAATCGCAAATGACTGCTTTATAGACCAAAATGACTAATTTGCAGGAAAGGGTTTCCTTACATAACAATATAAGGGCTCAAATGGGGAAAAGCTTACAATGACAGGTCTCAGGGGAAGAGCAGGTTTTCTCAAGTTGGACTGTTGGTATTTCCTACCGACTTTGGGTCAGAGGAGGAGGTGTGGTCTGCCTTACTTGGAATGACCCCCACCCTGCAATTAGTTTCAGCATGTGTTCGAAAATGATAGCATTTGGACCTTATTTTACTGTTCTCAGGACAGTGTTGGCAGTGTGAAGAAATAAGGGTAGGAGGATTTTTATTTGGCAGGAAATTAGACTTGACTCATTAGTCAGAAGCCAAACTCGACATATAATTGTGTTTAGACTTCTGGGCAAAGCCAGATTGATAACTGCTTGATGTAATTCCCCTTTACAGGAAGAGACATCTCCTCTTATTTCTTTGTGAATATGTTCATCCCAGAAACAGAGCCCCAAAAAAGTGAGAGACCGCTCTACAGGGTTAGGGTGCAGTTCAAAAAGTAATGGGTTCCAAGATTTAATTTTACTGTCAAATTGAATTATTATTAAACGAGTGACAATGGATGAATAACTTCCCTTCTCAAAGAAAAGAGAAAGTTTTTATTTAAATAAACCTTACAGAACTGTGCAAATATGAGGTTTGATATTAATAGGAATACTGCAAATTCATAACATTAGGTCTTTGGTACCCATTTTATTCTTTCCATTTATATTTTTCAGCATCTTTCTATTGTGTAATGATCTTTTTTTTCTTGGCTGTCCTGCTAGGGATCTAATGTTGCCCTCTGCTCTATTATACATAGGCTTGCTCTGCCCTCAACCCTGTTTTCTGCTCCATCTTCTCCTTCCATCAAAATGTCTACTCCACTAATAGGTACCCCACTCTCAGCTACCTGATAGGAAGGAAGGCATCTATCTGATAAACTAGAAGAATAATGAGAGGCAGTGTGGTATAGTGGGCAGGGGCCAGCCTTTGTTTCCAGAATGCCTAAGTTTAAACCCTCTTGAAACAGAGTATATTTCTATGGACTGTGGGCAGGTCATTTGACTTTGAAATGTCCCAAGCAACTAAAAATATAAATTAGAGATGATTTGTCTTCTGAAATATGTAAGAAGTTTGCACACTTGGAATCCCCTACACTGATGAAATCCAAAGTGTATATATAAATAAATGGGGGCTTAATATATTTTCTTTTCTGATATTTATTATTATTTTTATTATTTATTGGGGTTTATTATTAATACTATTTATTATTATTGCATTAGAAGACAAGTATTATTGAGTCCAAGAAATGAATCTTTAATGCTTTAAAGTCAAACTATATGGCATACGGTGGTGGTGGTGGTGGTGGTGGTGGTGGTGGTAGTTATAGCAGCCATGGTGGGTGGTGGGGCTTTTCAATCAAAGAACCCCATGTAGACATCTATCTAGGACCTGAGTAGTCCATTCCTGCCATATGCATGCTACCATAAAAGTCAAGATCTGGAATTTTTGGGTTAGAAAGAACTTTGACCAGTCACTTCAATTATTCCTGAGCATCTTTGGGAGAAGGGAGGGGAAGGAAGGGAGAGTATAGTTGTATCACATCTTCTTAAATCCTCTACAAAATAGCTAAAAGAACTTTAAAAAATTCAGTCACACACTGTTGAAGGAAGAACCTATGTCTGTACATGTTTTTTAAGAAAGGAAATATGTTAATGTCCCTTACTGTGTATCCACCCCATCAGAGGTGACCTCCATGACTAATGTTCCCTTAGAGCCTCCTGTTCCTATATCTGTTAGGAACAGGACTCAGCTTAAGCCTTGGCACACTTGTCCCCTGAAGCACCCCATGCTGCTGCCAGAAACTGAGGACATTTTGATCCCTCTCATCCTGGAGTTCCTTCTATGGCATTTTGCTGAATGCCTTCCAGGCTTATCTTCATCTTTAGCAACTCAGGTGTCTCCAAGAGCATGCTAGAACCAAGTGGCAATATTGCCAGGGCACATCGGAGAAGACCTATCATCTTACTTCTCAGTGACCTGATGCTCTAGCAAAGGCATTAGCCTCCCAAACACATTGAATCACATGCTTATGTCAAGGTGACTCCTCTCAGTGGCTGGCTAGAACTCTCCCAGCATTCATTTTGTCTGGGAGGCCATAGTGGATCACCTATCAGGGGTCCTACGTGTATTTTATGAAGCACATCCTTGGGATACTACTCTGTTCACTAGGCACCCATTCCTCTTCCCTCCCAAGGCCCTACTCAGATATTGGAAGATTGAAAGTCCCTTTTGTTAGATGTGACTCTTCTTTTTCCTTTCCTAATCTCAATCTTCACTTTGCAATGAGTTTGTAATGTCTTTTCGGTCAAAAGCTTCCAGATTGCTTACAAATGTGCTGAATGCTCCTCATCACATAGTGAATGCTTTTCCCCAGTGCACATAATTATGTTCAGTGTTATAGAGAGACAGAATTGTGCTTAATCCTTCCATTCAGAGCTCTGATTATCTAAAAAAGAAACAGCCAATATCCAAGCCAGGCATTGATAATGGACCTCCCAGGAGGTAGGGGTCTCATAGGTGGATAACCTGAAACTGATGCCAGCTCTGGGTTTGTGGGATCTAATATCAACTCTTTTATGTTCCACAATCATTATTTAGTCAACACGGTTTTTAAGTGCCTGTTATAGGTCAGGCACTGGGGATACAAACATCAAAGTACCTGCCCCCAAGGGTCTTACCTTCTACTGGGAAGAGACGATATGTATTTATATAAGTATATAAAAGGGTCAGCTAGGTGGCTGGAGTCAGGAAGACTCTTCGTGAGTTCTACTCTGGCCCCAGACACTTCCTAGCTATGTGACCCTGGACAAGTCATTTAACCCTGTTTGCCTCAGTTTCCTCTTCTATAAAATGAACTGGAGAAGGAAATGGCAAACCACTTCAGCATCTTTTCCAAGAAAGTACTAAATTGGGTTGTAAAGCGTTGGACACAACTGAAATAGATGGAACCACAAAAGTACAAACAATTTATATAAAATTAAATACAGGGTAATTTTGGCAGAGAAAAAACACTAATAGATGGACTTTCAGGAAAATTATGTTGAAGGTAATGTTTAAATGAACTTTGAAGAAAACTCTGGCAGTGTAAGTGGTGGAGGGAGGTAAGGAGGGACCCTACATTCCATTATGGGATACCTGGCATTTACATGGCCCTTTAAGGTATTTAGAGTGTTTTCAATTCATTATCTCATAACCACCCTCTGAGGTAAGCTCTACAGGTATTATCAAGCATCATTTTATGTAAAAAGGAAACTGAATCTTAGAGATAAAATGATTTGTCTAAGGTCACAATACTAAATTGGTGTCAAAAACAGAACAGATCAATGGTCAGACTGCTGGGTATAGGTTTTCTTTTTGAGAAAAGTACAGTGACACTACAGTTCTTTTTTTGGTGTATAGCATGGATCCTTTTAGCTGTTTGATGGAGCCAATGAACCTTTTCTCAAAATAATACGTATATATAATGCATAAAGTAAAATATTTAGGATTACAAAGGAATCCAATGGTATTGAAATATAATCACCAAAATATTTAAAAAATAAATTCCTGGGCTTCAGATGGCTCATGAGACAGAGGGCCAAACCTGGAGCCAGGAAGACCTGAGTTCAAATCCAGCCTTGAACATTTACTAGTTATGTGACCTTGTATAAGTCATTTAACCTCTATTTATCTCGTTTCCTAATTGGTAAAATGGATATAATAATAGCATCTATTCCTATGGTGGTTGTAAATATCAAATAAAATAATATTTATAAAACATTTAGCACAATTCTTGACACATAATAGGTACTATATAGATATTAGCTCTTATTTTATTGTGCTGCCAGTGTGGAAACTGTGGACAGAGTTTCAGAAGGCGGGGCATATCTCAAATTCAGACAGGAGAAGGTTGACCTTTTTTTGGCTATTTAGGAGTGGAGCCTTCTATATCCTGGCACCAGTCTGCCTTCCCAGACTTCTATCATATTACTCTGAATACTCTGTGTTCCGATGGAGCTGGGCACCTGCTCACTAAGCTTCTTCTGCTGCTGTCCTGCCATTACATCATTATACTGTTCCTCGTTTGGAATCTTGGCTCTAACTGCATGACCTTTGACAAATCCTCTAACCTCCCCAAGCCTCAGTTTGCTCATCTGTAAAAATGGGGCTGGTAACAATTGCCCACCTTTGAAAAGGTGATTGTGCATGTAATCCGTGATCAAATGAGACAAAACACTTAGTAAACTACAAATTACTATATAAATGTTAGTCATTATCTTGATGATGGTAATGATAATTATGTAATAAGCTACTTGAATGTCAGCTGCTATTAAAATTTAGAGCTTTTTGAAATACAGGGATGGCAGTACCAAGAGCCTATCGGTTTGCCTAATGATCCCAAATGGCTGAAATCGATGTTTCTAGGAGTGAGGATCTGTCCCTTATCTCTAAGGCAGAGGCTCTTAATCTTTTTTGGTTCTCAGGCCCTTAAGCAATCTGGAGATCTTAAGTATCTCCTCAGGATATTGTTTCTAATGCATAAAATAAAATATATAGGATTGCAAATAAAGTTCTCATAATACTTTAAAAAATAGTTCATTGACCCCAAGTTAAAGACCCGCATTCTAAGGTGTCTTTATTTAGAGAGAGGAATGAATGATCTTGGGGGGACTATTTGAATAGTTTAGAAAGAGGTGAGGAAAACCGGAACAAGAGTGATGAATGTGGGAGTAAAAAGGGCAAAATGTATGTAAGAGGCATCCCAGAAGGGTAATGGTCAGGCTGAAGCAACTGATTGGGTTTGGGGTGTAAGAATCAAGAAAGGGTGATAGTGACAAAATGAGAAACTGAGGAGGACTGGGTTTTGCACAGAGGATGATGAGTTCAGTTTTGGAAAAATTGAGTCTGGTGTATGAATAGGATTCCTACATGGAGTTGTCCAAAAGACAATTGGAAATTCAGAAGTGAAATCCTATAGATCCAGAGGTGAAACCTGGAGTTGTCTGAATAGTCTCCTGATAATTAAGGGCATGGGAGTGGCCCAGATTCCGAATGGAGTGAATATAGAAAAAGGCAGAGTCAAAGCCTTAGGGGGACAGGGTACACACATGTTCTCACATCTTGCCTTTGTCTTCTGTATTTTCTTTCCTTTTTCTTTCCTTTTCCCCTTTCTCCTCCCCTCTCTTCTCTCTTCTGTCCTCTCCCCTATCTTCCTCTTTTCCCCCTATTTCCTCTCTACTCTCCTCCTCTCCTCTCCTCTTTTCTTTTCCTCTTTCTAATTCTGCCTATCTCCTCCTTCCTCTCCATCCCTTCCTCTCCCTCTTTTCCTCTTCCTCTTCCTTTCCCTCACTTCCCCAGATCTAAGAGGAGTCCCTTCTTTCTTTTTTCTCCCTAAATCTCACAAAGGTCAAAAGTGTTATCATCTTCTAGTATGGTAACTCATTCTTTAAATTTTCTTCCTTCCTCTGTCATTCTTTCCTGAAAGATATTCCAGAGTCATTTGATGAGGAATCAACATGAAACACTAGGTCCCCACCTTCCTCCTCCCATTTTGACACATTCTGCCTTGATATTTTGCTAACAGTCTGCTGTGAGTGTATCATGGTTGAAATTGATGCCACCAGTACACATGAAACTAACACCTTTTCTCAAGCTGCTTCTCTCTGCTCTATACTTAATGCCTTTTAAATGTCAGGGCTATTGAACAAACAGTGGAGTAATGTGTTGGGAAGACAGCTGATGTTATATTTTGGTAAGTTCTTATCAAAATGCCACTGGCAAGGCTATTTGCCCTGGATAAAAGAAATCCCAGGATTGCTGGCAAAATTCAGTAGTGGTCACCTTTCCATAATAAATGATTCCCACCAAAACAAACAAAAAACCGTTCCTGATTTCAGATTTAGAACTGAGAAGTTTCAGAAATTTCTTCTTTAGATGCCAAGTAGTTCAATGATTCATTCACCTTGTTCCTGATGGGATCTGTATCATCAGAGCTAACACCTTTATGTTTCCTCCTGGGGTGGGTTGCTTGCGCTCGCGCTCAATCTCTCTCTCTCTCTCTCTCTCCCCCCGTCCCCTCACTTTCTGTCTTTTTCTCTCTCATTCTCTGTCTCTGTCTCTCTCCCTCCCTCTCTTTCTCTCTCTCTCTCTCGCTGCCTGGGTTTGTGGAAATGCTGTGTTTTTTGCCTCTACTTTACCATCTATGAAACAAGCATTCATACACTCACTAAATTTCCCAAAATACTAAAAATACTTTGAGCATGAAGAGCAGACACAAGAGCAATTGGTAGAAGTTGTAGAGAGATACGTGTTGGTTCAATGTAAGGACAGGCCTGATCATTAGAGCTATCCTTAAGTGAGTGGAATGAATGGTGTCACATGGGACTGGGTTTCTCACCAGAGGAGATCTTCTAGAAAAGGATGAAGGAACACTAGCTGCCTGTGTTGTAGATGCCATCCTCATGGGACGATGGGCTTTGTGAGGAGACCTTTTGCCTAGTCTTGACCAGAAGCAGGCCATATCCATGCATTGTTTGCTATCACCACCATCCACTCCTTCTCTACCTTCCTGGAGCCTTGGACTCCTCCCTTGGGATGTAGGGTGCAGATGGGTGAGTTCCTCTTGTATTGCCCAGAACCAGGCTCCAGAACACCTCTGCATGTTCTGGCAGCACCATGTTGCCTTCCACCCACCCCTTTTTCCAGCTTCCTTTTAAATATCGTCTCTTCTCTATTATAATTTAAACTCCTCAAGGGTAAGTACTTTTGTCTTGTACTTAGCTCAGTACTTGACACATAATACCTTTGATAAGCTTGCTTCCTTTCTTCTTTATTTCCTTCTTTCCTCTTTCCTTTCTTCCTTCCTCTCTTCTTTTCTTTCTTTTTTTCCTCCTTTCCTCTCTCCTTCCCATTCCTTCCTTCTTCCCTCCTTTTTTCTCCTCCTTCCCTTTCTTGCTTCCTTCTTTCCTTTTCCTTTCTTCCTGCCTTCCTTCTTTCCTTTTCTTCCTTTCTCCTTTCTTCCTTCTTTCCTCTTTCCTTGTCATCCTTTCCTTCTTTCTTCCCTCTTTTTTCTTTCTCCCTCCTTCCTTTCCTTCCTCTGTTTGTTCCTTCCTTTGCTCCCTCCCTTCTTCCTTTGTTTCTCTTTCTTTCATTTCTTTGTCTCCATCCATCCATCTGTTTCTCAGTCTTGTGGATATTCTTGGTCAGGCACAGACTAGCCTAGAGAGTGAAGTCCTTTCCAACTCTGAGATCCTGTGATTTCCTTCACACAAAAGCTATAGACCATGACTTCCTTGGGCAGACTCTAAGCAGGTTTTTTTCTGATTGTCCCAACCCTGTCATTCAGCTCCCCTGGCTGCTGCAGAGACAATGCAGTTTCTGGGCTACCATTGTGTCCAGGAGAATGAGTGCCATTACAATTGACATTTACTCTGTTTCTATTTGAGCTAAACAGGAAATATTTCTAAGAAATGTTTTAAATTTGGGAACTTTAAAGGGCTGAAGTTAAATGACACTGAAATCTGGGCAATTTCTTAGCCTTTATGTTCTCTTCTTTTGTTGTTATTTTTGTGGTTTTTCCCTTGCTGCCTTTTGTTACAGATGGCAAATAGGGGAATGCTATTTGTTTGTCTTCTCCAGTCCGCCTGTATGAATGTTTAATTGATTGTATTCATTTCATTTAATTCTAGTGTCAATTAAATGAAACAGCCTCCATTTAATGTGAGCCTGTTAACTCTTTGTGGCTCAGAGTAGAGGTCTATAGGTGAAAATAACTTACCCTGATGTTGAACACATTACTCATTGCTGCCCCTTAGGAATTTAGATTTACTGAACAGGGTGGAAGATCCAAGTTAAGGATGAGGGAATTAGTATCCAAACATCTCCTCTGGGACTAAGGTGGTTTCTCAGAAATCCTGGATCTAGAAACCAGTTTTGTGATTTCTATGGCCTCAATTATGTGAGTAGCATGTTCTTAAAAAAAAAAAAAGAAAGAAAGAAAAAAGAAAAGAAAAAGAAAGAAAAATGAGTAGGCACTTTACCATTTAAAAATCTGGAATGTTATTTCCAGCAATTTCACAATGGAATTTTCTTTCTTCCTTCTTGGAAGGTGAAAGACAATCAGATGACTTGGTATCAGGAGAGATGAATCCAAATCCTGCCTCTGACATTCACAAGTTGGCCATGAACAAATCACTTAACTTCTCTGATTGTTTTTCCTCATTCATAAAAGTGGGAGCTATTTGAGAAGATTGTGAAGATCAGATGGATAATTCTAGGTAAAATGATTCTGAAATCTCATGGTGGCTATTGAAATGCCAACTATAGTTTCTTTGAAGTGACACTTACATACAAATATATATTACTATTAACACAACACAGTAAGCATACACAGAGTATGTTGGGATATATTACACGTGCATCATCATATGTGAATACACAGATGTTTGTGTCATGTATGTAAATGTGTGTCATATATGTATGCATATGCTCACACTGATGAATGAGAAGTACCTTGTCTTAGTGAAGAGAGAGCTGAAGTTGAAGCCAGGAACTTGGCTTTTTAGGCCCCTCTCTACGACTTTAAGTTTTAGAGAAGATAATGACATGAGTTAGTAAAAGGAGTTCCTTATCTAGTTCCAAAAGATGTCTGTGTATATAAGTACATGTGTACAAAGTACATATATATATAGAACTAGATAAGTAGAAAGATAGATAGAGTAGATGAGAGGTTCATGGACATAAGAATTTCATCATTCTAGGGAACTGATAGGCACAGAATCTCACTCTATCAATGTTGGTCTGCTAATTATATGTGTACACACACACACACACACACACACATATAAGACTGGGATTGGAGAGAGTGGGGAGGAGGAAGAGGAGAGAGAGGGAGAGGGAAAGATGAAGGATAAAGGAGAGATGGAGAGAGAATAATTTAGGACAGATCAAAAGCACTATTTTATATTTTGAGAAGTTGAATGTTGGGACTAATTATCTCCAAAGATGATAAAGATACACTATAAAGATATGAAATGCTAGTTTTTGATAATAATGAAAATTATTATTATTATAGTGTTTCTGTCAATATTAGTACTTTGAGTGCTTGTCCTGGGTCCTGAGTTGGACTTAGTTTTGGAGTCCTAAATCAGCCAATCCCAGACACATGAGATGAGTTAAAGAAGTGAGCCACAAGCTTAGTTTGTATCTCTTGGGTTAGATTTAAATAGATCTTTCCCACGTTCCTCTTCATCATTTACTACTGAACAGAGACCTCCCTGAACAGAGTGTCTATTTAAGCACATATATGTGTAAGAAGGAAAAGTTATAAAGAAGCAAAAATCTCAAATCTTGATTATGTAATTATGTACTAGAGTACTTCTCACCTAAGTCATCTGTACTTGGGCCATAAATCACTCATATAGCCATTCTCTTGGATTTGAGATCTGGTCCCTTAGTTTCAAAGGTATGGATGTTGAAAAATGAAATATATATATATGTATATATATATATATATGTACATGTGTGTCAATGTTTATACTTATATATATACACATAAGTACATATGACTATGTGTGTAATTCTGTGATAGATAGATGGATGGATGTATCTCTCTGGTACTTGCTAGTTACATGATCATAAACAAGTCACTCCAAGAAGGTGGAAAAACAAAACACAATACTGGCTTTGGAATGAGACATTCTGGATTCATGTACCCTATCTCGTGCTCACTTGCTCACTATCTGTGTGAACTTGGACAAGTAATTTAACTTTTTTGTACCTCAGTTTCCCATCTGAAAAAATGAGGATGTTGGACTAGGTGATCTCTGAAACTCCTTCCAGTGCTTGATCTTTGGTTTTTAGAACATCCATAGAGGTGGTTGTGGAGAGGAAATTCTACTGCTCATATAATCTGGACACAAAAGTTTTCTAGTTGCTCCCAGACCTCTGGGCAGGCTCCACTGTGCCACCTTGGAGGAACTGAGATCTTATAGGCCCCCAGAGTATACTCTACTCTTGACAAAGAAACCAAAATCAAGTACCTGGTAGGGAAAATGCCCCCCAAAAGGGGAAAAAAATAAGACTATAGAAGATTACTTTCTTGATGAACAGGTATCTTCTCCCATACTTTCAGTTGAGGAAGAACAATGCTTACCACCAGGGAAAGACATAAAAGTCAAGGCTTCTGTATCCCACACATCCAAAATAAATATTCAGTGGTCTCAGGCAATAGAAGAGCTCCAAAAGGACTTTGAAGATCAAGTAAGAGAGGTGGAGGAAAAATTGGGAAGAGAAATGAAAGAGATGCAAGAAAATCATTAAAAGTGAGTCAATAACTTGCTAAAGGAGACCCAAAAAAATGTTGAAGAAAATAACACCTTTAAAAACAGACTAACTCAATTGGCAAAAGAGGTTCAAAAAACCAATGAGGAGAAGAACGCTTTAAAAAGCAGAATTAGCCAAATGAAAAAGCAGGTTCAAAAGCTTACAGAAGAAAATAGTCCTTTAAAAATTAGAATGTAGCAGATGGAAGCTAATGATTTTATGAGAAATCAAAAAATCACAAAGCAAAACCAAATGAATGAAAAAATGGAAAATAATGTGAAATATCTCATTGGAAAAACAACTGACCTGGAAAATAGATCCAGGAGAGACATTTTAAAAATTATGGGACTACCTGAAAGCCATGATTAAAAAAAAAGAGCCTAGACATAATTTTTCATGAAATTATCAAGGAAAACTGCCCTGATATTCTAGAACCCAGAGGGCAAAATAAATATTGAAAGAATCCACCAATCACCGCCTGAAAGAGATCCAAAAAGAGAAACTCCTAGGAACATTGTGGCCAAATTCTAGAGTTCCCAGGTCAAGGAGAAAATATTGCAAGCAGCTAGAAAGAAACAATTCCAGTATTGTGGAAATACAATCAGGATAACAAGAGATCTAGCATTTTCTACATTAATGGATCAAAGGGCATGGAATATGATATTCCAGAAGTCAAAGGAGCTAGGATTAAAACCAAGAATCACCTATCCTGCAAAACTGAGTATAATACTTCAGGGGAAAAAATGGTCATTCAATGAAATAAAGGACTTTGAAGACTTCTTGATGAAAAGACCAGAGCTGAAAAGAAAATTTGACTTTCAAACACAAGAATCAAGAGAAGCATGAAAAGGTAAATAGAAAAGAGATATCATAAAGAACTTACTAAAGTTGAACTGTTTACATTTCTACATGGAAAGACAATATTTGTAATTCTTGAAACTTTTCTCGGCATCTGGGTAGTTGGAAGGAGTATACAAACACAGACACAGACACACACACACACACACATATTTAGAGAGAGAGAAAGAGAACACAGGATCAGTTGAATAGGAAGGGAGCATATCTAAAAAAATAAAATTAAGGGTTGAGAGAAGAATATATTTGGAGGAGAAAGGGAAAATGAAATAGGGCAAATTATCTCTAATAAAAGAGGCAAAAAAGCTTTTTCAATGGAGGGAAAAAGGAGGCAGGTGAGAGGGAAAAAGTGAAGCTTACTCTCATCACATTTGGCTCAAGGAAGGAATAAAATGCACACTCAATTTGGTATGAAAACCTATCTTATAATACAGGAAAGTAGGGGAGAAGGGAATAAGCAGGGTAGGGAGGGGATGATGGAAGGGAGGGTAAATGGAAGGGAACAGTTAGAAGTAAACACTGTGGGGGAAGGATGAAATCAAAAGAGAGAATAAAAGAAATGGGGGGCAGGATAGGATGGAGGGAAATATAGTTAGTCTTACACAACATGACTGTTACAGAAGTCATTTGCAAAATTACACATATATAGCCTATATTGAATTGCTTCCCTTCTCAGTGGGGATGGGTGAGGAGGGAGGGAGGAAGAGAAAAGAGAAGTTTTAGGAACAAATGTTGAGTGTTGCTCTTTCATTCAACTGGGAAATAAGAAATACAGGTAATGGGGTATAGGAATTTAT
Source organism: Bettongia penicillata ogilbyi (assembly GCA_023548195.1). Classification (NCBI taxonomy): domain Eukaryota; kingdom Metazoa; phylum Chordata; class Mammalia; order Diprotodontia; family Potoroidae; genus Bettongia; species Bettongia penicillata. The sequence continues at coordinate 12,716,620 of JAJHZJ010000027.1, forward strand.
CCTGCCCTACAGGACAAAAGAGAAGATGTGGATAAGGGAAGGGAGACGTGTTAGAAAGGAGGGCAGATTGGTGGTAGGGATAATCAGAATGCTTGGCATTTTGTGTTGAGGGGAGGGGAGAGGTAGGGAGAAAATTTGGAACTCAAAATTTTGTGGAAATGAATGTTGAAAACCTAAAATAAATAAATAAATACATAAATGAATAAGGGGAAAAAAAGAACCTCTCTAAACTTAGGCAGCTCTCCAGAATATTATAGAGATATGATACACTGCCACTATTAATTGAAGAATATCCATTCCAATAAAGGCCAAAGTCCTTCACACACACAGACACACACACACAGACACACACACACACACACACACACACACATCTAGATAAACCAATTACCCAACTGGATGTTTTTCAGAAACCTAAGTTTTTTTCTCCTTTCAAATCCCTGACTATCTGCAAAAAGAACCCTCTCTTCGAGCCAGACTTATTTATGATGCTGGAAAGATTTGCTTGTAAACTTGAAACTTTTACCAGGCTCAAGAGGGGTACAAAGTGGTCCATGCTGTTATTCACAAAAACTCTTTGTTTATTCACACCAAAAGTTGAAATTGAACATTCCTCATGAAGTTATTTATATACTTAAGTGTGCCCCCCATGTGGGTGAGGAAGGTCAATGGGGGGCATTTCTGGATCCTGTGTCTCTCCCAAACCATCTGTGGCTTATGCAAGTTTAAAAACAAAAAGGTGGTTTTGCTTCTTAGTGTTGCTAGGCAACTGTGATAAACATTTTTTGAAATTCATTTATTAAAGGAAAATAGAGCAGAACTTAAAAAAAATCAAAAAAGTGCATTGGTGTATATGTATGCATGTTTGTGTGTGTGTGTGTGTGTGCGCATGTGTGTGTGTTTGCGCAGGCATGCGTGTTGAAGGTTGGGAGAGTTGGCAGGGAGAAAGGATTAATTCTCCAATAAATTGTCAGCTCCCTTCTGACCATAGAATTTGGCTTATAGAAGGTAACATGAAAAACAGACATTTTCACAGGGAGTGATTATAGTTTCATGGAGAGGTAAATGAATGTTTCTACCCTCCCAGGACAGGTCCTTTTTTATTTAATTTTATTTTTTTGTCTGCTGAATTTCTTTACATTGGAGCTCACTGGCATTCCACATCTCCCGAGCAGGGAACCACACATGGAAAAAGTGGACAATTTGGTGTAGATGGGGACAGTATGGAGCATGGGCTGAAGTTCTGTCATCACGTTCAGTTCAGGGCAGTTAAAGGTGCCTGAGAGCTGAATATAAGGGTTTAGGACTCCTGAGGTCAGAATACACAGCTTCCAGTTGGAAGAAATTAAAATAGCTTTTCATTTTTCCTTTGTGTTGAAAAAGTTTTGGGGAAGGAATCACTGGTGAGGATGGGCAGACCTGAATTCAAATCCGACCTCAGTCGCTTACTATCTGTGTGACTGTGGGCAAATTACTTAACTCTGCCTCAGTTTCTTTATCTTCAAAATGAGCTGGAGAAGGAAATACGTCTGCCTGAAAACCCCAAATGAGGTCATGAAGAGTCAGACACGACTGAAAATGACTAAATAACAACCAACAGCAAGTTATGGTTTATGTTGAAGAGCTCATTCCAAGAAACTTGCAATTTACTGAAAGCAGAAGGCTCATCGTCCATGCCTTGGCTAGCACAGCGGTGACAGACCGCAGAGCCAGAGAAAGCTTAGGACATGCACTTAGGTGGTGTGGGCTGGGTACCAGGGATGCCTTTAGAAATTCAAGCCGCTAGTTGTATGTTGCTAGAACTGCATTACTCCTAACTACTAGCATTTATATAGTACTTTGAAGTTTGAATAATGCTTTATTCTGCCTCCTTTAATCCTCACGCCAACCTTGGGAGGTAGATATTATTCTTATCCCCATGTTACAGACGAAGAAATTGAGACATATAAAGGTTAAGTGACCTGTTCAGGGTCACACAGCCAGTTAAAAGTCTGAGGACAAATTTGAACTCAAGTCTTTCGACTCCAGGTTCAGGGCTCTGACCACTGCTCCATCTAGCTATCTCAGAGCATCATCTATTGCTACTGAATGTTTTACAGGTCGGTGCACCTTTATGGATCAATTCCTGCGTACTTGGTTCTCAGCTTCTTACTACCTTGGGCAAAAGACTGAATGGGACAAAGGAGAAAGCAAAGTGGGGCTGGAGTCAGAGGACCAGTGTTCAAATCCTGCTTCTGTGTGACATGACATTTCAGTACCTTAACTTCTTCATCTGTAAAGTAAGGAAGGGGGCACATGCTAGGTGACTTTCCATTTCTATATTTATGATTTCATGTTCCCCAGGACCAAGGTGTGCTGGAGCCTGCTCAAACTGGTAGAGTATGGCATTATTCTTCTAAGGACAATTTCAATGGATAGAGCCCAGGGGGTCATGTGAACTTCCCAGTTCCTCTAGAAGAGAATGTGGAGGCTAAAAAGGGAAGGAAAGGACTTTGGACTGCCCTTCCGTATCTCCTGAACTCCCAAAGTGAGGAAGAGCGGAAGGGGAAGCTAAACTGACCTACTACCCCATCCTTTGGCCAAGGAAGAGTCCAGGGGAGAGAGCACCAGGCTGCTGTTACCTGGAAGGTTTAAAAAAATAGCAAGAAAGGTCATGAACATCCATTCCAAGATCCCTGCCTCTCCTAGTCAAATCAGTTTACTTGTTTCTAGTCACATGCTATGTTCTAGCCTCACCTGTTTCACCAGATGTGATACTGTCTACATCAGAAACTCCCTGTGTCTGTGAAATGGGGAGTGAGGACTGTCTACTTCCTACTCCAATACCCCCAATTAAATGAGGGAAAAGCCCCCTACTCTTTCCCTAATTCTAGTCCACATGGTTCCCCAGGGACCATGTATCTAGAACAAGACGATTCTTTCCTATATTCATGATAAGAAATTTCCTCTGTAGTGCCATTTGCTGACCATATGTATACTGGCGAGAGCTAAGTGAGGAATGAGTGGGGTGATCTGTCTGATTTATTTATTTTGTTATAAGATGCCTCTGGGAGAGCAAGGAGGGGGAGATATATAGGGAAATGAAGGTGGTGGTTGTAAAAATAGCAGTGCATATTTTTTTTAAATGAGACAAAAATAAATAGCATTGTTTTTCATAACAATACTACCCGTACTATAGATGTTATGTACTATAGAAATACATAGCAGGTATTTAATACATACATGTCAAATTGAATCCTCTAATTGATTGTCACTTGGCTACAATTTTTATTTTCCCAGTGGCCTTAAAGGTCATTCATTTTACAGAAAAGGAAACTGAGTTTTAGGGAGGTTAGGTGATTTGTCTAGGATCATATAGATAATGAACAGGAGAGTTGGGATTTGAACCCTGGTCCTCTGCCCCAAGGGTCAATACTCTTTGTCCTGTGCCTCCCTAATAGTTCCTGTTGGAGCATCTCACAGCCTTTCTTAATCCCCTATAGCTCATTCTCTGCCTCTGAACTCAAATGGTTGGTCCAGGGTTTTCTCCCAGTAGACTCAGCTGCTCTATGGGAGTTCAAATCTTATATCTGTGGGCACAACTCCTCGCTCCCCCATCCCTTCCATCCTTTCCCACCCAGTACTCCCCTAATTCTTTTTTCCTTTTGGATTGAATTTTACTATTTTTCTGATTAAGAAGCATTTATTTTCTCTCCCTCTCACCTCACCTCGAACAATATTTTTTGAAACTTTTTTCTTTTTTAAGAATTTATTTATTTTTAGTTTTCAGTATTCACTTCCACAAAATTTTGAGTTCCAAATTTTCTCCCCATCTCTCCCTTCCTCCCTCCCCAAGACAGCATACATTCTGATTACCACTTCCCCCAATCTGCCCTCCCTTCTATCACACCCCTCCCTTTTCTTATCCCCATCCCCTTCTATAGGGTAAGATAGATTTCTATGCCCCATTGCCTGTATATTTCATTTCCCAGTTGCATGTAAAAACAGTTTTTAACATTCATTTTTAAAACTTTAATTACTCCCTTGATTCTGACAAAGAAGTAGATATTAAATATAAACAACTTTTAATATGGCAAAGTACCCCCAGACATTATAAAACTTCCAATGAGTATAATCCTAGAAACAACTTTAGTAAAAGTTGGATTGCTATTAAGAAATGGTACAATTTATTTTTATTTTTTAATATATATCGCTATTTTAAAAATGTTGACATTGTCTTCATTTCCTAACGTATTCTCCCTCCTCCTCCTCCTAGAGGCCCCTCATAATAAAGAATAAAACAGAAAATTTGAGGAAACAAGTCAGTAAAAACAAACAATTCATCAACAAAGACTGATAATAAGTGCAACATTCCACACCCATAGGCTCTCATTCCTGCAAGGAAGGTAGGGAGATGCTTTCTTGTGTCCTTTCTTTGGAGCCAAGCTTGGTCCTTCTAATTTCATAGCCTTCAGTTTCCTCTTTGGTATGCCTTCCGCTTAGATTGTTATTATCCCTGTACACTTTAATAGCTTCAAGGTACCCTATGACTTATATATTGTTTCCCTGCTTCTACTGAATTCCCTTTTCATCAGTTCATCTCTCCCCTTCTCTCTGTTCAGCATTTCTTAGAGCTCTATCGTTATCTGTTATACTCAGGTACCAAAGATGCTTACACCTTGGAAGGAGAACTGTGGCAAATCTGGACAGCAAACTAAAAAGCAGAGATGTTACCTTGCTGAGAAAGGTCCACATAACCAAAGCAGTTGCCTTTTCAGTAGCAATGCATGGCTGTGAGAGTTGAACTATAAGGAAAGCTGAGCAGTATAGAATCAATGCTTTTGAGTGGTGGCGCTGGAGAGTCCCTTAGACAGGAAGGAGATTAAATCAGTCAATACTTAAAAGAAATTAATTCAGATTGTCTACTGGAAGGTCATGATGCTTAAGACTTTGGCCACATAAGAAGATGGGACTCATTGGGAAAAGAACCTAATGCTGGAAATGGTTGAAGACAAAAGAGAAAGGGAATGGGAAAGGATGAAATGGATAGATAGTGTCGTAGAAACAATGAACATGAGCTTGGACAGACTTTGGAAGGTAGTGGGTACTGAAGGGTCGGACATAGTATGGTCTATGGAGTCACAAAGAGTTGGATACTGAGCAGTTGAGTAACAAATCCTAATAGAAACAATGTGCTTGAAGATAGAGAAGGGGAAAAAAAACCCTCCCTTTCCTTAGGCTTCCCTTCTGCCATGGGTAGTACTGAGAAGCTCACACATACTCTTGCCTTTAGCAATGGCTTTGCAAGAGTGAATAGCCAAGGAAGAAGATGCCTGATGACAAGTTCTTGAATGAAGAAACACCCTTCTGCCTTGCCTTTGTGACACAGTTCATTTGTACAGTGTCAACAACATGCAAACCAGGCTCTTCCTCTTCCCTTTTTAATGAACCCTGGTATCAAGCATTTATTTACTAAGCAGCTACCATGTGCCTAATTATTAGCCAGGACCATGGTTTTGGCAGGTGGCTGGGGTATGCAGGAGGGCTATGACTATCACTTACGCTGCCTATTTACAACTGTGTCTTGGAGCAAAAATAAAACCCTTTGTATCTTGAAATTTTAATTGGGAATGGATAGCTGGGCCTGATAACTTGTAAATGGAGACAATTTTAGCAGTTGTTTTCTTTCCAAGTGTGCTTTCATCGGATTTTTTTTTTTTGATGGTCTGGTCAAAAGCTGCCACTGAGTGGGTCAACTTATACCAGCCTTGGTTTTCTCATATGCTAAAGTGTAGTGTTTCCTAGAAACTACTCTCTAATTGCTACTGATGTTTCTTGTGTTATTCTCTGAGTCCTGCTGCTGTCCATTCAAGACTTGGGAATTGACTTTCCCCCTTTTCTGTCCTTTCTCTCTCATTTTCTTAAGTGCTTTTTAAATCCCTACTGACCATTTACTTCTCCCTTCTAAATCAAGATGCCACAGCCTTTTACAGAGAGTCCTTAATAGTCAGGATTTATTCTGATGGGTGGAATGCCCCTTTCACCTTTTTATAATCTACATTGGTATAGTTGAGGATGGGGGGGTCCCACTTGAGATAGAGGTCCCAAAGTTATAATGGCCTAAATAAGGAGACTGAGTCCTCTGGGGATCTGATTGCTGTAGAATATCTTTAGGTTGGCCTGTCATACTTGCATATGAGGAATGAGAGAGAATTGGGTGAGGCAGTAGGAGGAACTAGCCCTGAATAGCAGGAGATTTGACATCTGGTCCTAACTACCTCTATGACTTTTCTCTGTGGGCCCCAGTTTCCTTATCTGCAAAATGTTTCAAAATAAAGAAATAATCTCTTAGATCTGGTCCAATTCTAAAATTCTGTGGATATGGGAGTCCAGGTCTGGTCTCTAAAATAATTTTCTTAACCTCTTTGGTAGTTCTAGGTGTATCTCTGTGTTAAGTTCTGGAACCAATCTTAGGATTGAGTGACCTTGAGTCACCAGCCACTATTGTCCCCCGCTGCCATGGAAGTGCTGTAGGAGTTGTGTTATCTGGCACCCTATCTACTAGAACTCTCCTTTTCACATTGTGCTCATAAGGATCACCCCAAGGCTCTGCAAGATCAAATGATTTTTGGTGTACTTTTAGTGTTAAGTATATTTGTTATATTCTAGTATTTTTCTTCTCTGTCACAAATACTAATACAAATAGGTACTAGAAAAAGTACCTCCAGTCCTTTGACTCTTACTCGTTAAAAAAAGATTCTTAATTTTAATAATTAAATAATTGATAAGTTCTATGATTAAGTGATTAATATTTAATAACTTAAATTTAATTAATTAAATTGGTTGATATAATTATTTTTAATAAATATTAAGCTATAATAAAGCTATTTACATCATCACATAATATATGAAAATATATGCTATAATTATATGTAATATAATTTATACTTAATTTAATTCTTAATAGATTAATACATTTATTTTTAAATCATTTAATAATCACCAGCAAACATTTAAGTATAAGAAAACAAAAATAAAGAGTAGGATGGCATATCTGTGGATTTCCATTTTGTATAGGTTTTTTAAATGAGTAACATAACCATGCTATTTGTGTATTCTCTTTTCTTTTTCTTTTTGCTTCTCTGTCATTACACACTAATTCACAACTCATGTAATAGAAGTTCCTTCCCCCTTGTAACAAGTATAGTCAAGTAAAGTATATCATCCACACATGAACAGAGTGTGAAAATATGTGTATCATTCTCTGCAGAAGTATGAAACATCACTGCTGCCCCCCTCACTTCTCTACCCTTGCAGGGTCCAACTGTTTTCTCCAGAGATCTTCGATTGCTTTCTCTTTGCCTTCTCTTCCTTCACCTCTCTGCAGATTTGGACATTTTTGTCACTTTTGATCACTACCTTTCCTAGGATGCTATCGTCTTGCTTGATTTTTGTGACTCCAATGTTGCCTTCTTTTCCTTTGAGCTGCCTAACATCCCTTCTCAATCTCCTTTGCAGAATCAATATCCATCCCTACCTCCTAAGGGCAGGTATCTTCGAAGTCTCTATCTTGAGCCCTCCCTGGATCTTCTCATGATCTCATCAGGTCCCATGGATTGAATGATCATCTCTGTGCAGATAACTCCTAACCTGTGTATCCAGCTCTTGTCTCTCTCCTAAGCTTTAGTTCTGTCATTAGCCAAATGCCTATCAGAGACCTGCACCTGAATCTCTTGTGTCATCTCAAACTTAACTTGTCCAAAAAAAGTGCTCATTATTCCCAGGTCTCAGCTTCCTCATCTGTAAAATGAGGGGGTTGGACTAAATGACTTCTGAGGTCTCTGTTAGGCCAAACCTTGATCTTTCCTTCTAAATCTGTTCCTCTTCTGAACTTTCCTATTCCTATAAAAGATGCCACCATTGTCTCTTCACTTATCATTTACCTCCTATGTACAGTTGCCTGTTGCCTTATCAATTATGCATGTGTGTTTTTATATAGATTCACCACCCTTGCCACTTCTCTACTGGGGAGTCTGTAAATTAAATATTGTATACACACACACATACATACATGTATGTATACATGTATATGTATATATCTGTATTTCAATATCTTTGGTTTCTTTGTAATAGTATGTATTTTATTTTATGTGTTTAAAAATATTATTCTGATTTTGCAGAAACATTATCTTCACTAGTCAGTGACAAATGGTCCAGGACATGAAAAAAGGGCATGAATGTCTGCTTTAGACTATTGCAAGTTTCCCGACATTCCTGTTTCCAGTCCACTTTCCATACAGATGCCTAAATAATCTTCCTAAAGCACAGGTTTGACTATGTCATTCCCATCCTTCAGATGTTATCTTGGCTCCCTATTTCCTCTAAGATAAAATATAAATCCCTCAGCTTGGCATTTAAATAAAATTCTGGTCCCGGCTTATCTCTCCAGCTGTCTTTCACATCACTCCCCTTTGTGAACATACATGTGCAAGACACACACACACATGCACACACACACACTATATTGTAGTTCAAATGGATGACTTCTATTCCTTGAATTCACCATCTCATGTCCAGACTCTGTATCTTTGCATAAACAGCCCTGCATGCCTGGAATGTGCCCCCACCTCACCTCTGCCCCTTAAAATCCTTATCTTCCTGCAGATTCATCTCAGGTGGCCCATGGATCCCAGGGAAGCCTTTATTGTTATTAATAATCTTTTCTTCAAATTATATGAAATTTCATCATTTGTATATACATTGTATACTCTTGATGCAATGTCAACTCCATGTGGGCAGGAACAGTTTTTCATTTTTGTCCTTATCTCCTCTGGGCCTAACACAGAGGCTTAGCCATCAGGTATGTCTGTACTTATTTATGCTTAATGATTAAATCCTAGTTCTTTGGAAAATGGTGGTTCCTATATGGCAAATATAGAAACTATTCCTCAGAATATACAGTTAATCGGAATATTCTACTCCTTGACTGGGTCAATCAAAAGAAGACTTTCCAGTGACTTGAGAAGGGAACTCTTGAATATACATACGTGTGTGTTGGGTGGAGACCTGCACAGTGAGGCTATGAGTCAGAGTCAAGCAGGGAGGTAAAGTCTGAAATTTACTGAGTCCTCACTATTCACCCAAATTCTCAGGTTTCACCTTCTACTGGTAATCACTAAGAATTACTTAGCTTGTATATTGTGTGGTAAAAGGAAAGAACTTTGAAAGACCAAGTTGACCTGGTTGAGTTTAAGCTTAAAGAGTGTCACCTGGTATCATTTTATAACAGAAATGCTGAAAGTTTTTTTTTTTTATTATTTGTTTCTAAAAAGCAATAAGTGATTTATTTCCTTGTGTGTAGGTAGTACGGTGCCAAACTGAACCTGATGACAGATAATAGCCTGACAGCCAAGGTCTTTGATGTTAAGCTTCACTTAGACAGAAAGAAAGTTTCCCAGCACCTCCCTGACAGTTCTGGGTGGTCTGTCTTCCTTCCCCAGCCTTCTCTGCAAACTTTACTGAGTCCAGGAAGTTGGATGCTTCTACAAGAGTGAGGAGGCTGGGTCAGCAAACACCGGCCTTTCCCTTCACAAGAGGAAGTGTGGCTGAACACAGCTTAAAACCAACAACCTCTAAATTAAAAAGAATGTTAAATACAGATCAGCTGCTTGGCCTCTGACAGCAGATTTAATTCTTCCCTCCTCTTACCTGATGGAGATGCGCCTTCAGGGTTTGCATCAATTATCTGTCGACATGTGGAAAATGATTGATGAGCTGCCTGAGGCGCTGGAGTACACTTTGTCAACCACTCATAATTTATACATCTTATCTCTGCCAGAACAAAAGACAGGACAGCCGCCTGCTGAAGTTGGGGAAGGGGAGGGAGAAAGGGGGAAGAGAGGGCGAGGGGAAGAGGAATCACACACACACACACACACACACACACACACACACACACACACACACACACACCAGAGGCTCAGGGGGCTGTTGCCTTGAAGAGCACGAAGTAGTAAGAGATCTGTGAGCTCTACTGTGAATAGAAGCTTTGGGTTTCCCCAAACCATTTGCCCATCCCTTGCAAGGGATGACCAATCTAGAGACTCATGGGTTCCATTTCAGTGACTCCCATCACTGCTGAGAGACGAACCATCCCCTGTGGGAGCTCAGGAGCTGACCTTTTGTTATAATCCGCCTTTCTGGATGGAAGAAGGTTAACTGTATCCTGACAGAGATGAATCTTACACGGTGGATCCTGTCCCTGAAAGGAGAACAGCAGGGGCTATCCTCATAGGACAATAGTTTGAGGAGCAATGCATCTCTCACTGACCCATCTGAAATTGGCACATGGGATGCGTCAGAATCAGAGAGAATCAGGTGCTATGGGAAGGACCTTAGAGATCATCTTGTGCTTGCCTCTCCCCTTTGCTTTACAAATGACAAAACTAAGATAGGGGAGGATTTTTGTCCAAGGTCCTCTTACCTATTATCTTTTAGAGCAGAGATGCAAACCCTTTGGAGTCCACTGATCCCAGCTCAAATTTTTCGAAAGTAGTAGGGGACCTGATTCCTGAAAATAAAATAAAAAAACAAAACAAAACAAGGTTTCTCCTTTTAGTTGAAGTAAGACCTAAGTTATCAGTCTGAGAAAACTTTTGGAGATGGGAATTTGAGACTGATCCTCCTCATTGCACATATTTGCCCACCTGTAGCTTTGATGCTAAATTCTTCAACAGGTATATAATGAGAATCAATCATATATTCAGTAAATGATGGAAAGGGATAAAAGAGTTTCAGCACTCAAGGACCTTAGAACCTCGTTGAGGATAGACGACATACACATATGTGAAGATAATTAATGGAGCAATGATGTATATAATAAATGTCAAATTGTGGTGCAGATAAGAAATGCATAGAATGACATAGTCAAACCTTTGCTTTAGGAAGTGAGGGAAATCATTTTGGCTGAGGTGAGTGGGAAAAGTCTCCCAAAAGAGGTAGAGTTTGAGCTGGGCATTGAAGGATTGGAATAAGTGAGGGGCATAAGAAGAGAGGCATGCCAATCAAGAAGAATGCCCTGAACCAAGCTGTGAATAAAAGTGATGAAATGAGAGACCACAAGGTGCTCTGGTGACTAGGGAGGCTAGACTGTTTAGAAAACAGGATTCATGGAGGAGATAAGGGAGTGCACTAAAGTCATGAATGGGCACTGGATTGTGCAAGACCTTGAGTGCCAAGCTTGGTTTTGCTTTTTCCTATAGAAAGTGTGTGGGGGGTGGGGAGGGGAGGTCATTGTAGATTTCTTATAAAAAAAGTTAAATGATCACATGAGCCTGATCAGTTTAAGTCTCAGAAAATAATTGAGTAGTGTCCCTAGACTGTCAGCAAGCACCTGATTCCTTCACTCAACCATCTATTTGCTCCTTGATTCATTCAGCCTTGAACTGGAATATGGCTAGGAGCTTCTGCTGGATAGAGACCATGGCAGCCCCTGTTGTGCCCCTGCCTTTCAAATTGGTGTTGGAAGGTGTTCAGTGATTATTTGCCAAATAGCTCTTCAGGCCTGAGGCTGAAAAAGTGGCCTAGGAGGCCAGAGACTGAATTTTGCTCTCACTGTCCAGCAATTAGCAGCTATGTACTCAGAACCTACATAGTACAAGATGTACAAGCAGAACAAAAACCCGGTCCTGCCTCGCATTGTTTACAGTCTAGTTGGTTATCGAAATCCATTTACTGATATCCTAAGCGTTCCTGCCTCCATGTCTTGGCTCCAGTACCCCTCTCTCTCAACCTGCTTTGTTCTCCCCCTACCCTTTTTGCTTATGTAGTTCTAGTCTTTCAAGGGTTTCTCATCTCAGATCTCACTTTTGGCATAAAGTGTTATTCATCTGCCCATTTTCCATGATTATGCCTCTTAAACTCCTGTAAATTTTTTGTTTTATTTGATCCTGAGACTGTGCTCCCCATATTGTTACTTATACACACAGACGTACACAGACACACTTGTATTCTTTGTGTATCCCCCATGCCAAGCCCTACAGTGCTTAACATTAGTTTTTGATAATGCTAGAACTAATGTAATGAACAGCACAAATCAGTGTCAGTTCCAACTAAGTAGTATCAGTAAGTAGACAACCATTTTCTAGAAAAAAAAAGGAGAGATTTATTCCATCCACCTGGATAAAAAATATTCGCTATCGAGTAGTAGGGAAAAATGTTGGTTTCTACAACCAGCTTATTTTCTGAGCCTTACTCTTCTTATAGAAAAATGACATATTGGATAACCCTTCTAACTAAAATTCAGTCATCCTATGATTATACCTAAAACAAAAACTTACATTAATTTTTTTTTATATCTTGTCACTTTGCAGTGACATCCCTTCAGCACCACCATATAACCCTTCCCTATAATGAAGTATAATTATGCAAACAAATGAACACATTGGACTTATCTGACAATGTATACTTTATTCTGTGCCCATAATTCACTGCCTCTCAGCTAAGAGAAAGATGTGTATTTCACTCTTAATCCTCTAAAATTGATTGCTTTACCACATTGCTCAAAGTTATAATGCCTTTCAACATTTTATCCCCTTTAGTAGTCACTGTATGAATTGTTCCATTGGTTCTTCATATTTCATTTTGTGTCCATTCATAAAATTCTTCCTATTTATAAATTGCTTATAACATAATAATATTCCATTAAGTTGACATGCTACAATTTGTTCAGCCATTTCCCAACTGTTGGACACTCATTTTCCTTTTTAGTTCTTTGTTACAACAAAAATATTGTTACAGATGGATGGTTCGATAGATAGACAGACAGGCAGATTTAGGAATTTTCATGAAATTATTGTTTGAAAGTTGGAAGGGATTTCAGTGGCCATGTCATCTCACTCATACACAGAAGGAATTACCATCATGATATACCTGCCGACTGAGCATCCGGCCTCATCTTGAAGACCTGCAAGGAGCTACCAACTGCTGAAACAGCTCCTTCTACATTAGGGAGAGGATTGTGGAGTAGTAGATAAAGAATTGGCCTCAGAGGCAGCGTGGGAGTTCAAATACCACTTTCAACACATTTGGGCCATGGATGTGACCCAGTTCAGGTCACCTAAGCCCTCAGGGCTCCGGGTTGCTCTCCAACACCCTGAGTTGAAGAAGAGCTTTTGGCTTGCCTTGATAGAGGGAGTTTTCTTACCCTAGAGCCTTGAAATCACAGGTCTGGACCCTTTCTCCTAGCCATAATTATTAAGGAAGGGATTTGTTTTTTCTTTCTTGTTTTCCACAGGGATACTGTGGAAAATATCACACCAAATACAATAGGCATGTAGCTGATTCAACATACATACAAAGTTCCTGGCCCGAACAATAGCTTGTTATTTACTGTATATATTTATATACTCACATTTATGTATTATCAATCAATCCAGTCCTCATTAAAATAGAATAATTTTTTTTTTTTGGATAAGGAGGGAAAAGACTTTGGAATCCAGAACATTTTGAATGTTCTCTTCCTTATGATTTAGATGCAATGTTCTTTTGCCCAGTGAGAGATTTCCCAGTATTCTGGGTATAGATCACTAAAATTAAGATCTGACCTCAGACACTGTCCCTGCCCAAATCACTTCTGTTTGACTCAGTTTCCTCAACAGTAAAATGGAGACAATATTTGTAAAGTGTTTAAACATGTACCTGGTACGTTGTAGGTATGATTTAAATGATTATTCCTTTCCTCTTTCCCTTCCTACCCTGCTGAAGAGAAGCTAATTAAAGTACTAACAGCTAGGTGACATAGTGCTGGACTTAGGAAGAAATGGGTTCAAATCCTACTCTAGACTAACAAACTATGTGACCTTGAGCAAATCATTTATCTGTTCTGAGCCTCAGTTATCTCACTTGTAAAATGGAAATAATAATAGCACTTGCCTCCCAAATGAGATAATACATGTAAAGTACCTTACAAACCTTAAATCAGAATATAAATGTCATATATTAGGAGAAGAAAAAAGATAGGGCATGCAGGCAGGAACTAAATTAAAAAATGTTTCCATGAAGATTATAATTTCAAGAAGAATGACTCATGCCCTCCGTGAAACACAGAAATTTTTCACTTTACAATTCCCTGTTTAACCTGGAAGACTTTAATTTGGGGTTAAAAAAATGATACCTGAAATGCAAAGCCATGTCTAATGATTAAGGAGTGCAATTTACAGGACAATTAGAATGGCATTTGTTTTCGTTTTGAGGCAAACCTTCTCTCACCCCCACCCCCATGCCCTTCAACCTCCAAGCGCCTGATTTTCCCTATTGGGGCAAGAGACCACCGAATCCAGAGATGGTTTTCTGTGGTTGAACGCTGCCTAGTCCCATACACTATGAGATGGGTGACAGATACCAGCCAAAGCTTCCCGAGAGCTGCCGCTAATCATCTGGGTCATTATTGCTGGACTCCTCACCCAAAGCCTCACCATTTAATTCCTAATTCAATAAAGCATCTTTTTATAATGTTGTTATAAATAAACTCTCTCCCTCTTCTCTTGCCAATGGCAGGTCGGGTATCCCTCAATGACAGGTTTGAACCTGACCATAGAAGAACAAATTGCAACTTTAAGCTATCTTTTGGAGTCCTGCTTTCCTTCATGAGATGGGGTTTTTGTTTTGTATTTTTTCTGGTGGATTTTTTTTTTTTTTGCCTTTTGGTTTTTGGTCTGACAGACTGTTTGTAGATAGAACAGTTTTCCATAAGGAATTGAAAGCATACATCAAATGTATTGTTTTATATGTAAGCCACTTGAGACCAATGAAAGCAGTTGGTGGAGCCCAAATACCATTACAAATAGATTTATTGGTGTATGTTTTCCCACCTTTTTCTAGAAGTTATTACTTTAATCTTAAGAATTTATGTAAGAATGCTTGTAGCTTTTATATGCTTTATGCATTCACTTTAGAGACTTTTGAGCCATTTAGTGGTGAGGTGTTTAAAACAAGTGTTATCAAGGAAATAATTTCAGCTTTATATCACTTTTTTTTATATTCGCTTCTGAATGCTACATATAGAATAGCCAGATGGTAATATAAAAGAGTTATAGCAAATGTCACGGAAACTTATCTTCCCAGGCCCTTTGGTTTGGTGTGTTCATCTCTACCTCCAAACATTGAGCTCAGATAACCATTCACTGTTCTTTTGTTGCCAAATGAGAGGAGACCTAGTATCTTCAATCTGCACTGTTTTAAAGAAATTACAATTTAGGAATCTGGCCATCTACTGTGGCTTCTACTTTGTACTTGTTTTTGATAAAATAAATCAATTAAAGAGTTTTTAACTTTCACCCTCTCCTTTCTCAAACCCAGTATAAGTACAAAGTTAATTGGGAAAGTCCCCCCTCCCCCCAAAAAAAGAAAGAAAAATTTTAAATGGTGTGAGATTTATCTAATTTGTTAGACTAATACAGTGAGTAAGTCGGGTTTTGTAGCAAATGTATTTACATGTTGTTTTCCCAGCAAGTAGCACATTTAATAGATTTCTTAAGGAATGGGCTCATAGGATAATGGGATAATAGGTCTAAGTTGAAAGGGAATGCAGATGTTTCATAGTCTGTCCCCTGAGATCCAGGGACTTTGTGATTCCTTTAAGATGAGAAGAGTGGTAGGCATGGGAGACAACATTTGAAACCTGGTCCTCTGGAATTAATGTTCTTTCCACTGTACAGACTGCTTCTCACCAAACCATATCTCTCCTAATGTTTGGATATGATTCAGTATAAGTTGGATTTTTTTTAGCCATATGCCTCCTGAATCTATCAATAATTAAAATGTATCCCTCACACCTGATACAGGATGTTCCAAAAGGACTTAGTTGAAAAGCCAGAAAGTTATCAGTTATCCAGTTCTCTTACAACAACAACAAAAAAATCATCTCTGCCCAAACATTCTTTCCCCAGTATACCCCTTTCACACATCTTTCTGTTGCTTTATTCTCAAAGATTTGTTTCCGTGTTTCTGGCCTGGCCAATAGAAGTTGATTGAAAACATGACTTTAGAACCACTTGAAATTATTTGAGTGAAGGTGTTTTCACTAATATGTAGAAGTCGACATGTTTTGAAATAGGGTGAGAGCTTCCCATGTTATGTAAACATGAATGTAAAGCTATCAGGAGAGCTGTTCAAGTCTGTCCCCTTCCTGGTGCCAGAAACAAAAATCGTTGACGTCAACACCACTTAGCTGCATTTGGAAAGGCAGCAGGACACAGTCAGTAGAACGCTGGGCTTGGAGTCAGAAAGACCTGGATTTGAATCTTGCCTTTGAGACCAGCTATGTGTCCTTAGTTTCCTCATCTGTGAAATGGATCTGTAAAAAAAGTATAATGACAATGAGGTTGTGAGGACCAGATCAGCTAATATATGTAAAGTGCTTTGCAAATATTAAAATGCTAGATATTAGCTATTTCTATTATTGATAAATACCCATATACTCATCCTCTTCTTTGTAAGTGATTCGGTAGCAGTAATAACTGATATTTATAAAGATTTAGAGTTTTCAAATTATATACTTTACATATATTATTCCACTGGAGCCTCTTAATGACTCTGTGAGGTAGGTATGACAGGTATTAGTCCCATTTTATAAATGAAAAAAGTGAGACTCAGAGACGTTTAATGACTGGTTCAAGGTCACACCGTCAGAACGTGTCATTAGCAGGATTGCAACCCAGTTCTTCCTGACTCCAAGTGCAGCACTTTGTTCAACGTATGATGTGACTTGTCAGCAACTCAATTAAGAATCATGATTCAGTGTGGGTTGGCACAATGAATATCAGGCAAAAAAAAAAGAACAAAACATGAAGAGAGTTTCCTCTAAATGAATACTCTTTACTGAGTCCTGGAGAAGTACAGAGTCACTCTCAAGAGAGAGGAAGAGTCCACAGGTGATATTTGATGATATTTGATATTTCTAGAGGAAAACAAACTCTATCCCATGACTCCAAGGCTTATTAGAAAAAGCACTTAGAGATGGAATGGACTTTAGAAATTTAGTCCAATATCTCATTCAAAGAAAGCAGCTGGAAGATCAGAAAATTAAAGTGATTGGCCAAAGATTGCATCCCTTGCAGACCTTAAATCCAGGTTCTCTGACACCAGACCCAGGACTTCTTCAACCTTACCAATCTGCCATTCTCACTGGTTTAGGGGTAGGGTGTAGCCTGGGGCCCACCCTACCCCACAATTCCTTTCCCTTTCTTATTGTTCATAACATCCATTGTCCTTTTCCTCAAACCCATTTTGACAGTCAGAGATATATTTGAATTAACCATCTTTTTAAAAATGTAGTCATACTGGGAGGGATCAAGGAAAGGTATTCATGTCAGTTGTTTTAATCTGATCAACACCTGATTTCTGCCAGTCTTTGAACATTGCTGTAGGAAAAGGGATTCATGTGGCAGAAGGGAGACAAAGTGGAGAGATAGTAGCAACAAGAAATGAGTATGGAATAGTGAATCAGACCTTGGGATATTTTGGAGGAAAAAGAAAACAACGAAGATACTAGGGTTCCCTTTTTTCACAGGCACACTGTCACATGCATTCACTTGTCACCAGTACCTACCTTCCTTTGTCCTATCTCTACTTGGCTACTTTCCTCTTCATCTTTAGCATGTCTGTACCCATTGCTAGAGACTTCTGCAACCTATTGCCCCATGACTATAGACAGATTTTCTAGAAATTAACATGAAAAACATTAAAGAAAAAAAGACATACCGTGAAAGCAGGAGTAGTAATACAATTGTGGGTTTGTTTGTTTTTTTTGTTTTTTGCATTTGCTAATGTATGGATGTCATCTCTGTTGTGGGGTGGGTAGAGTTGAACTAATAGATATAACAAATCCCAATACCTCTGGGATCAAGAAAGACCTAGCTAGGTGATTACAATAACTAACTTTTATATAACTCTTTAAAGTTTGCAAAGCTTTTTGCATGTACCATATCTTATTTGAATCATACAACAACTCCACAGGGAACTACTATTATCATTATTTTTCAGTTAGGAAAAGTGAGACTTTGATGGTTCAAGTGATGAGCCCATGCTCACACAACATCTGCAGCAGGAATTGAATATAGGTCTTCCTGACTCCAATAACTAGCATTATGGTTTACAAAATGCTTTGCAAACTTTTGTCCTCACAACAATTCTGTCTGCTACCTACCAGCCTTCTAGAAAAAGGGAAAAGGATGATGAAGATGTCAGAGAGGCTTTAAGAATTGCTGTAATTGATTGACACGAAGCCAACGTTGGCCTTTATAGATGGTAGAGACTCATTGTCTGAAATATATAACCCTACTGAATTTAAGCCACATTTAGACTCCCTGTGTAATTATGATGGCCTGTCTTCAGGGAGTTGCAATAAGTCTTAAAGCAGCTCTAGGATGCTTCTTCCTTCAGCTGCAAGGGAAAGTTAAAAAAGAAATCCCAGATTTTGAATGAGAGCAGAAAAACAGAACAACAAGTATTGGTGCCATCTAAACTGGTGGAACAATTGTTGGGACATAGGGCCCCAAAAGTGAAGAGTGATATTCACTCATATGTGTAAGGCACTTGATTTAGTTGATCCTTTTCTTGCCAATATTTGGGAGCCACATTCACTTCCTTCATTTCTCTCTCTCTCCCTTCTTTTCTCTTTTCTTTCCTTCCTTTCCTTGTCTTTAATATTTCATGGATGCCTATACAGTACATTATTTCCTCTTTTATCTTTCTTTCTTGTTATGTGACTGACTTCCTTCCTTTTTCTACGTCCTTGTCCTTGTCCTTATTGGGGTGGGCTTTTTTTTGGCCACTTACTGCATGGAAGTCATTGTTGGGCACATGCTGACAATGGTTTACACCCTCTAATCATCTTTCCTTTGCCCTTTGGGACCTTGGCAATTGTGATTCTTTGGAGTTCATAGTGGTCTGTGATTTGCAACCACATGACTTCACTGGAAGAATACCAGTGTTGAAAAGATGAGCTTTTAGAACAGGGAACAGCTTGGAATGATGGAAATTAACTGTACAAATGGCCAAATGTGCCAGCCTGATTTCCTTCTCCAGCTTAGTTCCTTGTGTACACATAGTGGTTACCAAATCCTATGTACAGATGGGCACAGTGGTGAGACTGGATGGATTCTGAGGTCCATTTTAGCTCCAGGTCTATGATTGCATGAATTCAATTGACTGCTTGGACAACTGTGTGTAAGAATCTGGGCACTATGTGTTTTCATCCACTTTGGGGTTTTTTTTTTTCTGGGTAGAGATGAATAAACCGATATCTCTTAAGTAGCTGTGGATTTCATTAAGGAAACCAGCAGTGTTCCAATGACTGATTGACTGCAGTCAGCAGCATATCATCCTCAAACAGGAGCATCTAATACAAGCTCTCTGTAAATTTGGGAATTCCTTTTCTCTTTATACTTTGGACCTTGTAAGTCTTCTTATTCTAAACTAAATATTCCTAGTTTCTTCAACCTGTCCTCATTAAGGCTTGACGTTTTAGGTCACTTAACTTTTGAGTCTTAGAATATTGCATCACTATTTAAATGTAAATGCCTCTGGGATTAAGAAAGACCTAGCTAGGTGATTATAATAACTAGCTTTATATAGCTCTTTAAAGTTTGCAAAGCTTTTTATGTTTACCATATCTTATTTGAATCATACAACAACTCCACAAGGTAGTATGGGTGTTATTCTTATTATTTTGCAGGTAGAAAAAGTGAGGCTTTGAAGGTTCAAGTGATGAGCCCATGCTCACACAGCATCTGTGGTAGGATTTGAATACAGGTCTTCCAGACTCCAAGTCTAGTATTCTCTCTGCTATATTACATTGCCTGGTTTATTAGACACTGTACATCTGTTAGCAATGACAGCTATTTTGAAGCCCTGTGGGAACTGACGCCAGAAAAGTGGGTCTCCCCCCAAAAACCCAAAATTTTAGTTTATTTAGTGCTGGCACTGTTGCCCTATTCTTGTAGAGTTTTCCTACAGGGCCAACCCAGCTTAATTCACAGAGCTGCCAGGACAAGCCTATAAAAAAAATATCCTTTTGGTGCAAAGGTAAGTGGAGGGAGTATGCAAAGTCTGCCAAACAGCAACGATCTATCACAAGCCAGCTTCCAACAAATCCAAACACAGAAAGGCCCAAAACCCTTTCTGTCCATTAAGGCAGAACCCAGGGCGGTGATGTCTTTTCTTGTTGGACCCCGAGCTGGGCCTCTCCATAATGTAGCCGTTTTCAGGCTTGGACAAGGCCTGTCGAACTGCTTCGACTGGCCCATTTGTGTGGTGCCTCATCTGCTTTGGTAGACTTCCAAACAACTCTTTAAAAATCATCGTCCCTGGCACGCCTCACAAAGGACGACTGAAGGGTGTTGTTTAAGTTATTTGGGACTTCTCTGTTTTCCCTCTGTCACACAAAAATGTGCCCTTCCCCCACCCCCACCCCTCCTCTCCTGTGGCTTTTTTTTCTTTTTTTTTTTTCTTTTTTTGCCTCAAACGACCCTGGCACCTTAACATGTCAGAGTGTTAATAAAGCGCTGGGGCCTGTCATAATGTGAGGTTAAATAAAGTCTTCATGAGCTGTCCGTTAAATGGATTTTTTGTTTGTCACTTGCTGTAGCTTCTCTCTGGATACAGCTTGTCTCAGTTTGTGGGCAGCCGGGCTATGGGCCTTTGTCTTTGTTCACTGTTGTGTTTAATTCCTCCCTCATTCATTAATCATCCTTTTGATTATTTATACCGGTGGCAAGTATAGCGAACACACTTAGCGTTTTCCTTTTGTCTCTGTGGCACTCTTTGTGGGGACCAAGGGAAAGCTAATTATTAACTGTAAAATGACATTAAAAACTCTTCGATAAGGGCCCAAATGCCGCATGCATTCGCTGAAATGCATTTTTTTTTTTCCACCTTTCATTGCTTGCAGCCAAGGGAACGTGGTGGCTTTATATAGTTGTGAGTTCAGAGGAGCAGCGCCAATGCCCAGATAATTAATGGAGGTGCTCCATTAGAGCCCCATGAGCCTGCCAATTCCAGGCTCCCTGCTCTCACCTCTGGACAGCTTTGTTGGATCCTCTATACCTTATCAGGCGGAAACAGGGATGGCAGCTTCGGAGACAGTCAAAGAAAGCTCCTTTTGCCTTTAAGTTTGTATTTCCCATGATTGGGGACTCTTTGTTCTCTAGATCTCGTGATTTCCATTCATGTCCTTTAATTCCATCTCCAGGCATCTTTTAAGACAGGTCTTAGGCCTTCTTGTGTGCAAACATTTCCCTTGCTTTTTACAACTTTGGGAAGGAAAATTTCAAATTAAATGAACCACTTCTCCTTAATTTTACACAGAACTGGGAATTTCCTACTTTACCTCTAGGAACACACTCTTATCTGTCATAACGCCTTCCTCAGGTCCTAGATCAGCCTAGGACATCTTGCTGTCTCTTTAGATAGTCTTACATTGAATTACCTTTTCACGGCTTGAAACTTTGGACCAAATGATCACTCACTTGAATGGTATGGCCACAAAGGACCCCATCTGATGCAGAAGGGTGAGGAAATGCCCATGGTGGTCATCTTAGGATAGAGGGAACTCCAGAAGCAAGGTGGTTAACCTTAAAGTCTTTACTCCTTCTCCGTGACCCAGTTATTGCACAAATCACTATAACAGTTCTTCCTTGTATCCCAAATCCCTTGTATCCCAGACTTTAAGAGATACCTAATGTTAAAATGTCTTTGAAGCCAAGTAATTTAATATGAACCCCCAATGACAGTGAATCTTCCTCTTACCCAACTGTCTTTCACTTCAACTTTGTGTGTCCTTTCTGCAAGTCCTTGTATCTGTGTGTAATGCCAGTGGCTGACACCACAGAAGGCACCTGATCCTTTCTATTCCCTCTTCTCTTCTGGAAGGGACATAACTAAATCTTACTGAGGCCTCACCTCCTTTCTGCCTTGTCCCCTCTTCTTTCTGACATTAGAGTCTGGAGATTTAATTAACTATACCTTGTTATATCAGCTGGTTTGCTTTTCACCTAGGGGCAAGGATGCCCTTTGGGTCCAAGAGCTCCCTTGCTCTGCTGTTTTATGGAGTTTATGTCAGATGAAAAGTTATTAGTGTAATTACAATAGCTCAAAGCCCCCAGTTATGAAATTTACTAACATGCTGACAGAGGTTTAGTTGTCTGTACTAATTTGAAGTTTTGTGTACCTCTAGCTAACTTCTGGCCTCTTTGTGTTTTAAGAAAAATCATGATATAGGAAATGTATAGGAAATGTTTAGGTAAAGGAAAAAAGCAAAGTTCAGTACAGTTTCTGTTATTAAATAGACAGGGAAAGTTGGAGAGGGAGCAGATAGTTTTTGAAAACTTTTCACACATTTGGAAAAGTAGAGTACAATTGATAGCTAAATCCTCTATTCTGGGGCACTTGCAGGAACCTAATAGTCCACTGCCATCTTTCTCTTCTTTGCCATTCTTAAGCTCTCCCAGTGTCTCCTTTTCATTTCTTCTTTCCACTTTCTTATTTTTTTTGCAAGCTCTTTGATTAAGTTCACTTGATTAAGTTCTGGGAGGAGCTCGAAATGCTACCTCCCTACAACTACTACCACTCTAAGCTTTGCTCCTTCCTCTCAGTTTGACTCTAGAAGACTGCACATGCCCCTTTAGCTACTTCTGTGCATGACTCACTATCTGACTCAAAGATTGTGATAGTCCCAAATGGCTCGCAGAGCTCAATGGGAAAGCCTCTACTTTTGAACTACATATGCCAAGATGTCAGTTTATTTCCAAACCCCTATTACACTCAAAAAGCAAGGAGTTGATTATCTCCAGCCTTCAGGCTCAATCACCATTTCCATGCTAGTTCATATAAGGTGGAATCAGTCTTTAATTGTTGATGTGTTCCCATTAGATTTCATTTTTTTAAAATCTCCACAAATGATAAGCAAAACAGTTCTATGCCAAGGTTCTAGGTTGGAGAGTTCTAACAGAGATTCTTTTTTTGTCCTCTGGTCAATTTGGAGAGAATCCTCTCATTTCTGAGGGCTTAATACTGCTCTGACCATACAAAATAGTTTAGTAATACTTGACATTAACAGAAAACTTCCACATATAAGGTAATATGATCCTGAAACAATCCTGTGAAGAAAGTGCTACAGGTATGGTCCCCATTTACAGATGAGAAAACTGGGGCTGAGAGAGGTTTAGTGACTTGTCTGCAGTCACATAACTAGTAAATATGAGAGATAACATTCAAGTAAATGTGTTTTCTGACTCTAAGCATTAATTCTTTCCATACATAAATGCCTCATCATCAGAGAACTGCAAGATTTTTAGTCCAGTTGTTATTTTCATAATGAATGGAAGTCAGTTCCATTTGACCTATAGAATGTTACTGTATTCTCCTCCTGGACTAGGTGAACAGGGGAGTACAGAGACACAGAGACCTAGAAGAGATATTTTAACGTAAGATAATTCTAGATCTAGTATAAGTGAAACTGAAAGAGATAGAGAGACACAGAGAAACAAAGATATACAAAGAGAGAAGAGAGACACAGACAGACATGGGCAGAGACATAGATGGAGAAAGAGAGAGAGGAAAAGGGAGGGGAGAGAGAGAGAGAGAGAGAGAGAGAGAGAGAGAGAGAGAGAGAGAGAGAGAGAGAGAGAGAGAGAGAAGGAAAAAAGGGAAAGAGAATATGTTCATTCTGCATCTGCAGACACTTAATACATATGAGCCTAGATCTATTCATACCTTGCAATAGGCTGTATAAAATAGAGTAGGGCTTAGTAACTTCTGCTATCTCTTCTCATTACTCTAGAGACCACCTCTTTTCTATCTTGCAATTGACTGGAAGACATGGAGAATATCCCCCTCTCCTGTGTTTGTTGTTTGATGATTAAAATCATATTTTTTATTCTATAGTGCAAAATACCACTTCAAAACTCTTGTTAAACATGGTGGTTCTGGCTGGCATGAATCTCTATTTTGCATGAATTCACATTATAATTTATAGCATATTGCTTGTCTTCTCAATGGATAGGGGATAGGGCTAGAGGGAGGAAGAGAATTGGAAACTCAGTTTTTAACAAGTGAATGTTAAAAATAAACAAGTAGATAAACATGATGGCTCTGTTCCATAGCATTCATTAATACTTCTCTTCTTGGCTCTCAGAACTCCCAGACCAGGTATTTATTTGCTCTTCCTTAATGCTCCAAGAACCTACCTTGAACTTAGGAAGGTCTGGTTTCAGTACCTGCCTCTGTCACATAACTGTGTGATCCTGAACAAGCCAGTTAACCTCTCCATGCTCCAGGAAACTTCCTAAGCCTACAAGGTACAAAGAAGGTGCTGCTCTGCATTGGTAGATGGATTGTTCTCATTAGAGATTCATTAAAAAAAATAAAATCACCAGTTTTGTTTCATCCCAGTCCCATCCTTTCTTCAGGTGGCCTCCTGCCTTTATCCTGCCAGAATCCTGCCTAATTAGTTAGACTCCTAAAACACCCATCCTGTGGCTGCCCATGTCCCAGCATGACAATTAGAGGCCATGAAACAAATGGGATGATAATCAATTTGTATGTTAACCAAATTATGTAAATATAAGAGAAATAACACTTCAAATTGTGGGTTAGAGTAGTGTGAGATAAGCCTGGAAAGTGTTGCTGCTCCTGTTCTTCCTTTGTTCTCAAGGAGGACCAATGACATGAGGAGGGTAATGTCTTGACTCTGTTTCATTATATTAATGACAGATAAATTTGAGGGTACCTCCCCCCCTGTAAAATATAGACACTGTGGAATTGTCTTTTGAAAGTGCAAAGCTTTCCAAGTGAATCCAAGTGAAGTGGATTTAAGTGAGATAGTTCAAAGTCATCAGCCTCACCAGAGGGGAGTCATTCAGACTCTAGTGGCAAGACATAGACCAGGCCAACTGGTGATGGCCCCAATGTGGTGCAACCTTGGCCTTTTTAAGTAAGGTGGTACCACCTTGCAGAAGGACTTGAATGTTAGGTACCTAAGGAGGTTGAAATCTACTCAACAGGCATTAGGAAGCTCCTAACAATTTTGATCAAAGGAATGACATGTTGATATTTATATGTAATTTAAATGTTATTTAAACATATCTAACTCCTGATGCCAGCATCTCATGGATGCCTAGATGCTGAACTCACTATGGATACTCTAATTTCCACTTCTTTCAGGCTCCCCTTTAGAAAGGTGTTCTCATTTCCCATTAGAATGTAAGCCTACTGATGTGAGGCCAAGATGGCAGAGTAGAAAGACACACAAACTTGAGTTCTTCCCCCACAGCCTATAAAATTCCAGTAAAGAAAGACTAGAGCAGCAGAAGCTGCAGAATGATGGAATGGAGGAGATTTCCATCACAGGGCGAACTGGAAGGCCAATGGGAAAGGTCAGTTGCACCAGGATGCAGAGCGGAGCCCAGCCCAGCCTTGGCAGTGTGGCCCAGTAGGAAGACCAGAATAGGCCTTGGTAGTGAATCCCTCAGAGCAGCAGGTGGTTCACAGATCTCTCAATTCACAGGTGCCAAAGGCAGCTTCAAAGGTCAGTGAGAGAGCTTTTTTACCTCCATGACAAGGGAGCAGGGTTCTCCCCTAGCCCCAGCTCCAGGCAGTGACTCGAGAGGTGGCAGCAGCAGCCGGCCATGGCTACCATGGCCTGGCAAGCAGCAGCTGACTTCCATTGTTGGATAAAGCCCCTGGGGGAATTGAGCCGCTGATCTGAACCTCAGCCCTGAGTGGCAGCCAACACTGCCTAAAGACCCTGGGGAAATTGAGTAGCTGATCTTAATCTCAGCCACGAGCCAGGCCAGGGAGTGAACTCCTCTCCCTTGATTGTACCACCTTGGAGGAACTGAGAACTTACAAACTCCCAGGGTATACCCTACTCCTGACAAAGGACTCAAACATCAAGGAACTGGTTGGTTCCCAAAAACTGGTTCCCAAAAAAGGGAAAAAATAAGACAATGGAAGGTTACTTTCTTGGTGAAAGAACAATGTTTACCATCAGGGAATGATGTAAAGGTCAAGACTTCTGCATCCAAAACCTCCAAAATAAATATGCAATGGTCCCACACTATAGAAGAGCTCAAAAAAGACTTTGAAAATCATGTAAGAGAAGTGGAGGAAAAATTAGGAAGAGAAACGAGATTGATGCAAGAAAATCATGAAAAGCGAGCCAACAGCTTGTTTAAGGAGACCCAAAAAGATGCTGAAGAAAATGACACTTTTAAAAATAGGCTAACTCAGTTGGTAAAAGAAGTTTAAAAAGCCAATGATGAGAGAAGAAAATAGTTCTTTTAAAATTAAAATGGAACAGATGGAAGCTAATGATTTTATGAGAAACCAAGAAATCAAAAGAATGAAAAAATGGAAGATAACATAAAATATCTCATTGAAAAAACAATTGATCTGGAGATCAGGAGAGACAATTTAAAAATTATGGGACTACCTGAAAACTATGATCAAAAAAAGAGCCTATACATCATTTTCATGAAATTATCAAGGAAAACTGCCCTGATATTCTAGAACCAGAGGGCAAAATAAATATTGAAAGAATCCACCAATCACCTCCTGAAAGAGATTCAAAAAGAGAAACTCCTAGGAACATTGTGGCCAAATTCCAGAGTTCCCAGATCAAGGAGAAAATATTGCAAGCAGCTAGAAAGAAAAAATTCAAGTATTGTGGAAATACAATCAGGATAATACAAGATCTAGCATTTTCTACATTAAGGAATTGAAGGGCATGGAATATAATATTCCAGAAGTCAAAGAAACTAGGATTAAAGCCAAGAATCACCTACCCAGCAAAACTGAGTATAATACTTCAGGAGAAAAAATAGTCTTTCAGAGAAATAGAGGACTTTCAAGCCTTCTTGATGAAAAGACCAGAGCTGAAAAGAAAATTTGACTTTCAAACACAAGAATCAAGAGAAGCATGAAAAGGTAAACAGGAAAGAGAAATCACAAGGGACTTACTAAAGTTGAACTGTTAGTTGAACGGTTTACATTCCTACATGGAAAGATAATATTTGCAACTCTTGAAACTTTTCTCAGTATCTGGGGATTTGGAGGGATTATACACACAGACACAGACACATACACATACATGCATATATCTATATCTATCTCTTTGTCTCTCTGCTATATTTATATTAGTAAAATGGACAGTGAATGTATATATATATATATATATATGTCTGTGCACACAAGTACATGCATGCATGTGCTTAAATGTGGCTACACACATGTATATATACATTTGCATGCATATATGTTATGCACATATAATCTGACAATATCTCCTTTCTCATAAATATGTATATATAGGAAATTATATATGATTCACATTTTATATAATTCTGTGTTACTATAATGATTCATAATTAATAGTTAATGCCATTAAGATTTTGCTTCTGTTATAACTGTATTATGTATCATTATAGTAACATAGCTTATATAGTATATATCATATATAATTTCCCACATATACATATTAATGAGAAAGGAGACATTATGAGATTATTATTGATTTTTACTAATTTGATTAATAATTCACCATATTGTTTCCATACCAATAATTTCTATATTATATATAATTCTATAAGGATTATGTAAATTTATGTTGAGGGCATCCTCAATGACAGTATTAGGTAACTCTCTGGGTAAGTTCTCTCTGGGTGATGGTCACTGCTAGGAGAGGTTCCAACAAAGTGTCTGAGTTTTGGAGGGATTCCTTACCAGCATGAAGAGCTGACAGTGTTGTAAGGGATGGATTGGTGGGGGGCTAACATGGATGTGGTCTGACAAGACTCCCTCCTATCCTCTGGGGTCTTTTTTCCTGGGTGAGAGGCACAAATGTACCTGTAGGACCTGACTGGAGAGCAACCTGAAAGCACTTGTCCATAGGTACAAAGTCAAAAGGAGTATTTGGAGTATTTGGAGCACAGAAGGGCTGAGGGGATGGAGAATAAAGTGATGATTGGACCTGGGTGTGGTTCATCAGGGAAAGTTTCCTTGAAAAGGAAAGAAAAAAACCAATCACTTTCTCCATCTGTGTGCTGGAAAGAAGAATGGAAGTGTAGCCAGGGAAAGATGACATGATTTATACAATGTAAATGGTCCAGCCTGGCAGTCTCTTGCTAATTGAGAGTGTCAGGGCCATTGTCCTTGAGTTGACAGGGCCTTTTAGTTTTCTTCACAGCTCCCTCTCCCTGGGATAGTGCCAGCCAGCATTCTTTATTAGCCCAGAGGCCCTGGGGGGCATCCTTTGGTCCCTGCTAACTTGCAGCAGGCTCATGGGAACTGGTGGGCGATGCAAGACTCTCGTGGGGAAGTCTGGGGAAGGTCATAGATGTGCATTTCCTTTCTTCTCTGTGGAAGAGGACTTCTTCATTTCACTGCATAAAAATAGACTCAGCATGATGAGTGAAGTTAGTTTGCTCTTTTTGCCCTACTTCCCTTCTTCTGGGTCTTTCCTTGTGGGGAGTTTGGGATGGAGAATCCGAGAGAACTCCAGAATCAGCCGTAAAGTAGAGGTCAGGGTCAAGCTTAGATGGGCAGTACTATACAGAGGGACAAAACAGGACCTTTGGCTTCCAAGAAGAACAGCCAGACCTGGTCTATGGGATATCATGTGGATGGCCACAGACATGGGGAATAGCTACTGAAAGCTCAGGGGCCTTTAATCACCCTTCATAACACAAAGCCTGGCCTGAGTGGACCATTTGATTTATGGTACAGGGAGAAGCTTCCAGGCAGTCAGATCAGGCTCTCAATTATAGAGGCCTACACTGGCATGTGGAATCTCAGCTGGAGGCTTGGGGGTTGGGGGAAAGGGTGGATAGAGAAGCATACCAAATTAAGAAGAAACAGTGTTAAGGCCTACAGTGATCCAGAGGGATGGGGCTAGCAAAGACCGACTCCCTAATCTGAAAAAAAGAAAGCCATAGAGGGGGCAAAATCAGATTCTGTTTGTTCTTTTTATAGAAATTTTTTATTGATAATTTTTGTTTTGAGGTATCATGTACACCCTAGCAAACAATGAACCCTCTCCTCAATCATCTTCTTCCTAATGTGATTAAACAAAAACGGTCTGAAGGAATTATCTGATTGATAGCATCTTAACTATGCATTTGAGCAATTTACTGTTTATCCAATGAAAGTAGCAACAGTTATAATGACCAGCCTTTGCATAATGTTTTAAACTTTGCAAAGCTTATTATAAAAGTTATTTCTATTCCTTAGAACAATTGGGGAGGTAGATGCTATTATAATCTCCATTTTATAGAAGTGGAAACTGAGACAAGGAGTCAAGTGATTTGTCCAGTCATTCCAGTTGCTAAGTGTCTGAGGCCAGATTTGAACTCAGGTCTTCCTGATTCCTTAGCCACCTAGTTAAGAAAGATACACGTTTTAACTTGAATAAATTAGTCCTAACATTGCTCATTTTATTGGGTGTTATTTTTATTGCTGTAGTCATCGCGTGAGAGGGAGTATTGAATAGTAGATGAAGGACCAGACTGGAAGTCAAATCTTGCCTTTGACACATACTAGTTATTCAACCACCGACTTAACTTTTTGATATGTCTAGGCAACTCTCCAAGGCTGAAGTATGGAGGCACTGATGAGGGGGTTTGCATACCTGGAGTTTCCCACTGATGAACTCCCAGGTCTCCCCTTCTCCAAAATATACCTATCCTTTCTTTGGTTCTGTTTTCTTTACTCTCAACACATAACACAAAACTTCCTTCATTTGCTTTTGGCCAAGGCCTGAATTTTCATCCTTGTGGGACACTGAAGATGTGGACACTCCTTTAGTTGAAACAAATCAACAATTCATGTGTAACTTACGGAAAATGTAGAGCTAGAAGGGAACACAGAGACTCATTTCCTAATTTTACAGATGAGGAGCCTGAGGTCCAGAGAAATTAAATGATTTTCCCCAGGCCACCCAGATATTGACAGAGGAAGGCAAAATTGAACCCAGCCTCTCTGACTCCAAAGCTAATGTGATCACTCAACCAGTGTGTATCGAAGGAAGAACTTGAAATAACTTCTCCCTGATGTTAAGGTCTCTTGGGTCTTTCTATATTTCTTTGAATTCTTAATCAACATTCCTTATAGGAATATTTTCAATTTTTGTTGCTGATCTGATTAAAATCTGTGAAACGACATGGCCCAGTAGAACACACACTTGTTCAAAAAATCCCAGAATAGCAGGACGAGAGAATCCCCTTGAAACTTGACTGGGTTACGTTTAGGACAGATGAACTTAGCACATAAATAAAAGGAAGTCCTATTTCTCCCAATAGGCAAGACACACATGCAACCCAATATCCTATGAGGTGGTACTGGGAGGCTATATGGATGATTCTGTAAAAAACTCTTGAATAATACCCTAATACTCCTGTAAAGTCATCTTCCATTTAATCTGCTAGTATCTTGTGTTTGCCTTTCTATTTACATAATCTCCCTCAGGAAAAGGAACATAAGCTCCTTGAGCACAGGTTTTTGTGGTTTTTCCTTTGTAATTCTAGAGCATAGTATAGTACTTGGCATAATAAATACTTAGCGATTTCTTAATTGGTGCTATAACAAAACAGTCCTCCACTCCCACCAGACTATTCTCCACTTTCCCTGCTTCTGGGGCTTTGCTTATGATGGTTTTCCTACCTGGAACATTGTCCTCATCTTTTCCTATTATTTGCGTTCCTTCCCATGCCTTTTAGGTCAAAGTCATACCTCACTTTAGCAATGGCGCCTTCGTTACCCATGCAACCCCACGGTTATGTCTCCTTTCTCCGAAAATCAATCTATGGCACTTGCTGTCTCTTTCTTACTTTTTTTTCCCCTTTTTGGGTATTTGTGCTTCTTCCCCAAGTTGATTGCTAGCTGTTAGAAACTCTGTGCTTTATATTTTGAGTGCCTTCCACAATTCTTTGGGCACAGCAGGTTCTTGATAATGGAAATAGCCATTTTTGGTTTACTGAAAAGGACTATGGATTTATAGTTAGCTTGACTTCTAACTGAAAAGTTCAAGTCTAGACTTTTCTGCTAAATTCTATGGCATCAGACAAGTCACTTAATTGTACCTTAGTTTCCCCATAGGTTAAATGAGATTCAAATAAATGACCTCAAAGTCCTAATTCCTGTGATCTGGAGTGCTTAATCTCACCTGAATCATCAAGAGTTGGCTAGCAATATCACAAGAAGAACAGATAGTGCCCACATCTCATTCCACAAACATTCCACTTCATTCAAGAAGTAAAGGAAGAGTGGATTGACTGAGAGTCTCCACAGGGTAAAGTGAACAAAGGCAGATAAGCAGGTTTTGTTTAAAATTGCTTTCTTCCTAGTGAATGTCTCATGTGAAGGATGGTTCTTATATACCAAAAACAGGTACTATTAAGCAATCAACTTGAATGAAGGTTTATCCAAGCTTCCTTGGGGGGAGGGGGAGAGAGAGAGAGAGAGAGAGAGAGAGAGAGAGAGAGAGAGAGAGAGAGAGAGAGAGAGAGAGAGAGAAACAAAGAAAACAGCACCATTCTAAACCATGATCACCCTGGACAACAGCAGCCATAATGAAAAACAACAGTGAAATAGTGTACTTACAGCCCTGAAACAGGCTTAGGCAACCTCAGAGGAACAGGAGGTTAATAATTCCAACTTTTATGATGTCCTGAGAAACTGTTGAGATAAGAGAAAAGACTAAAAAAATAAATGAGAGATGGCTAAGATAATGGAGAAAACAGGGAGAAACAAGACACCACTCAAGTGTTTGGCTTGAGAAATATAGCATGCCGAGGAAGATAAATTGGAGGAACATGAAAAGGAAAAAAAAAGATCTTGTCTCTGCCTCATGGATTTCTCTTTAAGTGAATGAGCAGTAATACAAAAATGAAGGCGTTCAGTTAAAATCATATGGCTCCTAATGATTGTAGACTTTGGCAGACATCCCCAACACTGATCACTAGTTATTTCCTTGATTTGGGATGGTAGGAGGGTAATTCAACAAATCCTTGATCATAATGGGCTGTGGGGGCTGAGGGTGATGAGGAAATCACCTTCCTCCTTTGCCAGAAATGCAACACAATGGAGGTCCTGAAATAAAACCAGACTTTGCAACTTGGTAAGGCTATATCCACACTGGCATTTCAAATGGTTCAGTGGGAAGGGGATGTTCTAGAGGATATGGTCACATGTAGTCCTGTAGACCAAACTGGCTAATTGGCTGAATTTTTAACTTTTTATTCAAATAGTTGTCTTGGTAACATGTAGACGTAGTCCAAGTAGATTATAACTGAAAGACCTGAAACAAATTATGACATGTGGGAGGGCTTCTAATCAAGCTGAGCGCCTGTGAGTTCTCTGCTGGTCTTTCCTAATTTCTGTTAGGAAAAAAAATACAGAAGGAGGAGAAGAGCTGAGGAAGTAGAACAGTTGAAGCTTCGAAATTTTAACCAAGTGACTTACCAGTGTTTTGAATCCTCCAAATAAGGCATAAAGGAAAGCAGATTTTGAAATATCTTAGGGGGAAAAAACTGAATCACAGAAGCATTGATTGATAGAGCTAGAGAAGACCCAAGAAGTGATTTAAAACAACCCTGTCATTTTACAAATGAGGACACTGAGGCTCATCATGGTAAAAGGACTTGCCTGTGATCATATAGCTAGCAGATGGTATAGATAAAATTGAAATCTAGGTTTTAATATTCATAAATACAAGGTTCTCTTTTTGGTGTAATTTCATCTTTCTCTTCCTCTGATGCTTACAGAGGTACTTCTCTGAATTCCCATTTTTTTTTTAAGTTTAGACCAGTAGCTTTTTTAGTGTAACTAAGTGGAAAGAGCATGAATTAGAAGATGTGAGTTCAAATTCTATCACAGATGTTTTGCTACTTATGTGACTTTAGGTCACCTAACGGTCTGAGAATCGTCCTTAGAAGAAAAATATGAGAATTGGACCAGATGACCTTTGAGATCCCTTCAAGATGTATGAACCAATGACTTCATGATCCCACTGAGGAAACCCCCTTTAGCAATGTAGCTATTCTACAATAGATAGTCTAAAGATGCTACTTGGTTCTCCCATAGGTAAGTAACTTGCCCAGGGTTATAAAATCAGTATAAATCAGTTTTCCCAACTGGGAGGCCAGTTCTCTATACTCTGGTCCATCCTCCATTTCATGTAGTAGAGGGATGAGGATCAATTCTTAAAATAGACTTTAGCTTGTTCACTTTTTCTTTAGATTTACTTCTGAGGAACCCGAAGGCTATTCATTTCTGCCTTTTGTCACATGGACAGTGTTCAGTCGAATGACTAAATTTTAGTATCCTTCTTCAGGGTGTTGTCTGAGTATCCTTGAGTTCCATTCCCCACAGACCTTCTTCTCAGAGTTTCTGTTGATGAATAATCATCTCTGTCATATGAGAGCCCGAAAAAGAGGCACTCTGAAGGCATCATCTGGAATGAGAGAACCCATATTTCTGGGGGAAACAAACTGATCAAATCCTGCCACATGGATGTGCTTTTAAAAACAATATTTTAAAAAATAAGACTCATAATTCCATCATTTGATTTTTAGTTGCTGGTTTTGGAAATTCAGAGAAGGCCCAAGAACCACCCCTCTCTTCCTTCCTCCCCCGCCCCACCCAAATCAAAACTCTCATCATGGGAAATGGAATTAATACACATAAATCCCCAACTTCCAGAGCCAGTAGTGACATTACTAGGACACAAATGGCAGTTCCATCAGCCTCCCCTTGTAACCATATCAAAGAGAGACAGTTGTAGCTTTGTTCTCAGTATGACCCACTTGGGGTTTGGCTGCTTGTTGATGGATATTATCATTTTTAATGTCAGTAAATAATGTGATGTCAGATAAGTGATCTGTTTCTTTTCAGTGGTGGAGAGCTCATTTATCTTTAGGGAGCTCAAGCGAATTGAGAAATCTGAGCGGGAGAGAGTGTTTCCAACTGTGTAAGACTGGAAATATTTTATTAATCCTACTTAACAGTAGTCCCAGACAGACTTAATTCTGCATGTAGTTCTGGCAAATCGATGAATGGATATGCATTTACCATTGACTGGGGCTTAACCGAACAGAAAGTAACAACAAAGTAAACATTTTATTCAATTTAAAGAAAATTATAGATATGCTAATGTCATCTAAGTAGACTGGGAAGTGGTGTTCCTGATTTTACAGTCTTAGACTGATAAAGTATGTAAATCCTATGACCTGGCTCGCCATTTTTAGTCATTAGCATGTGATTGTTGTGTACCATAGTGGATAGAGTGCTGAAGCAGGGATTAGGAGAGATCTGGGTTTGAAGCCTGCCTCTGACACCAGTTGTTTGGCCATGGGGAAATTATTCACTCTTTCTGAGCCTCATAGGTTCATGGAATCACAGACTTAGATATGGAAGCAACTTTTGAGGAAAAAACAGAGACCCTGGGAGGTTGTGTCCTGTCCGTAATAGAATAGCTAGTTAGAGGTAGGATGTGCAACCGCGTCTTCTGACTACAAATCTAGAGTTCTGGTGTGCACATAGCCTCAGTTTCCTTATCTGTAAAATTAGGGTAATTACACCCAATAAGTATATCAATGCCTACCTCAGAGAGTTCTTGTGATAATGCAGCATTTATTGTTGTGGTTTAGTTGTCGCAGACATTTCTGACCCCATTTGGGGTTTTCTTGGCAAAGGTACTAGAGTGGTTTGCCCTTTCCTTCTCCAGTTTGTTTGGCAGATGAGAAACTAAGGCAAACAGGTCGAAGTGACTTGCCCAGGGATCCACAGATAATAAGTGTCTGATGCCAGATTTAAACTAAGAAAGATGAGTCTTTCTGACTCCAAGCCCTGCATTCTGTGCCGTGTGTGTGTGCATGTGTGTGTGTGTGTGTATAGATACATAAGTATATGTATGAATACATGCATGATATATAATATATAGGTTGCTTATAAGCTTTAATCTATTATATAAATCTCAAGTATTATTAGGGGCAGAAATTATTTTTGTTTTAGTTACTGTTTTACTCCAAATATGGGGCAACAGAAAATGTAGCAGAAGGTAATATCTTAAGTGATGCTCTGGAAAACTGAATCTAATTTGATTCCAATCCAATCTAAGAAATATTTATTAAGCACCTACTAGGTCTTAGAAATAGAAAGACAAATTGAAAAACTGTTCCAGTCCTCAAGAAACTTATAAACATTTATAGACTTTGTGCAAGACACTATCAGGTGCTGAAAAAAACCAGTCCTGTTTGTTTCCATACTTTTGCAGAGATCTCTTTGTGAATTTCAGAGTCTTAGATTTGAAGCTGGAAGAGATCATAGAGATGATCCAATACATTTTACAGATGAGGAAACCTAGATACAGGGAGTGAAGTGACTTGCCTAGGGTCATATAGCTAGTGTCTGGGGTAGGGTTTGAACCCAAGTCTTCCTGACTCTAAGATCAACTTTCTACCCATTGCACCATGCCCCCTAAGCCATCATCTTACAAAATTGTCTTGTACATCTTTCCACTTTGAAACAATGTGCAATCAAAGTTTCCTAGGCAGAGATTGTCCTACCTATTTTTCTCAGATTTCCAAAGAATGAACCTCTTCAGTCTTCTTGGTGATTATGGAGTGCTCTTTCCCAAGGCAGTTATTCTGTATCCTGAGGTAGGCATCACCTACTGTGTCACTGAGGAGACCCCATCTTCCAGAGTTTCCATGGTCCATCTGTGGTTAAGCCATAGAGCAGTTTTATCCTTGTGAAAGCTCTCGTCATCTGCAGTTTCTACTTTTTATGAGTTATAAATCAAGGGCAGGCACTGAAATTCAAGAAGATTTTTCCTGGCAAATCAATGACTCCTCTTCCTCCCCTTCCTTCCTGCCTCCATTTCTGGAGCTTTTCTGAGTTTTGGACTTGGGATCTTGACTTGTAAATTTTCTCACCAAAACCACAACCCTTTCTGGAATCATCTCCAAACTCTTTCAAGCTTCGGCTTCCTTGAAGTCGTCCTGTAAATAAGCAGTTGGAGGCCTAGGCTGTACTTTGCTGAATTTCTTGCTGTGGTCAAAGGGAAGGATTCAGGGCAAGCTTTGGGTTGACATCGTGTTAACCCAATGTGCGATATGGATAGAATCATATTTATCACTCACTTGTCTTTGATTTCCAAATTGTGTGTGTGTGTGTGTGTGTGTGTGTGTGTGTGTGTGTGGTGAGAAGATTGAGAGAAGAAGAAGCCTGATCTTGCTTTTTTGTTTTTATTTTTTAATGAATAAAAATAAATTTTTCTATCTCTCATAGGGAAATAAAAAAAAACAAATTAGCATGAACTTTGTAGCAACTACACAGTCAAGCAAAATAAATTTCCTTACTGCTCATATTCAAGAGATATGTATCATTCTACGCTCTAAGCTGCACATCACCTCTGTTCCAGAGTTGGGTGGCAAACTACATCCTTGGTCCTCTGGAACCTTGATGGTTCATTGAGTTAGCAGAGATTGTTTAAGTCTTTCAAAGTTGCGGGTCTTTATGATGATGTTGTGGCACTGCTATTTTGAACGGCATCATGTGGGCCTAGGGAGGCTTCTGAAGCTTGGTGAATGGACCCAGACATTTTTCGTCTTAAATTTTTGTTCTTCTGGTTATAAAATATAGGATTGTGAGAGCATCCAGATTAGGCAGACTGACCAGGAAGGACCTTGGCCCTTCTGGATACTAATGGTCACTGGCACATTAAAGTTGGCAAAGGATTTTGTATATATGTTCTCTCATTTCATCCTCCAAGATATCCTATAACATCATATGTAGATTCTACTGGTATTATTATCCCTGTTTTACAGATGTGGAAACAAGGCCAAGAGGGGACATTTGGCTTGCCCAGGGGCATGTATTAAGTAAATGTCTGAAGTAGGATTTGGATCAACTTCTTCCTAACTTTAAATTTGGTACCCTATACATTACACCAGAGTCTTAAGAAAATAACATGGCCCCTCTTATTTAAACCTCCTGTAGGCTGTATGCATGTCATGTCAAAGCAACAAGCTGCAACATGAAAAAAAATCAACTCATGGTAAGCTCCTTAGGGGCAGGGGTCTTTTCCATTTTTGGCTCTGTATCCTCAGAACCCAGAACACTGTTTTGCTTATAACAAGAGTGTGACTTTGGTACCACATCATTCATTTATCAAATGCTTATTAAACAAATGCTGATTACTGTGTTCGATGCTGGGAAGAGATAAAAAAGATAAGAAATGGGAAAGAAATGAACAAGTTATGGGATATCATCTTGATGGAATACTACTGTGATATAAGGAATGATAAGCTTGATCATCTTAGAAAAACATGGATAGACTTGCATGAAATAACAAAGAGTGAAATGAGCAGAGCCAAGAGAATGCTGTATACAGTAACAACAATGTTATTTTAAGAACAGCTTTGAATCATTAAGTCATTTTAACTACATTGAATACCCAAATCAACAACAAAGAACCTATGAAGAAAGGCATTGTCTGCATCCTGACAAATGCAATTATATAGAGAATGATTTTATGTATCTATCCATATTTGTGTCTAATGTTAGCCATCTCTAGGATAGGGGGAGGGAAGGAAAAAAAGGAAAAAAAAGAAAGTTACATATAACTTTATTATATATTTAAGAAATATAGCAAGTTGTATATAATTGCTTTGCAATTTCATGTGCAGTCATCTTTTCTTCCCCCTCCTACTATGTTATGGAAATGCTCATTTTAATATCTTAAGTTCAGAATAAAATAAATTTAAAAAAAAACGACAAGAGAAGTCTTGGTCTCTGCCCTCAAGAAACTTTAAATTAACTGGACTGATTTTAGAGCATAACTAGAATGAGTGGTGATAATGGATAAATGTCTGTAACCCCCTCATCTGTAAGTCAGAAGAGAGGGTATCCTGCTAGCCTGGGGAAAGATCCATGGCATAAACTCTTAGAACTGAATGAACAAATGAGTCTTTCATCCATTCCATCTGTCCTCTTTTCCAACCCAGTGTAGAAAATTTCTCATTGAAGAGCGCGTTGTAAAGGCTGACCACTCACAGTTCCTTTTAAGTCCTTAAAATCATCCTTATGCTAATCTTTTTGGGTCTTTGGTACATTTTTCCATTGGACAAAGTGGTGGGTCAGTGATGGAGAGTAATAATGATGCTACATGTTTGTCCAAAGTAAAGCATTCATAATTGATCCAGGATCCAAGAGAACTAGTCCCTTCCCTTTGATGAAAGAGTAGCAACCATATCCTATAAAGGACAGAAAAGATTGTAACGATCCATGCAGTTGTTCTTGTAGGGATGGAGACAGTCATGTCCCTGAATCCTTTTTTCATACTTTTGCAGTTCAGTGGGAAAATTGGCTGCCTCTCTGAATACACAATGTTGGGTTTGCCCTTTAGTTGACATTGCGTTCTCCGACTTTTATTTCTGTCTCTTCTTCTCTCCTCTTAGTTAAAAAGGAAGCAGCTTGGTTTCCTTTTCTCTCAAATCTTCCCTTGAGTGATCCGGACTGTGATAGTGACCTTAACTTTCTTTCTGCACGTGGGAAAGTGGGCAGGGTTGTGCTAGCTGCTGAGTCTTCCCCTGAGACTCCCCGTTCAGAGTACTTCCAGTGTTCCTGTCATTTTGTTCTTTAGGTTTTTTCTGTGTGCCTTTCTCAATACATGAGTGCTGACTGTGTGCCCAACACTGGAGGACAAACAGCAAAAAGTGGAGGAAAAGTTTTCTTGGGTTGGTCATGACTTTTGTGTATGGAAGGATGAGGTAAACTTCACCTTCTGAGCCTGCCTATGAGAAACGTGCATCTCTCTAAACCTGATTCTTATATTCCATAGTCTGTACCAGCACCATAGACTGTTGAAGTTTTCTCTAAAATCACAATAGACATGTAATGTTTTTCATGTGGAAATTCCCTCCAAAGATTCAGATCACAACCCATCAATGGCTTCTCATCCTATTTGACTCTTGTCTACATCTTCCCATAAGTTTGCCACAGAGTCTTAAGCCAATATACTGCGGACAATTTTATGGTTTTTACCATTATATGGACACCAATGGAAGGCACAGACTGTCCACTGTTTATCCCTCACTCTGGAGATGTGACCAGTCCCTCCTATTTTTTGATGATTAATCTTTTTTTAAATGGTATCTCCTTTTATGCTGCTTCTCCTGAGTAATTGCTTGTTTGGAACCTTGTATAGCCTGCTCATAGTCACCATCTTAACCAGAGCTTCCTATGGTCTTTATTTAACTCATGTAGTCCTAGGTTCATGACTGCCTTTAACATATACTGTGTGATTATGGACAAGCTAGGAGCGTTTAAGTTTCAGATTCTCTCATGCAGACTTAGTATCAATGGAAGGGATCACTACATTCAGAACCCCCTGCACTGGTGATATCACTGATTTAAAAAAACAACATAGAGCTCAAGAGATCTCAGAGATCACCCAATTCAACCACCTAGCTGATACATGAGCATCCTCCATGACCTCTCCATCCTTTTTGTCTTTTTTCCTGTAATGTGTCTCTCTGATGATATCACTCTATCAGTTTTTCCAGTGACGTAACCTCCAGTGTCAGGAAGCTTTTTAGATATCATTGGGTAGAAGCTCATTAAGGTTTCATTTTTGCTCAAAAATTCTTTTTTTTCCAATGAACAAAATCCTTTCTCCCTGTAATTTCTACTCATCTGTTTTAGACTTGCCCTCTAGAGATACAAAATAAGTCTATTTCCCCTTTCATGCCACATATTTGAAGACAGGTATCATATCCTGTTCTTTTCATGAAATTCTCACCCCCATGTCTTGTCTTCTTCAAGCTTAACGTCCCTCATTTTTTTCAATTGCTCCTCATGTGACAAAGTTTTGTGTTTCTTTGCCATCCTGATCTGCTCTGAATGAATTATAACTTATTAATATTTCTTCACCCAAAAGGTGATGCCTAGAACTGGAATAATGTTTTCAATATGATCTGTGCACAGAGAACAGTGAAACTATTGCTCCCTTTGTCATCCTAATAATATAGCACCCAGTATCAAATTCATTTTATTCTGCAACTACATCCTGTCGTTGACTCAAATTGTGCTGATAGGCTGCTAATAAACTCTCTCTTTTTTTCACATGAATTAGAGATAATGTGAATTATTATTCCTCTTGTAAGGTTAATCCACTGTTTTAGCCTATTGAGATCTTTGGGGACCTTAATTTCACCCTTTAGAATATTAGTTATGCCTCTCACTTTCAAGTCTTCTGAAATGTGGTAATCATACCATCCATAGTGTATATAAATAGTATAGTATCACATAATAAATTATAGTATAGTAATCTCTGTATCCATGTCACTGATAAAAGGATTGGATAGCTCAGACTCAAGGGCAGATCCTGGATGCATATCACTGGAAGCTTCATTGCTTCCTAATCATGGCTTCCTAATCCACATCTCTTTGTCTCATACAATAACATTATGAGACATTGTTGAAGTCTTTTTGAAATCCAGATATCCTGTCAATGGCATTACTTTTTGGACTTTGATAACTTGGTGGTTCTGATCCCATGAAAGTGGACATTCCATTCAATGATATAAATTGTGACCTATCCATCCCTTCCCATTTTAAGCCTTTCTGGTCTTTGTCTTCCCATTGGCTCTCCCCTAAGACCTGACCTGGCATATTGGATAGTTTACCTATAGAGATTGCAGAATACTCAATGTATATTCCTTGCTCCTCATCCCTGCTATGTTATGGATTACCATCCTTTT
Organism: Bettongia penicillata ogilbyi; assembly: GCA_023548195.1. Lineage (NCBI taxonomy): Eukaryota > Metazoa > Chordata > Mammalia > Diprotodontia > Potoroidae > Bettongia > Bettongia penicillata. The sequence continues at coordinate 12,757,416 of JAJHZJ010000027.1, forward strand.
TATCTTTTTCTTGTTTCCAATAATGCATCTCTTTGATGACAGCATTCTATTAACCCTTTTGAGAAAGGTAATGCATTGAGTGTACTGTGATTTGTTCTTAGTGGGTTCGTGCTGGCACTGGACGATCACTGATTACTTCTTTAAGTGCATTCAAACCATTTGTTTGATAATTTATTTTACAATAGCTTCAAAGATCAATGCCAAGGTCATTGCTTGCCCTTTTAAAAAGCACTGAGCCAATATTTGCCCCTCTTTAGTCTTTCAGCCTCTTTCCTGTTTTCTACAACTCTTCAGAGATTTCTATCCATTTTTGAGTAACCTCATCTGCATGTGCCCAGATATAATGGAGAATGTCCTTTTCTCATCAATCTGAGTAGGTCAATGTTGTGTGTCTCAGAATATAATTATCTCTCTCTCGGGTCTGCTTTACTTCGTACTAAGCATGGGCAACCCAAACCCATTCCATGTCATAATTCTGATGGTAATGAAGAAGGATCTAAGAAAATATGCCTGCCTTTTTGCTGCCTCCTGGGAGAGATGGTCTTAACATTCAGGAGTTCCCTCTTATCTTTTGGGTCCCTTTCTCTTCACTGCTTCTCATGCAGCCATCTAAAACAGAAAGATGTGTCACTGGAAAAGCTGTAAAAGATCCCATGTCTAATCATAAAGTTTAAAGTACTTCTCATGTTTTCTTTCAGTGAAAGTAAAGACAACTCCCAGGAGTTTCCCCTCCTCCTTTGTGGGGCCAGTGCTTCCATAGTTACCAAAATGCCTCAAGATATAAAACAAAGTGGACAGAAGTTTCTCAATACAAGGAAAGGAAGTGTGTCTCATCTTATCTTCAATCTTGAGGGGCATAAAGAAAATTACTCTCAGACGTTGGGATCTTTCTGCTCTCAGGACTGGGGGAGGATTTACCCCAGGAAACCAAGACGGCCTCTGAACTATAGGATGGGGTCACACTTTAGATTCTGAGAATTTTCCTTAAGGAACTCACCTGAATCTGTCTCCCCACAACGGTGAGCCACAGAACATGGACAGTAAGTTATATATCTATTGTGAACCGTTACCAAGAGAACTGGGGTTAGACTTCAGGGATCAGACAGGTGTCAGACATCAGTGTAAGGAATAGCTCTACAATTCAGGAAGCCAAGTGGGGCTACAGGGACTAGGGACCGAGAGGGAGCACCTGGATAGCAGGTATGGGGCCTTAGCAGGAGTCATAGAGGGGTTTTGACTTTGATACAGAAAAGCTCCACAGGTTTATGACTTTTTATAAGTTTCCTTCTGAAGCAAGAACCAATTCCAATATAGTCAGCCTCAACCAGTCAGTAAATCATAGGAGCATAACTGGAATACTACTACCACTACAACTGCTGCTACTATTGCTACTACTACTGTCACCATCACTACTACTACCTCTATTTTCACTATTACAACCACTACTGCTACTACTACTACTGCTACTACTACTACTACTGTTACTGCTGCTGATGCTACTGCTATTACCATTACCATACCTACCACTACCACTACCACTGCTACAAACACTATTCTTATCATTACTACCACATCTCCTTCCACCACTACAACTACTTCTCCTAAGAAATTCAGTTTTCAAAGAGACTTACCAAAACTATCTCATTTTATCGTCATGACAATTCTGGGAATTAGATAATATTTTTATCTCCATTTTATAGATGAGGCAGCTGAGGTAGATACATGTTAAGTGACTTGCCTGGGATCATGTGAATAGTAAGTTTCTGATATTGAATTTGAACTCCTGCTCTTCTGATTCTCAAGCTTGCTTTCTTTCAGTTTATTACCTAGTTGGTTCTAGGGGACCTCAGAGATCATTTAATTCCAGCTTTTCATTTTATGGAGGAGAAAACTGAGGCCCAGAAATGGGAGAGCCTTCCCCAAGATACTACAGCTTGTAAGTGGCTGAACTCAGATTTTTAGACTCCAAATCCTGACACAAACAAACAGACAAAAAGTAAGTTCTGCCCTTGTTCTGTTATTTTTTTTTAAATAAGGTTCCAGTACGTGGTCCCTTATGCCTTTCCTGGTGCTGGGCTTCCCCTGCTTTGTACTTTGTACTGTGTTTTCATAATTCAGGAAGCTTTGCCGCAGAGACAGTGAGGGGGAGGCTCCTGAGGACCACTCATACTTGCCCTGAAAAGAGACTCAGCAGGGCCCCCTCATGAGCTGGATTGGACTGAGCTAGGAATGGAGACCAGGCCTGTAATTGAGAAGCCTATGGTACTGTCAGCAGGTGACGGCAGGCAGGCTCACCTGAATGACAGGGTGACAGAGAACAGAGATGGGGGCCCCATCCGGCTGCTCGGCCTGCCAGAGTGATGAGCAGCCTGTGAATTCTCAGCCGGCCAGGGATGAGTCGGAGCTCAGGGACTGCTGCCAGACGGTACGCGGTGTGCTACAAATTTCTTTCAGCACATCCTATTTTGCCATTCAGAACCCCTTGCTATTAAGCAGCTCATATCCTGTGGACAGATGATAGATATGTCATAGCTCTGAAAAAATTATTTGTCTTCCACAGGTGTATGGGTTTCCTTCTAAAAGAGACAGGTCACATGACACTTTTCAACACTCTTTTCCATAGGAGTTTGGCATGTAGGGCCTATCAAAGGGGAAATCTTTCACATGCAATTATGACAAAAAATAAAGGTGATGAAGTATTGTGTACAAAGAATGGATGGAGATCAAAGGGTCCTAATGAAAACTGATTACAATAAAAGGCTTGCTTCAACTCTGAGAGTTGTGGAAAGACAGCTTGGGGCTCCACTGTGCTCATGGGCACACATATGCACGCATGCGCGTGCACACACACACACACACACACACACACACACACAAGAAATGACTACAGATAAAATCACAGCCATTGCCTCTTTTAAAGTAATAAATTGCCCAGACTGGCGATGCCCTAAGAGGGGATACAGATAGTGTGTAATTGTATCAAAGCAATCCTAAGAGCATCTTCTCCTTCCTCATGATTCACGTCGCACTCTTTTCAGGAGCAACATCCAATTAGCGGCCACATTTGAGCCAGTTCCTGAGTGTCTAGGTTACGTATGTTTTGAGCTGATCTTCTGATACCATCTTCCAGAGCATGGGACCTGGGCACCTGAAGGCCTATTGTGTTCTAAATTGAACATGAAGCGGTGGATGGGAAAAAATAGTAGCTCATTTAAGTTTAAACATTAGGCTGCTTGTCATGAAAGCCTATGGGCAGAGAGAGAACAGGGCACCCATCTCTAGTACCTTTTTAATTAGGGCAGAATATGTCTACCTGTTAAATGTATTTCTGTTGCTAGAGATACTGGATCACAAAATGACATTGAGGAGAAATATCTGAGACACCAGAAAGTGACCCAATGGAGACTATTTAGCTAAAAACTTAGACGTTCAGTTGAGGACTAGTTATATTCTGAATAGCACAGGGAAGCATCATTCAAAGGACTATAAATTTAGAACTGGAATGAACCTTAGTACTCTTAATAAATAAGAAAACAGAGATTCGGGAAACTGATATAACTTACTCAAATCACAGACTAGGAAATATCAGAGGACAGGGTTTAAATGAATACCCTCTAATCCTACATAGATTCGTGACTATTTCTGCTCAACATCATTACCTTTCTTTTCTTCTTTGTTTTGGGCTACAGGCCTACCCAGCATAAGATAAATTTGTTTGAAATTATTTTTGCAATAATTTTGTTATCTATTCAAACCATCTATTCTAACATGAATGCATTCTAACCATGTATTCTAACCATCCTTAATAGTTAGCTAAAAAACTTTGCTGTAAGATTGCTTGATCATTCACTCATTTATAACCACATTTTGAGGGATATAATGTTCTTTCTCCTAATATCATAATTTTATGGAGCCAAATGCTGTCTTTAGCCCTGGCTAGTCCTATACTTGTAAAAGTTAGTTCTAATGGAGTAAAAAGTCTAAATTATGGATATTTAAAATTAATATAGCCATGTTACTTTCAAGTTGTATACTTGAAGGAGATCTACATTTTCTATAGGAGGCAACCTAAAAGGACCTGCTTTAGTAAACATATGCAAGATTTGTAAGTAGTATGTCAATTGTATGTAAACCTTTTGAATTAGCTACTTGAAAATAGATTGGGGCAGCTAGGTGGTGCAATGGATAGAGCACCAGCGCAGGAGTCAGGAAGACTTTAGTTTAAATCTCACCTAAGACACTTGACATTCACCAGCTGTGTGACCTTGGGCAAGTAACCCCAATTGCTTCATCCTGGGTCATCTCCAGTCATCCTGATGAATACCTGGTGACTGGATTCAGATGGCTCTGGAGGAGAAGTGAGGCTGGTGACCTGCACAATCCTCCCTCACCCAAAACAAAGTTAAGTGCAAGTTATGTCATTATTTCTCTGATGGTATGGTCTTCTTTGGCAAGGAAGGATGAACACAAACCTGCCCTTAAGTAGAGCCAATATTTTCATTGAATTTTTTTCACATTGTTTATTTGCAAAGCAGATCCTTATCATCTTCTTCTTTCTCCTACATCCCTATATAGGTCCGATAAAAGCTCATGCCCTAGCTCCTGTCCCAATCATCTCAAATTCTATATTGCTGGGATCCAAGTTTTACTGTTCCTCAATGATCTTTAGTAGTTTATTGTAGAAGGCTTAATTTTCAAGGGATAAGCATGTACTTGGCTGTATCCTTGAACTGTTCATGTATATGTAAATTCTTAGAGAACATAGTGGTAATTTCTGAATCTAAAGTCAATAGGCTCTAAGGGTAAATAATTTAATGGACTAGAACTTGATGGGTCAATGAGCTATACCAAGGTCATTAGTTGGGCCCTTATAGACCTACAGTCTCACCGTAGTCTAGGGCCCTATGCCAGGAACTCTATATAAATAGACATCCATTAATGTCTACAGCAAATAATAAAAGGTAGAGAAGGCTTATCAGCAGACTTCGTTTTCTGTATAGACATACTGGATGAATACCTATGAGGTGTGACTTGAGGGATATTAAAAGGCCTTCCAGATGCCACATTCCCCTGCCTTACCATGACATTTAAAAAATCCCCATTACTTTTGTTAAAACATTCAGACAGCTTGATTAGATCAAATTAAAAAGATTTTGTACAAATAAAACCAATATAACCAAGATTAAGGAAAGCAGAAAATGGGGAAAATTTTATAGACAATGTCTTGGATAAAGGTCTTATTTCTCAAATATATAGAGAACTTTATCAAATTTATAAGAATTTGAGTCATTCTCCAATTGATAAATGATGAAGGGATATGAACAGATAGTATTTTAGTGAAGAAATTAAAGCTATTTATAGTCATATGAAAAAATTCTCTCAATCATTATTGATTAGAGAAATGAAAACTAAAACAGCTTTGAGATATTATCTCATACTTTTCAGATTGCCCAAAATGATAGATGGGGAAAATTTCAAATATTAGAAAGGATGTGGAAAAATTGGGACACCAATACAGTGTTGGTGGAACTGTGAATTGATCCAACCATTTTGAAGAGCTATTTGGAATTATGTCCAAAAATTTATAAAACTGCACATGCCTTTTGATCCAGCAATACCACTATTAGGTCTGTTTTCCAAGGTTATCAGGGAAAAAGAAAAGAATCTTTGTGTTCTAAAATATTTATAGCAGCTCTCTTTGTGGTGGTAAACAACTAGAAGCTGAGGGAATGCCCATCAACTGGTAAATGGCTAAATAAGATGTGTTGTATGGTTATGATGGAATACTACTGTGCTATAAGAAATGATGAGCAGGTTGATTACATTATATCAGATTAATGATTAGACAAAAACATGTAAAGATGTATGAAATAATGAAAAGTGAAATGAACGGAAAAAAAGAATTTTGTAAATAGTAATGGCAATATTGTTTGAAGATTAACTGTGAACAGTAAAGTTATTTGGAGTATTATAAATACTCAAATCAACTACAAAGGAAGGACTTATGAAGCAACATGCTATCTACCTTGAGAGAAAGAACTGATAAATAGAAGTATGCCTTGTATGTTTTACACATACATATATGTACACATATATAAGTATATATCTCTGTGTGGATGTGTATCTCTCTCTACATATATATATATATATATATATATATTTATCTGAGTCAGATGTTGATTTCTTTAGTATGGGGTAAGGAAGGATGGAGGGAGACAATTTGGAACTTAAAATGTAACAACTTTAGTTTTTCTGAAAAGACATTCAGGCAGCATGATATATTGGAAAGAATAATGGATGCCACATCAAAGAACCTAGGTTCAAATCCCAACTCTTACTACTTCTCATGTTACCTTGGACAAAGTTACTTAGCCCCTCTTGACCTCAGTTCACTGATTCATAAAATGGGGATGTTGGACTAGATGACCTCTGACATCTTTCCCATCTCTAAATATGTAATCCTAAGAGTCTCTGGAAGATCCTTATTAATGTACAAGGATGTTACCTCGGAGGACAAATCTCTTATGTTAATTTATTTATATTCAATATTGTCTTAGTTTTTCTTATTAGATGACAAAAAGGCCCAAGAGAGTGGGCACAAGATAGAATGGATAAACCCAAGACAGATGACAGATGGATACAAGAAGATGAATAATAACCATTAATAGTAATAGAGCAGTCAGCATTTAAATAGAGATTTTTTTAGAATACGAAACTTTTATACAATTTTTGACCACATACAATTCCCCTAGAATAACTCCATACTATTTGTGAAAAAAAAACAAAAAAAACAAAAAAAACGAACAAACCTCCTTGAGCCAAAGGTTATTTCTTTTAAACCTCTTTCCAATTCTTGATTCCTAAATCCCAGCTATTACTGCTATTAACTGAATTGTCCTGAGTTTGTATTAAGGGTGCCCTAGAGTTTTAAAGTTTAAAGAACACTTTACATATATGAACTCAGTTGACCCTCACTTCAGGCCTGTGAGATAGGTGCTATTATTATCTCTACTTTTATAGATGAGGAAATTGAAGCTAACTGGTTATGTGACTTGGCAGGGTCTTACAACTAGTCAGAGTTTGGCATAGGATTTAAATTCAGGTCTTTCTGCCTCTAAGTCCAACTCTCTTTCCACTGTACCACCTAGCTAACCAAAGAAAAGCTTCAGCAGCAAGTCCTTGGCAACCAAGAGAGAATATGGCACAGCTGAATTCCCGATGGGAATATGTTGGAAAAAAGAGAGAGAGGGGTCATCTTGGTGGTGGATAGGAATGAAAGGAAATGCTTTCATGTTGCTGTTTTGCTAGAAGCAGTCCTCTTTGGGCAAACACTGGGAAGGGGGTCTTACCTTCCAAGGATCTGCCCCCCCTAGAAGAACAAGATGTAATTTGCCTGGTCATGGCCACTGTCAAACAGAAAAGCAACTTATTTAGGCAGAAGCTGATTCTTTATGATTGGCCTCAATTTTGGGGGCACAATCTTCTCATTCATTGGAGGAGAGAATCACTCGTGGCTTGCATTCTTTAGACAAATACCATTGGGAGTAACAAGGTAAATGACTAGAATTACTCATGAATCTCCCTTGAGATGAGAACCAGGCAAGGGTTTCAGTGGAGCCCAGTGGACCTTTCTGAGGAGGAGTTCATAGATTGCTGATAGCTTTGTGTGAACTTGAACAGCTGTGGAGAGAAGGAGCTCGTTTGAAACTGGTAGTTGAGACTTCTTCTATTAATCCTTCTTCTATTAATCCTTCTATTAATCTTCTATTAATCTAATTAATTTTCTATTGAACCCAAAGCAGACTGTTGAACAATTTGGAGAAGAGTTTAACACTGACAGTTTAGCTAATGGAGTGTTGGACTGCACTAAGAGAAATGCTATTTATTGTTCATCCTTCATTTCTGAAGAGGATCAATGACATCATGGGTTAATGTCTTGACCTGCCCACAGATTGGATTTAAGTGAGACAGAGATGCTCCAAGTGATCAGCCTCACTCTCTCTTCCAGAGTCATCAAAATTCAGTGGCAAGACAAAAGCCAGGATGACTGGTGATGGCCTGAGCTGAAGTGGATGATGTTGGTGTCTTCAACGTCATTGTTGACATTAAAGAAACTGATTTTACTGTGACCTTGGAGTTGTAGACTCTTAGAAATGGAATTTAGAGATTATCCCAACTTCCCCTCCCCAACTCCAATTTCATAAAGGAAGAAACTGAAACTCTAAAACTTTAAAAGATTGGCCCAGACTAGTGAGAGGCCCACATTTAGAGCATTGTGCCCAGTTTGGGTACCCTTATATGCTTTACACATAGTGAGCACTTAATAAATGCATTATCCATTCCTTCCCAGTTTAGAAGGTACATGGACCAACTAGACCTCATCTAGAGGAAGACAACTGAAATGGTAAAGGACCTGGAAATCCAATCCTCTGAGAAACAACTTGGGAATCTGGGGTTGTTTAATCTGGAGAAGAGGAGACATGGGGAGATATTCTGGCAGAAGTTCCCTTCAAGTATTTGAAGAGCTGTCACATGGAAGACAGAGTAGCTTCAGAGAGGACTAGGACAAATAGTGGAAAGTATAAAGAGACAAATTTCTGCTTAATAAAAAGGAAAGGCTTGCTAATGAGAGCTGTCTGATGAGAGGATAAGCTGATTTGTCAGGTAGCTTGCTTACAGCACCTGGATCATCTTCTGTGAGATAGTCTTAGAAGTGGGTTTTCTACTCTGGGAGGGAAGGTGGAAAGTCCCATCAGATGACCCCAATCTCTTTTTCCTACACTCAGCTTCTGATTCTCTGAAAACACTTTCATCAGACTTCCTCTGGGCTCATATAAAATAATAGCAAATGTGAAACTGATTCTGAATAAGATACCTGTTATCAGTCAAAACACATTTTGCTACCACTTTGCCTACTTCCTTCTTCTATACAGACTGATTTAATTCCCTTAAACTCTCTCCATTCAAGAGAGGACAGTTAAATTGGATCATCTCCTATAACCCTACAGCCAGCAGTTTTAGGGGCTATAATGCAAGAAGGCCCTTTTTCTGGGTACTTCTCAGAGCAGAAAATGACCTTGAATTTCAGGGCTGAAGAGGAGGCTGCTGACAGAGTCAACAATCAACTCCCAGGTTCACTGATAAGAGCTCCCCTCTCTGTTTTTTGTGGTTGGGTTATTTCATTCATGTTTGACTCTTCATGACCTCATTTGGGGTTTTCTTGGCAGAGATACTGGAGTGGTTTGCCATTTCCTTGTCCAGTCCTTTTTGCAGATCAGGAAACTGAGGCAAACAGGATTAACTGACTTGCCCAGAGTCAAGTAGCTAATAAGTGTCGGAGGCTGGATTTGACCTCATAAAGATGAGTCTTCCTGACTAAAAGCCTGGTGCTCTATCCACTGTACCACCTAACTGCCCCCAGCTTCTTTTCACTGGGAAGCAATTACCAAAGAGAAGTGGAACTGACCATTGGCAGATTTTTATAACAGAGTTCATCGGTAACCTCCTCTCTTTGGCCTTGAGAATCACCAATGAGCCCACAATCGTGATGGGGAAGCAAGCCTTGCTGAGTCTCATTCACCTTCCTAGAATGACTTTCCTCCCCATTTCAGTCTACTTAATTCTTAACTTAGCCTTCAAGGCAACAGGCAAATAGTTTTTATACATGAAACTGACTTCAACCATACATACCAGTTCATTCAACCCTTCCTTCTGTGACCTGACACAACACTTTCCATCTATACTGATCTCCAAGGGTCCTTCCATCTCTGAATACGAAAGCAGAAAAATTAAAAATAAAATAAAAGCCTTTCCTGTATAGATAGAGGAGGAGTTCATTAATATTTCTAGTTCATTGGAACAGATTTAGAAAAGTCAGGAGTTTGAATTCAAAAAAATGGTAACTAGGAAAATAAAATAAAAATGGAGTGTGGATTCCTAGTTTTTCCCTGGCAAATGAGTCTGCCCTAAAATATGCTATGGTCAGCCTTTTGCTAACTGCTTATAAATGTACAAAAATGTACACGTGGTGGATACTGACTGGATGGATTTGTTTCTTAATGCATGATGCACAGGTGATTGTTGCATTCATGTTTAATAGACTGTCACCATCCACTTCTACTCTAAGAAAGGTCCTGTTGCTAGGAAGCCATAAATTCCTATATGTAATCTTTCTGTTCTTTCTATAAGGAGAGAAGATAGCTTCTAATAGGAGTGTGAAAGGAATTAAAGTTTGTTCTTTGAGTGATCACTGACTCTCTGTGTGGGAGCCAGGACTAGGGGGTGAAAGGTCATCATTATGGGTGTATGTGAGTGGTTGGGTTATACATTGAAAAAGTTGCCAAGGGTTCTCAGGGATAACCTTGTCAAGTTGGGTCAATATTTGGGCTTTGACAATGTCCTGATAAAAAGTCAGGGCCCCTATCAGCTTTCTTTTGGAGTGGATGCAAGTATTTCATTTTCTCTCTTCTTGAAGAGCCTCTGACTTTGACCTGGGTAAGTCCCCTCTTATGCTGTCTCCAGCATTAGTGGGTGAGGCTGTATTCTGGGAAGGCAAGTAGTGGTTTTTACCCAAGGTATAGAACCAGCCCCGACCTCCTCCTTTTAGCATCCCCATTGTTTTGACAAGGAACTATTTTTTTCTAAATAATCTTTAGTTGATTCTTTTAAAAAACATATTGCTTCCCTTTTTTCTTTTTTTTTTTAACTTTAGGTTCAATCAATCAATTTTTATTAAGGTCCTATTATATGCCAGGAACTGTACTAAGTGCCAGGGATACAAAAAGAAGCAATTTAAATTAGTTTAGTTACAAAAGAATCAACTTTTGTTTTAAATCAAGAATTAATTTAACTTGATTCTTTAAAAACATATTACTGTCTCTTCCTAATATTTCCTTTTACTTTGAATAAAAGTAAAATTAAGCAAAATCCATGAAGCAGAGGCTATGTCTGAAGAGGTAGTCATCACTCTGCATTGGAGTCCTTGTTGCAGAATGAGTTCAGTCCTCACTTCAACTCAATTCTAAGCAACAAGCATTTATTAAGTGCCCACTGTGTACAAGGACATTGCAGGGTAAAAGACAATTCCTGTATGACTTCTAAGATTTGGTCTGAATTTACTTTTCTACCACTCTCTCCCATCCCTTCCTATTACATCCCTCAGAGTTTCAGCCGTAGTGGACTACTGCCCATTCCCCTGATAAATTCCCCCATTCTAACCTCTGTGCCTTTTCTTCAGACTAAGAATGCCCTCTCCTATTGCATGGGAAATTAAATGATTTGCCCAGGTCATAGAACTAAGATATATCAGGAGCCATATTTGAATCCAGATTTCAATGACATAGAGGTCATGTTTCTATCCACTCTGTTACATTGGATCCGTATGTGATTAAGAAAGCAAATGTTGTCATGATACAGTTGTCATAGTACAAAAATATTGTCTAATGGACTCTCCACTTCCAAAAAATGGTCCCGACTCCCGTATCCTTTCTTGCTTAACACTTGCATTTATCCACCTGCAATTCCCACTACCATTCCCAAAAATGTGTTAGAAGATTGGCTGGGATGAGGCTGAGATTGTGTAGCAAACTCCACCACCTCCTCCATGTGGATTTGGGGCATTGGCTGTGGGAATACTGAGAAGTTGTTTTGGTTTATTCTCAAGGTACTGGACTTGGAGCCAGGTAGGTCTGGGTTCAAATTGCACCTCAGACACTTATTGAGCAAGCTTATCTCCCTGTTCTTCAGTTCTGTCGTAGACTCAATGTCTTCTAAGGTTCTTTTGTTCTCTAAATTCTGTGTTTCTGGCATCTATGAGTTGTTCCATTCTCATTGTTTCTAGCAGTGGTGCTCATGGACTCATATAAAGTTAAATTTGGAAGGGATTGTAGAAGCAGTATAGTCCAACCCTAATTTGATTGATGAGGAAACAGAGCTGCCTTTTTCCTCACAGGAGCCATATTTTTCTCTTTTTTCTTGGTTGGGGACCTCTTGCTGTGACAATGGCCTTTTTTCCAACATTCAGGCATGACACGCTCCCCTCCACCCCCTCCAGAGGCCCTGTTCACATACGCCATAGGATTAAATGGCACCCACATGGACCCGTACTTTAAAATTACCGAAATTGTTACTGTAATTTGTTCACTGTGGGGAAAAAGGGCACAGCAGGCTAGCATTAGCTTGATTTTTTTATTGCCCTTTCATCAGAAATAATGTTCATATTTCAAATGTAATGCATCTTGGTTAATGAGATATTTACAATGCAGATTGTCAGGAGTGGAGAGGGGCAGAACTTTACATGGCTTGATAGGGCAAGATTAACTAGCTGCACTCTGACCCAAGCTTTGGAGAGAAAAGACCTTTCTAAATTTCAAAGGCAAAAGGCATCATTTATTTGCATCTGAATACTACTTTTCAACTGGTTTCTGCCCTACACATGTGGGACCTGGGCTCTAAGCTGGAAGGGAAGGTAGGCCAGATTTATAAATGTAGGCTCCAGAAGTAGTAAACAAACAGTGATACGGAAGTAGATTTAAATGTACCATATTTTGTGTTTTTCATTTAAACTGGGAATGGAATTATAGCTTCCTGACATTCAGTCAAACATCATTAGGGCTGAAACTATGGTTCCTCCTTGCCTAGTATATACCAGAGGAGCTCTGTAAGTCTAGCAGATCCATTCCTTCCACAAAGACAGGCATTATTATTATTTAGAGCATCACAGCAACTCAGAGTTGGAAGGGACCTCAGAGGCCAGGTATGCCAACTTGTATGTCAGCAAACAAGAATCCTGCCCCTGCTAGAGCACCCTCCCTGACCTAGCCCACTCCCTGGCCCTGATAACACTGGAAGAATCAAAGGCCACTGATGTAACAGTAGGGTACTTTAGCATGGGCCTTTGGGATAAAACATATTAGATATGCCAATTAATCCATTAACAGAATGTAACATCTTCTAGTTTCTCCTCTAATTTTCCAGGAAGCCTTTTTAACTCCCTAAAGGAAGATGTCAGGAAAAGGCAAGTCTTTGCAAATTAGTAGTATTGTAAAAGGACATACCTACTGAGCTTGGTTCAAACTTGGTGTTCATTCTGATCTCTTCCTAAATCTCCCCATTGACCTGTCCCAAAGAGTTCCCATTGCAATTCTTAGGATATAGGTTTTCTGAATAACTCCTGCTAAGTGTCTTCATTTCAGCCCCCAAAGTATGTGTATTAATGACCCAAATAAGGAGCAGTTAATGATGGATGGTCTTCATTTAATTGGCTAAAATTGAATGATGTGCACTTTCTGAATCCCGTTAATTCTTGAGAATAATCTACATATTGGCAACTTGTCATAGGAGACACTTGCAAATGCTGAATCAAAACTTTTCAGGGATTGCCAGCAGTAAAAGTCAATGTGTTAAATGCTCTCTGAGGAGTCTGGAGAGGAAACTTTACCTAAGCATAATGCAATCATGGTAAGATAATGGATTAAATGGTCTCCTTCATGATATTGACTTTGTATATCTTGTCTTTCATTTTTTAAATAACCTTTCTGATTTCAGTTTGTCTTTTTTAAATTCAGAGCCTTACGGGGTAAATGTCAACATGGGCTTTTGTCAGTCCTGGGCTTGTTTGGTTTGAAGACAGGCATTCTCTTCGCTTAAAGTCGAATTTGCTTCCTCTTTCTCCATACATTTTCCTACTGAGTGAACAAGTTTCAATCTCAATAGAATGTTGACCTCTTGATGGCAGAGGCTGTTTTGGCTTGACTTTTCCATTCCCAGCCTCTAGTACACAATAAGCACTTTATAAATGCTTTTTGAATGAATGAGGGAGGGATTGAATGGCTCCGATCTGCATGCAGGTACTCAAGTGATCCTGGTGATTGGTTACTTCGGAGAAAACTTTAATCAGTCACACTCAGTCCCAATGGGAGCACATTCTAGCCCAGTGTAGTGGTCCTGGGACTGCAGAGGGTTTGATAGAAATCCAAACAACTATTCCATTCTGCGAGAAAAGGACTTTACTCCATACATTCTAACTCACGCTTGACATGAGACAATTAGTTAGACAGTCTAATGTAATAGATAGGACATTAGCCTTGGGATAATCAGGAACAATCCTACATTAGACCCTTAGTAGCTTTATCACCTTGGACAAGACACTTACCCTCTCTGGGTCTCAGTTGTTCCATCTGTAAAATGAGGGCATTGGACTTGATGACTTTAAAGATCCTCCCCAGATCTAAATCTAGGATGCTATGATTCCTAGACCCTACTATGGGTAAGGGAATATGGTTCAGAAGGAATGAGAGGTGATGCTCTATCTGACACCCATCAGATAATGGCTGTTTTATTTTGCAGAGCTTACTGGGCACTAATGCTCGACTTACAGAGTAAAGGTGAGAAGATGAGAAGTTCTTCTTGACCTCCAGAAGCCTACTTTCTAACAAAGGAAATAAGACCAGCATGTAATCAATCACTCATTATAAGAATCATAGTCCTTACCACTAGGGAAGTAAAGATGAATTCCAAGTGCCACTAAATCAGTAGCTGACAGATGGAATTCCAAGTCAGGGAGGGCTCAGCTGTGTGGTCAGAGAAGCCGAGTCAGTCAGATTGACCAGCCCTTCAGGCAGCTGGGGTTGTGAACCAGAGTTACCACCACTCAGTAAGGGTTGGACAGGGTGTGGCATAGTGGGGATAACTCAAGAATGCCCCACATTCTCTCCCTCTATGAGGATTCTGCTGCCAGCAACAGTCTCAGAACCCAATGGACCAAGATGGCCCCAAGCCTATCACAGCTCTGTTCTTCTAAACGGTAGCATAAGTGGATTCAATTCAATCCAGTCTTATCCACCTATAAATTTCTCCCAGAACTATGGAAAAGAAAACCAACTCTGAAAAATTATCCTCTCTTAAAAAGGAACCAAAAAAAATATTCTCACAAGCCTTCCCTGTAGCTCTCATTAAACACCCACTCTGCTCAGCACTTTTCTCAGTAACCCTCAAAGAGGAGGCAATCTGCCTACACCATAGGGCTGGTACTGCCCCCAGAAGGTATACCTCTAGCTTGGGGAGAGACCTTTCTGCCAGATTATTGGTGCTCCAGGGCCAAACAGAGTCCTTCTGACTTCCAGGGCCCCCATCTGGCACTTCTCCTGGAGCAACACATTTGATAAATAAATAAAAAATAAACAAGCCATCCAGGATCCTGCTATTAACATTCCACACCTCAGGCCATCTTATCAGGCTCTGCCTGGAATGCACAAATGAAAAACAAAACTAAACTATACCAAAAAAAAAAATCTTACCAGTTAATAACTGCATTACAAAGGGCCATTTAATCAAATGTTACATTATCCCAAGTTATTTTTAACAGTTGCACATTGTATTAATAAAAATTATACATAACCTAAGATTAAATGGTAAGTTTTGCTAAGCTGACAATAAGACTCACTTTAATAATGTCATATTAGACAGAAGCTTTTTGGTATTATTGAAGTCCATGGAGATCCTGGATTCTGGCAGACAAATAGTAGCAAGTCATGCTCTATTGTTGAATTCTGTTTTAGAAAAAAAAATGTACTTTGTGCAAACTGTACTTAGAATATTAATTAGAAACACAGCTTTGGTTCTTACCAGCACAATTTCAAAATATCTGATAGATCCCTTGATAAAATTTTAACGAGCTGAAATGGTCAAACGTTTAATGGGCTGCCTCCAGAGGTAGCATGACCCTCCTCACCAGAAGTATTTAAATACTTGTGGTAGTTTAGATTCGTATTCTAGTACAGTTTGGACAAGATGATCTTCAAGGCCCTTTCCAACTCTGAGATTCTGGAGAAATGTGATTCATCTGCAGGAATTTACCCTGCATGTGTCCCTAAAGGACAACTGGACATACAAAATGGAACATAGTCCTATTGGCAAAGGAACCAAAAAGTACTGTATGCTAATCTGAAAAAGCTGGGTCAGAAACCCAAGCAAGTTATACCACAAATTTTCTCTGGTCTAGACATGTCTCTTTATCCTTCATTGTACCCTCTCCATTTTCTAGAATGTTCTATGTCCAGGAACTTCCATGCTGGAAACTCCCTTCCTCCTAAGCTGTTGGATATGATATACCAATCTTTTGAAAACTCCTGCCTCTTTTTACTGTTACAACATACATACAACTGATGTACAGAATGACAATGGGTTCCAAGGACCCATTTGTCAAAGAGGGAAGAATTGTAATTAACCAAGCCTTAGGCCCTCCATGACCTGAAGAGCCTCACTCCTGAGGCCTTACTTCAGGGATCTGTACCTTGGATTCCATGGACCCCCAAAAGGTCAGTATATAGATTTTAAGGACTCTGTGAATTTTAATGGATAAAAATTACATCTTATTTTCATTCACCTCTAACTAAAATTTAGCATTTCCTTCAATTATGAACTATGAAAAACCCCACATTATCCTGAGAGACAGTCCACAATCCAGCCTCCCAAAGGAGCCCATGACGCACATATACACAAAAGTGAAGAATCCCTTATCCAGCAATATTCCTGGTCGTGGACCCTTTGGAAAGGGTCAGCTGGTACTCTGGATCTGAGGTTGGGTTCTGCCATACCATCCTTCCACCTTTTACTATTCTCACTGACCAAACTCCTGAACTAAGCCCTCCCTGACTTGTAATTCCATCTGTCAGTTACTGATTTAGTAACACTTGGTATTGATCATTACTAGCTTGCCTGAGCTCTCCCTAGTGGTTAAGGATTACAATTTTCATAATGAATGATGGATTACGTGCTAGTCTTGTTTTCTTTGTTAGATGGTAAGCTTCTGGAAGTCAGGAATAAGCTTCTCTCCTTCACCGTGTAACTCAAGCATTAGTCACAGCGCCCAGTACCTTCTGCACAATAAAACAGCTATTATATGATAGGCACATTGGACATAGAGCATCTCCTCTCCTTCCTTCTAGACCATCTTCCCTTACCCATATCAGGGTCTAAGAATCATAGCATTGTAGATTTAGAGTAGGGGGGGGTGGACTTTAAAGTCATCAAGTTTGATCCCCTCATTTTACAGATGAGGAAATTGAGGCACAGACAGGTTAAGTGTCTTGTCCAAGGTGATAAAGCTACTAAACTTCTAATGTAGGATTGTTCCTGATTATTCCAAGTCTAATGTTCTGTCTATTATATTAGATTGGCAGTCTTGGAGATCCTACGTGGAAATAATAAGAAAGCAAACTGCTTCTCTCTGAGAGGAATTCTGGAATAATGTCAGGGTTTTTTGTTTCTAGAATGGCTCAGATCCCCTTCATTTTCAACAGTTCAACGAAGGAGCACTGAATTTTGTTTATTTTCACCTTGAGTATTACAATGCATATTTGCAGGAAGGTGAGAGTGTCCTTCCTCTGCCTTCCTGGCCCACCTCTGCTGATTCACTAATGCATCAGGAATTGTTAATGACTGTTGAGGCACCAGAATTTTTTGGCATCAATGAGGACGATGAAGATAGTCAGGGGTAACTCCCCATTGGGACTACAAACCTGTCTTTTTGGCTTTCCACAAAACTCCTGTTTTTGGTTTTGTCTTTCCTTCATCTCTGTTAGCCTCCTGTTTTCATTTTCTGGGCCAGAGGTCCTAAGGTCTGCAGAAATTCCCTTTGCTTGCTAGGGAGAGATTGATGCATCTTTGCCTAGATTTTTTTCCTGATCTCAGATTGAAATTATATTGTCTCTTCTCCTAGCTATGATTATGATAACAAGCTGTAGTTTAAGAAAATTTATTTGCTGTGCATTTTGTTTCTTGAAGATCTTAGTAATTTGTTTCTGTCCTCCTTCCAAAGTCACATAGCTGAGGGCTGGCTAGGAGCCAGAGATAATGAAGTGCTGGTGGGGTAAACTCCACCTCAAGGAGTGCATCTGTATTATAAATTCTTTCCAGGGAAATGGTGATGTTCTCTCTGGGCCATTTGTCTATAGTTTCTAATGACTAATGAAGTAAAAATTGGCCAACATTCACAGGATGCCCTGATGGGTGACCTGGAGAGAATGCTTAAAGCATCTGAGTTTCACCTAAAATAAAGGACCAGCTTTGTGGATTTGGAATCTGAAGACTTGCATTCAAATCCTGTTCCTTCCACTTACTAGCTATAAGATCTTGAATGTCATTTGATAGCAGATGACATTGATATCATACTTCAAGGTTGATAAAGGCTTTTCTATATACCATCTCAATTCAGCATCTTTAGCAGATGGAAGCTTGGCCTTTGAGTCAGGACGACCTTGTTCGAGTCTTGTATTTGACGCCTGTTAGCTGTGTGACCATGATCAGCTCACTGAGATAGTGAGGCACAGAGATAGCTGGTGGCCCCGTGGGTAGAGAGCTGGGTCTAGAATGCAGAAGATCTGAATTTAATTATTTCCTCAGATACTCCTAGTTGTGTGACCCTGGGCAAATCACTTACCCTCTATCTGCCTCAGTTTCTACAACTGTAAAATGAGGATCATAAGAGCACCTACATTCCAGGGTCTTTGTGAGGTTCAAATGAGATATCTGCAAAGTCTCTAGCACATGTTAGGCATTACCCAGTAGATACTTATTCCTCCCCATCCCTTCACGGAAATTCTCAGTGCCCCAATTAAGATTAAAAATTGCAAATAAGTTGCTGAACAGTGTCTATGAAGAGAGTTTTTATCGTGGGAGTTTCCTGTACTGATGAAACAAACACACAAATAAACCAAACCCTAAATCTTCTTACCCACATGAGTTAAGTAATACACAGAAGACACAAGACTTAGAGTTCAAGTCTCATCAGGGGAAATTTGCAGTTTAACTCTCTTAGGGAGATGCATACAGACAGAGATAATCTATCACTGTGTCAGTATGAGGGTGATATTATTTAGAGATGGGCTACCCATTTTAGTGCAACCAGTGATAAAAAAAAAAAAAGACCACACAAGAGAGAGAGAGACAAAGGTCAATACTGGAATCCAAGGAAATGAGGGGATTTTACTCCTGAGGTTATGCCCTTGAATGACCCAGGTTTGAATTTTGTCCAAAGATCACAGCCCCCAGAGTGCCAGCGTAATCTGGTCCAGGCTGGCCAGTCCTTGAAGTAAGGGACCAGAACCTAGGCCAGTTTCTTTCCTCCCTGCGGATCTCGGTTTCTTCATCTGAAAAATGGATAGAGGGAATTGGAATAAGATGATTCCAGCTCTCACATTGTTGAATTCTGTTTCTGTCACCCTGTAACGTGCCTGACACAGCAGCACATGGAGGATTTATGATGACAAATATCTTAGGAAACCAGATGTCAAGAGAGAATAGGTTTTGAGGTCACTTAGCCCAACCCTATCATTTTACAGATGAGAACTTACCCAAAGGATAGGGAGTGGGAAGTGCTGGGTTCAGAACTAGGTCACAGTTTTGAACATGGTTCAGAGATAGAAAAGAAAGAGATAATAATTCCTCTTGTTCTGGAATCTCACTCCAGGTCCAAACAAATGCAATTCAGGATTTAATATATTTCAAGAAAGTTTCATCTTTGCTCCTCTAGATGAAACACAGAACATTTTTTTTTTAAAGAAACGTCTTTCACCTTCCTTGCATCAGAAAGAGCCAATCCCTCTAGCCTCTAAATCAAAAGCTCTGTGCCTTGGGGAGCCAGGGGCCTGAATGTGAGTAATTAAGATGGGAAAAGTCCATTTTGTGAAAGGTTTCTGTTGTGGCCAATGAGTTCCAGGTCCAGTAGAATTAAACATTGTGGCCAGTTGATCGTTCAGGATTTATGTTCCTGAGTCTTCAGCAATTCATCATCGTTGAGTTTTCTGGGCCAGTGGCTACTCTCCATATTTTGTCATTAAACATTGACTGAGGGGGAAGAGGCTGAGAAGATATTCCATGGAGTTCATTCTTTTAGCAAGAGAGTTATTTCGGACCCAACTAGAGTTGACTTGGAGTTCCCTTGAGCCTTGGGAAGTTTTTATAGTTTGAGAAGTTGAGCATTGGCCCCCAAGCCTCCTTTCAATGAAACTCAAAGCTTGGTGGCAGAGGACAGAAATACCCATAATGCTTTCCCCTTCTCCCTTCCCAGAGCTACCCTCTCTTGTCAAGCATTCAGAGGGGGTAAAAAAAAAAAAGAGGAGGGCATCCAGCACCCTGACAACAGGTGACCCCTATTTGGAATTGTCAACAAACATTAATAGGCCTTTTAAAAAACTTAAGCTCTAATGTAAGGGATTGGCTGCCTAGAGGGAGGGCCTGGGCCAGTTCACAGGCACCGGGGCTGCTATTACAGGATGTCAGAAGATGTGGTTAATTGGTCATGATTAGGGCTGTCTGAAAGCCGATTCCCCCAGTTTGGAGCACACATAATTGTTGTATGTAATCCAAGGCGGCCCCAGCTCTTTCATCTCTGCGAAGAGATCAGAAAAGAGAGATTTACGGCTTAGCTTGCCCCGAGCCACACATAGCTGGCTTAATTTTCCTTTCCAAGGGAATTTGAAGATCGTTGTTGTGACTAGTTCTCAGTGGCTTATGTGTGAGGTTGAGGTCACCTGCACCCCCCCCCCCACCTTTTTTTGTTAAATGATTGATTGACCGAAATCAATTATTCTGTCAGAGCTGTAATGGAGGGAAGATGGAGGAAACTGATAAATGGGGTGAAAAAAAAAAGAAAGCCTAAGTCTTTCTTAGAAATACACTTATGTCTCTTTCAATTTAAATAAATAAGATAGAATACATAGATCTTGTGTGTTATTAGGTGCCCCCCCCCATATCCTTTTGTTGTTGGAGGCAATTTTCTTTGGAATCTCAGAACTTTGAAGTGAGACTTGGTTATGGAATCTGAGGGCAAGATGTGGGGGGCCTTTGTAACCCTCAGCCCTGCCATGCCCACACCTGGGCTCCCACCTAGAGGTCCCTCACCACTTCACATCTATATTATCTTCAGTCACTCACTTAACCCACTTGCTACCTATGCGCTCTTAAGTAAATCACCCAGCTGCTCTGTGGTCTAGCTTCTTCGTCTATGAAAAGAGGGCATTAAGCTATCAGAACATTCAGGCAATGTTTGTAAGGAGTGTCCAGTCCCTGGTACATAATAGGTGCTCAAAAACTGACTGGTGGATTAATATGAGTCAGAGAATTAGCTTCAAATTCTGCCTTACTTGAATACTATGTTAATCAGACAAAATTAGCAAACCATTATAAGGACCTATCCTTGTACCCTAGTAGAGGGGAGACAGAGATTTTAGGCCAGCAGCCCTTATCTAGAACTGGAAGGAGTCTTAGATGTCATGTAATCCAACCTCTTTATTTTCAGATGAGGAAACAGAATTCTATAGATGTTAGGTGACTGAGTCAAGGTCACACAGCAGAACTAGGCCAGAACTATGAGTTTCCAGACTCCAAATCCAGCATTTTTTTCTCTGCACCTTAGGACCTCATTTATGAAGTTATCCACTCCTCACAGTCTGCTTCTGAGGAGGGACACCCCATGGGCTGAGGGAATCACAGATCCTTTTCATATTCTAATATTTTTTTGGCTGAAGTAGAAATAGTAGGAATCACACTTTCAATTACATTGGGCACCCTTAAAATATGTTTAATATATTTAACCATGGATTTAGAGCTGAATGAAGCTTAGCAACTGCCTTATTCAAACTCTCTCTTTCCCTTCCCTCCTTGATAGATGAGGAACCAAAAAAGGCCTAGAAGGGGTAAATGTCTTGCCCCAGACCAGACAGTGTGTTAGTGGCAAAGCCTGGCCTAGAAGCCATTTCTCAGGCTAATGATTTATCTCCCCCAGTTGCCACCAGTAATTCATTACTTCTTGCTTCTGTATCACTGGAAGTGAATGAACATGGATCTAACCTCTCTAGCCCTTAATCCTACTGACCTTTAAGGGAGTGTCAAAGCTGCAAGTGACTTGTTGGTGGTAGAGTCACTTTCAAGATGAACAAGTAAAGATGGTGGGCACAGTTTTTCCTGCAGGTTGGATGTCATGTATATTATCAATTTATCAGGCCCTGAAGACTCAGTTCTCATCTGGTAGATTGCTTGTTGGATTAGGGGCTCCTGTTTGGGAATAAAATGAGTAGAGTCCCAGAAATACTGAGATTTTTGATGATCTTGCTGGATGAAGGCCCCCACCTACTCGATCTAACCAGCTGAGAAGACCATTCTAGGTTCTTGGCACAGCTGAGCAGGCACAATTTTTGAACGAGTGATCCAATCAGTGCAATCCAACAAGCATTTCTTAAGTACCTACTGCGTTCAAGGCACTATGTGGATATAATCACTGGAGAAAAAAATGACCAACAGGTCTTCCCTCAAATAGCTTCCCTTCGTTGTGCCCCAAGAGTCGTGGCAGATTTTTCCTATGATGAATCAAACAGTAGTTTCACAAAACTTTGGCCAGTAACTAGTTTCACATAGTTATTGAGTGGTTTGCCAATGAACGGCAAAATAAAGAGCTTTCGGAAATTATTGGAGAGGTACAATAGGTAAATAGGTGAGTCTGTATGTGATCATCTGCAGAGGAAGAAGATGCTAGTGGCCGGCAGGAATCACCTTTTGAGGCAGATGGCCCATGAACTGAATCTAGTAGAAAACCAGAGATCCAAAGAGACGGAATTAAAAGAAGAATGTGTACCAGGCAGTGCAGTTAAAAGCACCAAGATTAGGGAATGGAAAACCAAATTCAAGGAATGGAAAATAGGCCATTTTTTTTTCCTGGAATGAAGGTAAAGAGGAGTAAGGTGAATTATTCCTGTACCAGTAGGGTTATGAGGGACAAATTAAGGAATTTTAAAAATTATGAAATCAATAGAGAGTAACTGAAGATATTGAGTAAGGGAGCAAGCTCTCTTATCCTCTCTTATTTCATGAAAAGTCCACCATATTCTTAGCTTTGTTTTTATTTGTAAGTGCCCCATTATGGAGCCTGTCACCTTCTGAGTGACTATGAAAATGCTAAATTCTAAACAGTCTAGTCATCAAAGCACACAGCCCTGGTCTGATGGGCAAATGTATTGGGCTTCAAGTTAGAAGACCTGGATTTGAATTCTGGTTCTGTCATTCTAATTGTAGGGACCATAAACAAGTCCCTTACTCCTCTCTGAATCTCAGTTTCCTCATCTGTGACATGATATGTGATTAGATTTCTAAGGTCCTTGCTAGGCTGGAATCCTCTATGAATGGGATGCAGATGACTTTGATAGCATTTATTTTGTAATAAAGAATGGCAAAAATGACCACAAATAGGATGGGAGGTCCCATAAAGAAGGGAAATTCCAAAATCTTCCTCCTCAGTAAGAGAAGAACATCTTTTGACTTGCAGAATGTATGCCCAGAAGTAGGGGAGAGATGCCGCCCCCCCCCCAACTCATCTTATGGTTCTGTGGCTCAGTGTAAGTCTCCTAACTTGCACATATCTAAATATTCCATTTTGATGGAAGGGGGTGAAGATTAAGATATTACACTTAGGTAAATATCCCATCATTTTGTGACCTTTGGTACTGGAAAGTATATTTGAAAGCAAATCAAAGACTTTATATAAAACTCCTTTCAAATGCAGGTCATTTCTTAGCGTTTATTGCCATTCCATATGTCTTGTAAAATGCTTTTGCAGAATGCTCATCACTCGCATTAGGGTTGGGCTGCATAAATATTTAGTTACAGATAAGACTGTGTTTCTTGAAGCCTTGCATATGTCCCAGTCTTTTAGCTGTTCCTACAAAACTGGGGCTTTTCGTATGATGGAAGAGTATGAAGGAGATGTTGAGTTAAGATAACAATGTGTAAATGCCATTGTAAGAAATGGGTATTTGGTTAAATTATACCTTCACATGAACTCTCTTCCAAAATTCAGCAAGTTCACAATTTTTTGAGTTAATATTTGACATTTATATAGTGCTTACTGTATATTCTTTATCTCATTTCCCCCTCCCCCCACAGTAACAGTGTGATAGAGGTACTTTAACTATCATTCCCATTTTACAGATGAGCAAACTGAGGATCTTTCCCTCCAATTACTTTGTATTTACTTCATATATCTTATATATAGAAGCAATTAGGTGGTTCAGCGGAAAGAGTATTGGACGTGGAGCCAGGAAAACCAGAGTTCAAATTTGGCTTCATATACTCACTGGCTTAGTGACCCTGGACAAGTCACTTAAATTATGCCTCAGTTTCCTCATTTGTAAAATTGGATAATAATAGCCTCTAGCTCCCAGAATTGTTGTGAAGATCAAGTGAGGTAATATTTATAATGTCCTTTGCAAACCTTAGAGTGCTATGTAAATACTAGCTCTTTGTATATGTGTTTACTTATCTATGTACATGCTGGCTTTGCCCCAGTAACAAACAAATTCCTTGGAGGTGGTGACGGTTGCATCTTTGGATCCAGAGAGCCCATCATGTGGTAATACATACTTTATGACTGATTTAATGATGTGGCAAGAATTCTGGACTTGGAGTCCTAGAACTTGATTTGGGATCCCACAAGTTCCATTTAGTTACCAGTGAGACCTTGGGCAAATTCTTTTCCATCCTCCCCTGTAGCATGAGATGGTTCAACTAGATGACTGCTAAGGTTCCTTCCAACTCTGGATCTATAATCCTGTGATTCCTGAGACCCAAAGTTGGCAAATGACAGAGGCAATATCTGCTCCCCCCTCTCACCCAATTTCATGTTCACTCCTTTCACTATATGAAAATATATTTGTATTTTCATTTTAAATGAGAATTGCATATCTCTCCCTAGCATTCATCCGAGAGTTCAATCAACAAGGATTCATTAAGTGATGTATGACAGGCCAAAACTGAATATCAGTGGAGTTACAAGGAAAATATGCAAAAGAATTTCTGCCCTCAAGGGACATACAGTCTATGTGACCAGGAGAAGGGAATGGTGACCACACACACACACACACACACATACATACACACACATACATGCACACACAGGTACATAGAAAACAGATATAAAGTGATGGAGTGGAAGGAGAAAACTAGAATTGGGTGTATCAAGCATTCTCATTCTGCTCGCTGCTCAGTTTTATGTATCTGAGAAGAAGGGCGCTTCTGGAGGAATCAGTAGCTATATTTTTGTTCTAAATGAACCAAAACAGTACTGGAATTGGTTATCCTTGAGGAGAAGAGCAAAATCGGTGACAAATAGCTGCCCTGCGATTGTGTACCATGTCAAGGCATTTTTAAGGGTTGCCTGAATTTTAGGGGCTGGGAGTCAGACCATTTGCCACAAGGCTGGTGACCCAAAAGAGGAAAGACTGTGAGATCAACTAGAGATGATTGCTATCTTTACATCCTTTATCTCAAGTCCTTGATAACTGAAAGATAAATCTCTGCTTTACTCTCTTCTTGCAAAGGAGGTGCACTCTCAGGTCACCATTGGGCTCCTCAGACTTGTGGGGCTTGGAATTTTGTTTGGCTGGGGTCAGTAGAGAGGAATATATGGGCAAAAAAAATGAAAAGCTAGAATGGTAGAAAGAACTTTACCCAAAGACATAAAAATTTTGATTTACAAATGTGAAGATTCTTAAAATTCAGTGATTCGGTTATTGTCAGCCTACCATGCTCAGGGTGTTGATATGGAAAGAACACTGACTTGGGAGACTGGAGGACATAGGTTCTCCTTTCACTTACCTTTGTGACCATGGGCAAGTAAAACTTCTCTAGACCTCAGTTTTCTGATCTATAAAATAGTGGCTAAATGGCTTCTAAGATCCTTAAAATAAAAATTATTATTTAATTTTTTTTAGTTCTCAATGTTCACTTTTATAAGATTTTGAGTTCTAAACTTTTCCCCTTCCCTAAGATGGTATGTAATCTACTATAAGATATACATGTGCAATTGCATTAAATGTATTTCCATATTAGTCATGCTGTAAAGAAGAATCAGATCCAATGGGAAAAATTATAAGAAAGAAAAAACAAGCAACCACAAAAAAAGAGAAAATAGTAGCCTTGCATTCACATTCCATAGTTTTGTCTCTGCACATGGATAGCATTTTCCATCTTTAGTCTTTTGGAATTGTCTTAGAGAAGATGTTTTCTAATGCTAAATCTCTGATCCTCAGGTTTTCGGAGTTAAAAAAAAAATGCTTCCTGCCCCAAAAGAGCTTACAATCTTTTGAAAAGTTTAGGTTTAGTTCTTTTGAGGCTTTGTATCTTCAACACAGTACCTACTTAATAAATCTTGACTATTAGACTATAAAAATTACTTTGAAATTGAATTACGTGCTTAGAGAGGCAAATGTGGCCATGTCTACATGAAGCAAAAACATCTGGATGAAAAAATATAAATTTTTTAATTGGGCAATTACCCAAAGGATTTGTCTGGATAAACTAAGTAATGAAAGGCCTCATAATTCTTACTCCGCAGGTGAGTTATGCCTCCTTTGTATCTGCATAACACTAAGGTAGTCAATTTAGATGAATGAAAAAAGCAGCTCAATGTCAAATGTCCATTCATCAGCAAGGGGATGACAGAAGATTGGAGTTTTTCACTCTTAGACTAGTGGTTCTCTCCCTGTCCTGTAGACAACAGCCACAGACCTTAGTAGATGTCAGAGTGTCTGCTCGGAAATTTCCAGAAAGTGGCAATGATTCTTGACCTTGTGCAACTTGAAGTGGTGGACCTATTAAAGCAATCACCGAGGAATTTTGCAGAGTTGTGACTTGGCATAATGTGGGTGTCCACAGGTCTTTTGACGGTGACCATTCATTTGGCTGTCTAATTAGAGCAAGTGTGCCTTTACCTACACCAAGCATCTTGAACAAATCCAAACGGTTACAGTGTTTGGGAGCCAAGGGTCTGTGGAGATCCGTTGAAAATACAGCCTTGGATAGGTTTTTATCAAGGGAGTTTCTGCTTTGCCCATGCCTGTTACCTATTTCCTCAGCCCTATTCTCTGTAATTCCTGTCAGGGAGAATGTCATAAATTTTGGATCCAGAGCTATAAGTTTGTCATTCATTCCTTGAAATAAGGTCAGGCCACTATTATAAAACAACAGAGGACTGAATGCATAGAGCAACCAGCATAAGGTTGACTGATTCATCTGGGGCATTTAGCTTTTCAAAATGGAAAAACAAAATAGGGTCTAAAAAGCAAACACAGTAAATTTCAGGAATGTTATTCTGTGAGTAGAACAGCTGTTTTAATACTTGCCTGGTAGGGTTGTATGCCTGACCCGTTTCTTTTAAGGATAAAATATATCTTCCTTTAAGGTTGTTATTAAAGGCACATGGAGACGGTTACTTTGGTCTCCCTGTCAATGGTGTACCACATAAAAAGACCATTTGAATTGGGTTTAAATCCATTATTTGCATGAAAACGATAGTTAATTGTGCCCATGTGATGCTAATTAGTGTTTAGCTAAGAGGACCTTGCCATCGGTGGCCTGAGGCTTAAATTATAAAATTCACCCTGGTGGGAGCCGTTTTCTTTTAAGTAACTGCACAGCACTGTCTGTTTTGCCAACTAGAAAACTGAATTAACAGGAAGTGAAAGATTTAGTGCCTACATAGGCCAGGACTTCTCTATCTGCATTTCCCTGGAAGTAATTATCCAGTGCAGGAATACCTCTAGAATGGGCCCTTCAGAGTATGGTGATTGTAAGTTTTTTGCAGGGCTTTGTGGAGTTTCAAGCAATCTGTATTTGTAAGAACTACCGTGTTCAGAACATCGGGCTAGGCACTCTGCAAGATACACCCAAAATGTAAGACTTCACCCTTACCCACAGACAACTTCTTTTCTCTGATGCTGCCAACATTGTTGAGGGGGGGCTACTTCCAATTTTAATTTTTTTTTTTGCCTTTCTTTGCATCCCTAGAGTTTAGCACTGTTCCTGGCGCACAGTGGGTGCATAGTCAAGGTTTATTTTTGCTGTCCTTAGTGGATAACAGGTCCTACAAAGGTAATCAACAGTCAAGGCAGTAAATGGCAAGTTCCAAATGAGTCAATCAAAGATTTTTCCACATATTGAGTCAGTCCATTTCTTGATCTTAAGGGAAAAAAAGCACAGTCCCCATACTTCGTAAAATAATCTACAGGGTTTGTTGGCAATATTAAAAACAAAACTAAACCAAAAAATATTGGCAGTATATGCAACATTATGCAAAGTTAGAGGGGCTACTTACTTTCACTCACTGTGGGATTGTCCATTCTGACAAGCAAAACCATATGTGATAATTCTAGGACAATCCAGCCTCTTCAGACTCTACGTTGGTTACAGGTAGGATTAATTTATACTCATGAGACAAAAGGGATCAGGGCTTTCTTTATATACAACATTTTTGGGTAAGCAGACCCCATATACAGTTTGAATAGCCCAGTCATGAAGAGGTTAGATAAGGATGGAGGGTACTTTGGGTGTCAGACAGTCTACTCAGTGATTTGAGGGCAAAAAGGTTCAAAGATGTAAGGGAGGTCCACAAAAGACAAAATCAAGAAAATGGCATTAGGGTGAATGGGGGAGCATAAAGTTGACTGGTAAACTCTTTGCCTTAGATGAGACCTCAGCCTTATATGGGCAGCATGATCCAGGTCACATATCTCCTTTTGTTTCAGCGGGTACAATGTAGTTGAGACCCTCTATCGCTAATCACAGCCGATGAGCCCCAGACCACATGCTGTGACAATTTCCTTACATTCTAAAACAAGACTTCTTACTCTAGGTTCCACAGGCCCTTCCTCTGCCCCGCCCCCTCCCTCAGTCCTAAGGAGTCCATGGATAGATTTCCAACTTTGATGGAAAAAAAAAATACCTCTTCCTTTTTACTAGCTTCTAGATATTTAGCATGTCCTTCAATTATTTAAAAATATTATTCTGAGAAAGAGTCCACAGGTTTCTCAATACTCTCTAAAGGGTCTGTGAACCCCTCTTGCCCTACAAGAAGGTCAAGAACCTTCTATAAAGACCCCTCATTCTATTTCTTCTGGGGTAGAAGCTACTCTGTCCTTACTCTTTCCAGGTACTTCCTGACTGGGGGATCAGTTATTGGCAATTTAATGATCTGTTGGTCCAACTGACAGACAAGGAGATGCAGAAAGTGATTTACTCAAACCTTAGCTGAACAATTCCAACTCGTTTTGGGAGGTGTGAAAAACAGAAGATTTTAGGGAGTTTAAAGAGATCTATCTTGGCCCAGCTCAACAGACAGGGTCAAGAGGGCTAAACAAAAGAGCGTTTGCTAAAGCTCCGTGTACTTGACCATCATCCCTGATTTTGTTTTCTGTCATTTTTCCGAGTAATTACCTAGAAATTTGTTTTGTTTTAACCTGACTGTGTCTCAGGTGGATTGAGGGAAGAAGCATTTTTATTTATACCTAGGCTGGGATTCTTCCAGTGATGATTTATATGCCTGTCAATCATAGAACAACACAATCCGTGAAGAAGTAAAACTGTGAGAGACCTAGAGGGCGAAGAAGAGACACTGGATAGGCATAAGTAGGCTTTGTTAAGCTGTATATGTAATAAGGAGCATGAAATATATCATTTAGGAGGATGATCATAAGAAGAGGTGGGCCTGACTTGTGACAAGAGTAGAAGGATGGTGCCTGGACAGCCTAATGTCCCCTTATAATAGGAGAAAAAGGCAGAGAAAAGCTGCTAGCATAGAGGAAGGTGGATTTATGGAGGGTTACACAGGCTGAGAAGGAAAAGAATAGGGAGTATTATCAAAATAGTGCCTACTTATAGCCAACATTTCTAAAGTACCTACTATGTACCAGGTACTACACTAAGTATTTTACAAATATTATTTCATTTTATCTTCACAACAACTCTAAAAGGAAGTTGCTAGTATTATCTCCATTTTACGGTTGAGGAAACTGAGGCAAACAGTATTAGGTGACTTGCCTAGGGTCATACAGATAACAAATTTCTAAGGTTGGATTTGAATTTAGATCTTTCTGACCTTAGCCCAGCACATATCCACTGTGTCACCTACCTGCCTTAATCCAAAATGCTGAGAAACATTGAGACCTACCTCCATGGATAGATCTGGAAATTTCTGGTTCTCACACATGATTCTCTTATGTCCCCTCATTGTGCCTTTGCAGCAACCATCCTCCATGTCAGGAATGAATCCCCTCTTCACCTTTGCCTCTTAGAATCCCTCCATTCAAAATGAAACTTAAACACCATTTACTGTATGAAGCCTTTCTTGATCCCTTTCCTCCTCCGTGCCTGCCTGCCAATACTCCTGCATCACCCCAATATACCTTGTGTTGATTTTGTATTTATTTTCCATATGTACACATTAAAAAAAAGACATTTTATTGGGAGTTCCCCAATAGGATGTGGGCACCTTAAGAGCAGAGATGATTTCTTGTCCTTATATCTCCCAGTGCCTACTATGGTACCTTACACAAACCAGATATTTATTAAAAGCTCATTGATCAATGTGATTATTAGGGTCCAGGAAAGAATTACTAATAGTAACATCAGAGGGGCAGCTACTCTAGCAGAGAGGCAACTAACTGGTCCAGCAGATAGAACACTGGACTTGAAATCAGAAAGACCTGAGTTCACATCCTACTTCAGAGATGCTGTGTGACCTTGCGTGACCCTGGATAAGTCATTTGAACGCTATCTGCCTTAGTTTTCTCATCTGTAGGATGATGGTAATAATGTCACCTTCCTTACAAATGAGATCACACTTATAAAGTGCAATGCGTTGAGGAGAAAGAGGAGGTATCCAGTGAAGACTGCCTTTTCAAGAAATTCAGCTGGTAAAGAGAGAAGACATATAAGATGATAGCTAGAAGTGGGTGGTGGGGCTCAGTGACATTTTTTTAAGATGGGGAGACAGGTAAGTTTGAAGCCATAGGGAAGGAACCAGTGGTTAGGGAAAGGTTCAAGATTCATGAGATAACGAGTGTGATTGAAGTTACAGTCTACTGGAAAAGACAGAAATAGATGGGATCAAGGATACATTTTTATGATATTGGGCAAACCACTTAACCTATCTATGCCTCAATTTCCTCACCTGCAAATTGGAGATCACAAAAACGTTTGTCTTACAGGGATGTTTTGAGGATAAAATAAGATCATGTACGTAAATGCATTGTAACCTTGAAGTTCTATATAAATGTTAACGATGATGACGATGATTGTGAGGGTGAGGATGTTGGTGCTGCTACCACCACTGCTGCTTTGGCATTGGCCCTCTTAAGGAGAAAGGACACATCTTTGTCAGAGATTTAGGAAAAGAAATGGAGAATAGGAAATAATGTCATGGGGATCTGAGATGAATATAATGAGAGAAGAGGAAATTCACTCTTTTTTTTTTGCACTTAATAGTATTTTATTTTTTTCCAATTACATGTAAAGATAGATTTCAACATTCAACTTTTCAAGATTTTCAGCTCCAAATTTTTCTCCTTTCCTTCTTTCCCTCTCCCCCTCCCTAAGACAGCAAAAAATCTGATATAGGTTATACATGTACAATCATGTTAAACATATTTTCACATTAGTTATGTTGTGAAAGAAGAATCGGAACAAAAGGGAAAAACTGTGAGAAAGAAAAAACAAAAAATGAAGATAGTATACTTTGATCTGCATTCAGACTCCATAGTTCTTTCTTTGGATGTGGACAGCATTTTCCATCATGAGTCTTTTGGAATTGTCTTAGATCCTTGTATTGCTGAAAAGAGCTAAGTCGATCATAGTTTCAATTTCTGTGGTTTTGCTCATTTCATTCAGCATCAGTTCATGTAAGTCTTTCTAGGTTTCTCTGAAATCTTCCTGCTCTTCATTTCTTATAGAACAATAGTAAGAAAATTCATTCTTAATGACTTCAATTTTCTCAGTAAATTTAGAGCAAAGTTCCTTTGGTCTTAAGCTGATAGATGGGAGAAGGTTGATAGGCTTGAGGAGCAAAGAGAAGTTTTGTGAGTGAAATAGAGAATCAATTAGGGAGGAATAAATGGATTGCCTTGCTTCAGTGAGTATCCAGTTGTCAGCTGAACTGTGAGACCTCTCCAGTTGTATTCAGCAGTCCATTGGCAGAAGCAGAAGAGGCAGAGGGTAGAAGTCCGGTGCTGCATTTTGGCAAAAAAATGTACAATATTGTAGAGAATGAGAGGACTTTTGTGAGCTGTGCTCTGTAATGAAATTATCGACATCCAAATATGAAAGTACATTTTCCAGTTCCCTTACTATAGCTGTCCATGGTTTTGCTGAATCACATGTAGAATTACAGAATTTGAAAGTGAGAAGAGACCTAAGTGACCATCTCACACAATCCACACATAAAAGGAATTTAAAAAAAAATCAATTTTATTGATATCTATTATTTTTATATGACCTACAATTCCCAGTGAATCCTGTACCCCCATACCTCCCAACTAGCCATCCCATATAACAAAAAGTAATAGAGAAAAAAAAACCTTCAAGAAAATCAACCAACATAGTATAGAAATGTGCTATTAGCTGCTGTTCTCCATACCTACGATTTCTTAGGGTGGATGCCTTTTCGTATATCTCTCCTTTGGAGCCAAGATTGATCATTATGGTTTTTTAGTACCTGGTTCCAATTATTCTGTTGTTTGAATTTTTTCCCATTTCCATTGTTGCAATCATTGCATCTCCTCCACTGTGCCTCAGTTTACGTCTTTCCATGCCTCTGTATTTATCATACTTATAGTTTCTTACAGTGTGGTAAGATGCTATTATACTATATACCACCTTTGTTCAGACATTCCCCAAGCAATGAACTTCTCCTTTGCTTCTAGTTCTTTGCTACTACAGCCTTCCTGATTTCTTCCAAGATCTTAAACGTCCTGTTACTGAGTGAATGCAAAACTCTTCTGTAGGCACACATCTTCTCCCTCCTCTCAGACGTATATTGGAGATAACTGAGTCTCCAAGCCTTTGAGCATGTCGTCCCATTTCTCCTACAACACATATAGTGCCAGTCACTTAGCTGGGCAGAAGCAGCGCCCATCCAACCCACGGTGCTGCCACCACCCATCAGGCGCTCAGCGGTTTCATTTAATTGCCAGGTTGTACTTACAAATGAAAGGTCCTCTCCCTGTGGAGGTACAGGTGCTGGAGAAACAACAAAAAACAACATTATTCCCATAATTGAGAGCCTGGGGGGAAAGCCCCCCTAATCACAGAGTTTGAGGTGTGTAATTTGCAGTTGTGTGTTGCTTCCCCCAGACTGTGCATGTGTTTATAAATTATTCTAGGTGTTCCTTTTCTCATCCCCTTTATTGTTGAATGTATTTTTTTTTAAGTGACAGGTTTAATTTTTTTCCCCCTGTGTGTGGATTTCATGGATGATGTAGTTTCATAAATCAAACCAGTTTCTACTATTGTATCAAGACTCCTTAATCAGTTCTTTGAATTAATGCAATCAAATGGTTGAATTCTTACATTCATCTCTGTATTTACAGCTCTGCTGAGCTTTTTTATTGATCTGAAAGAGGAATATCTTTATTCACAGACACAATAAGATAAATCTAAATAGGTTATCTAGTAAGCAGACTAGGGATTTGGGGTACAATAAGCAAGTTTAAAGAGCAAGGATTCCCATAGTAGGCCTCCTGCTTGTGGACTCAAGGACCCCAGAGTTCTATATTTGTTCTCTTTAGGAAGAGGAGGTGTAACCTGGGGGGTTCCCCATCTAAAATATAGCCAGTGTTGTGGACTTTGTTCTATTGTCGTGTTCTCATCTCTTGAGTTTGTTCCATGACTCACAGATGTTTTGGGTCCGCAAGCTACCTCATCAAATTGGAAACCAGGTCCCTTAGGATTTTGTAAAATCAATGTGATTTCCTGGCCAATGAATCATTTTAATAGGACTAGGTAGCGATATACACCCTTCTCAGTTTGGCATTTAAAACCCTTCCTAGTCTGACTCCAGTCTACCTTTCTAGATTTATTTCACATTATTTCCCCTGTACCCACTTTCTAAGCCAGACAAAATGGCCCACCGGCTTGCTTTTCTCTGAACTCCGCATTTATTGTCTGCTGTGATTCTGCCTGTAGACCAGCTGGGTAGCTTGATACTTGGGATGATCTCCTGCTTCATTCCCACGTCTTAGACACTTTAGCATCCTTCAAGGCTTACCTCAGATACCATCTTCTATGGGAAACCTTTCCCAGTCCCCCAGACTGTTAGTGTTTTCCTATTGCTCAATCAGTATGGCATTTGTTTTCTATGAATGTGTTATCACCCTCCCTGGCCATAGAATTCAAATTCTTTTAGAACAGAAATATTTCTTTGTTTTGTCATTGGATCCCCAGTGAGCAACATCATGTTTCAAACATGGCAGATGTTTAATAAATGCTCCTAAAATTGAATTTAATTAAGTTCAGGTGTACTTTGCTTTAAAAAGGTCTGTTGTACCAAAATGTGAGGAATTTCAGTGTAACTAGTACACTAAAGAAAGATAATTATTCATATTAAATGATCCACAGAAAAGTTCTTCAGAATAATGCATTACCCTAGCACATTTCAAATAGGATTCCATTTCCATGGACATTTTCTATTGTATATTTGAAATAAATGAGTTACTCGTGGATAGTGAAATCATGCAGTTTATTATTACACAGATTCAAATAGGCCACAAGAGAAATAGCGCTTCCTGAAACATAACTACATGATGTGTACTCAAGACCTAATGTCACAGTTATTTTGTTTAGATGGAGTTTTAATGCTTTCCTCTATTGTATTGTTGTAAGAATAGGATCTGATTTGTGAGTGTGTGTATGTGTGTGTATGCATGTACTCTCTCTCTTCCTCCCTCAATAGAGTGATCTATATAGAGAAATTTATTAAATATAGATCTCTCTATATGTCTTTATTGAGAGACCTGCATAGATCTCTTGATAGAGATAGAGAAATATAAAGATGATATAAACATCTCCCTTTCTACATAGCTACATATATAATAGCTAACATTTTTATATTTCTTGAAATCTTCTAAAACACTTTATGAATATTATCTCAGTTTATCCTCACAACAACTCTGGGCTTTAGATGCTATTTTTATCCCCATTTTATAGGTGAGGAAACTGAGGTAGACAGGTTAAGCCATTTGCTGGGTCACAGCTAATAAGTATTTGTGGCTAGATCTGAACCTAGGTCATTCTGACTCGAGGTCCAGAGCTCTATCTACGGTGTTCTCTCTCTCTCTCTCTCTCTCTCTCTATCTCTCTCTCTCTCTCTCTCTGTCTCTCTCTCTCTGTCTTTCTCTCACACACACATACATATATATAGTGTATGTATACATATATGTGTGTGTACTTATATACATATATGCACATGCATATGGATGACAATATCATACTAGTAGATAGATTGTTGAAATTAGAGTCAGGAGGACCTGGATTCCAGTCCTCTCTCTCATATTTTTCTAGCTCTGTGACCATGGGCTTTTTTGAATCTTACTTGATTTTTCTACCTGTAAAATCATCACTAGACCTATCTCAAAGCATTGATGTGTGTGACTCAAATTGGATAATATATGTAAAATGCTTCACCAACTTTAAGTGATACATCAGTTATTATGGTTTTGTGAAACATTATTTTCTAAGTTCTTAACAATTTAACAAGTACTTTCTATGAAGTTACTGATCAAATTCCATCATACTAGTCCATTTCCATGAAGCTAACCTACACTAACAGTATTATAAACATATTTTGGTGAGCAAAACATATTTATTGTTATTCGATGAATGAGATTCTTCAAATAAGGGTATTAGATGAAATGATGTGTGAGACTCCTTCCAGCTCTGAATCAACAATCCTATAATTTTCTCAATCCAGAGAAATCTTGGTGTGCAAATTTATCATTCAGCTACTATAGTAGATATACTTGAAGACTGAGGTTCTTAATATTTTGTGTCATGCACCTCCTTGACAATGTCTGGTGAAGCTTTCGAAGCCTTTTCAAAATAATCTTCCTTGTCTGCATTCATAATTGACGGACATGGGAAGCTAGGTGGTGCAGTGGATAGAGCACCAGTGCACGAGTCAGGAGGACCTGAGTTCAAATCTCAACTCAGACACTTGACACTCACTAGCTGTCTGACCTTGGGCAAGTCACTTAACCCCAATTACCTCATCCTGGGTCATCTCCAGTCATCCTGATGAATATCTGGTCACTGGATTCAGATGGCTGTGGAGGAAAAGTGAGGCTGGTGACCTGTACAACCCTCCCTCACTCAAAACAAAGTCAAGTGCAAGTCATATCATCATTTCTCTGATGGCATGGTCTTCTTCGGCCATGAAGGATGAACACACACACACACAGTTGAAGGACATGCTAAATTTCACTTAGGATTTAGTGAAAATAAAGATATAATTTTCCCCCCCATGGTCCCTCTAAAATCTATTCATGGTTCTTAGGTCCCAGATTATGAACCTGAGTCCTTGCTTATGTCATACATAGACACACAGGGATGAAGTCACTTACCTAGGGTCAATACAGCCAATGTCAGAGGTGAGTCTTGAACCCAGTATTTCCTCGCTCTGAGCTCATCACTGTTTCTCCCACTTCTCCACACTGTCTCTCCTTGCTTCTCACACCAGTAATTTAGAAGTAGGCATTTTTGAGCCCATATTTCATTGTAAAGATGTATTTGTTTTGGTATTGGGGAGATGTATTGGTATATGTTATGGACAGATAACTGTCATGCATTTTCAGTTTCCAAACACACCAGACACAAGGCTTGCTGGAGTAGTAAGAATAGGGTAGATAACCTATATTAAATAGATGGGTTGGGGCTTTCCTAAAGCTTCATGATTGCCAAATCAATTGTTTATTTGTTTCCAGACTTTCTGAGCTAAGTTATAAACCCCTGAAAAGGGGGTTCTAATCAGGGAGGAGCTTCTTTATTCTTCCTCCCTCTCTCCAAAATCTATCTGTCAACTCTGTAAACTTGGCCCTTTGCAAAGTTAACGACTTCTTTCTGTGACTGTACCAGGCTTTCTTTCCCACAGGACTGCTTGGCATTAATGAATTGAAAGATTGCTCTTAGTCAGGGGTTTTCTGACTTTTTAATGGTGTGCATGTAACTTCTCCTTGTCAGCTTTCCTTTTTAGAAATGTATACATTTATTTTGAGTTCAGACTGTGGAGTTTTCTGTTTTGGAGAGAATTTTAATGAAGTATTATCAGGGTGTGTTAACAAGAATGAAGAGTAGGCCTTTGTGTACAAGGAAAGCTGGCTGGCAGTTATGAACTACTTTGCAAAGTTCCACCGAATGAAGGAAAGCTAAACCTTTCTTTAATGATTTCTGCTTCCCCCCACCTTGGCTTTTTTTTCTTTCCCCACCATGAAAGTTTGTGTCAAAGATTTTAGCTTATGGAAGGGTAACTGTTAATGATGTGAAAGCTGGAGAAAGGTAGGGGGAGGGCATTCGATGATAATTCCCAACCAGATGAAAAAGAATATTTCAAGTTTCTGAGACATGTGTGACTTCCTTGGATGCAAATAACAGAGAGGAGGATGACAGCTCTACCAACTTCCTGCTTTGGGGAAAAATCACCCGCTTCACAGAACTTAATGGCAAGACATTCCCAATAAAGCTCTATCCCCCCACCTAATTGGAAACATATATCTCTCTATTTTCACTCCATGGAAAAAGAGCTGCTCTTTGGTGAACAGTAATCAATGAAGTGATTTACAAATAGCATTGGCTCTTCCTGGCTGCTTATGAGGATGAAACCCTCTAGAGTCAGGTGAGAAGCTGGAGACTGAAGAAGAGATCTGGGAGGTCATAGGATTTTCTAGAAAATGTGTCTCAGGAATTCTAGGCATGTCAAGTCAAGTTATGTCAATGAGCATTTATTAAGTGATTATCATGTGCTAAGTGCAGTCTATACAAATATGAGCAAAAAGAAAGACATTCCCTGATTTAAGAGAGCTGCAGAGGTTCAGAGGGGAAGGTATCTTCCTGTAGGTAGATGGTGAAGTCTAGAAAATGGAAAATGAAGGTCTGGGCCTTATTTCAAGAAGGGAGTTTGGTGAACAAGTCACAAATGGAAGAACAGGGCCATAGGATGGAAGGAGAAGGGGGCCATCAGAATGGCCTTGGAAAAGTCACTTCCTACTTGGGGACTTCACTTTCTGTATCTGTGAAAAGGAAGGATTGGAATAAATTATAGAATAGTAGCTTCAGAGTTGGAAAGACCTTAGATGTTAGGAATCAGCTAGTGTAAAACTTCACTTTTATATGAGGAAACTCACACTCAAATTGGTGAATGTCTTTTCCCAAGGTACTATCAGCTGTAAATGGAAGAACTTAAGATTCAAACACAGGTCCTTTCACTCCAAAGGAGCGTTCTTTTGTTTTTATCACATCTTACTTCCTCATAAGATGACTTCCAAGGTCCCTTCTAACTCAAAAAAAAATAAAAATGTGGTAGGTTGTTGACAGAAGATGAGGTTTTTTACAGATAGAGGGTACTGGGTCAATCTGTTGTCTACATGCCTTTACAGTGGTTATTCCTCATTTCTGGAAGGTTCTGCCCGTTATGTCTGCCTTAGTTCCTCCTGGCTTTCTTTAAGACATCTCACATTCCACCTCTGCAGGAAGTGTTTCCCATTTTTCTCAGCTGTTAACACCTGCCCCTTTTGGATTACCTTGCATCTATACTATATCTGGTAGGCACTGAGAGAACTCCCTTTTCTCTCATTCTCTCTCTCTTTTGCCTTTCTTTGTATCCCCAGGATTTAGCAGAGTGCCTCACACAGCAAATGCTTAATAAATATTTATTGATTAATTGATTTGTTGACTGAAAGGTCAATTTCTATGAATCATAGACTTTCATGAAGCCTATAGATAAGTCAGAGACACAGTCTGTTTTCTAGATGGAGGAGATTGAAGCCTTTAGAGAAAAGTTAAATGACTTTCCCAAGGTCCTACAAGTAGGAAATACAAGAGCTAAGGCTAGAACCTAGGTTCCCGAATTCCCACTTTATTGAACTTTCTGTTATACCACACAGTATTTCTTAGAACTTCATAGTGAAACAAGTTGAAAGGCAGGTGGAAGGATCTCTTGGAGAACTGTGGAAGCTGGGTGTCTGGACTGTACAGATAAAGCATGCATTAATGAATGCAATATTCTCTGACTGTCGTGTCTAATGCAGCCCTGTTCTCAGAGCTGTTGTGGAGTTGGATAATTAATGATTTCAGAGTGCTTTTAAAAGTCAAATCCCCATATAAATGCTAAGCAGCATTTGTAATATTAGACAGCTTTTCTGCACGGCCTTTCCTGGCAGATTTGGGGAGGCTTGTTGGATGGAGGAAAAATGCAAGCCAAGCTAATTTTTTTATTCCCCTCTCTGTCTGCCCATGTCTTATTTGTATCCCATGAAATGTGTTTCCAGAGACTTCTGGTTTTGAGGATGGGATTTGTGATCCATTCTTAGATTAAGCTAAGAGATAATCAAGCTCCCTGAGGGATGCTCACCTGCCCTGACTTCCTGATGGAAGGGCCAGAAATGGGCATTACATACCAGAGTTTTCTTCTCCCTTAATAACATTGATACTCAAGGATGAGAGAAAGGATGAAAGTTCACATTTCTAAAGAATTTTAAAGGTTTACAAGGTGTTTTCTTCACACAAAACCTGTCAGACAGGTAGTGTAGGATGATTATTTCCATTTTGCAGAAGAGGAAATGGAGAATAGAACCAAGAGATGACCTACTTGTCCAAAGTCAGAGAGCTAGGAAATACAAGAGCTAGAACTAGAATCTAGTTTCTAACTCCAAATGCAGGGATCCTTCTATCACACTGCACTGCCTTCTCTGATCAGCTACAGTGCTAACTGAAAAGGCCTTCTTGGGTTTGTGATACTCTGCTTTCCATCACATCATGTAGAAACCTGTATCCAAAGGCCCTCTCGGCCAGGGACTCTTAACCTGGTGATTGTGCACTTATTTTTATTAGAAGATTTTTTTGATAACTATTTCAATGTGATTAGGTTTTTTTGGTAAGTCTATGTATATAATTTTACACATTCAAAAATAATATTTTGAGGAGTTCATAGATTTCACCAGCCTGCCCAAGAGATTCATGACAAAGAAATGTGTCAAGAACTTCTGATCTAAGGCAGGAATGATAATAATATTAGTTCATGTTGATATGCTATACTGAATTTTCAAAACACTTTGCTCATAACAACCTTTAGTCAATCAATGTAAATGCATTTATTTAGCTCTTACTATGTGCGGTACTGTATTAAATGCTGGGCATATAGAGAAAAGCAAAAACAGTCCCTGTTGTCATGGAGAATATATTATACTAGGGAATGCAATATGTATATAACTAGATATATATAAAATATATACAAGGAAGGAATGAAGGAACAAAGGAAGGAGTGAAGGAAGGGAAGGAGCAAAGTTGGGAAGAAGGATGAAGGAAGAGAAGGAAGAAAGAAAAGGAAAGGAGTGAGAAAAGAAAGGAAGGATGAAGAGAAGGAAGGGAGGAAGGCAGGAAAGGAAGAAAGAAGAGAAGGCGAAAGGAAGGAGGAAAGAAAAAAGACAGAGAGGGTGGAAGGAGGGAGAGAAGGAGGAAGGAGGAAAAGATGGATGAGAAGAAGAAAAGAAGGGAAGGTGGGTGGAAGGATGGAAATAACCATTTATTAAATGCCTACTATGTGCCAGGCCTGTGGTAATATTTACAAATATTCTCAAAACAACAAATAGTAGGTACTATTGTTAACCCTAGTTTATAGCTGAAGACACTGAGGCAGACAAAACCTGACTTGTGCAGCCACATGGCTAGTAAGAATCTGACGGCAAATTTGAAATCCTGTTTTCCTGACTCCAGGTCCGGGCTTCCAGCCTTTGGATCCTCTAGCTGTCAAAGTAGATGGAAGGGAGGGGAAGTACTGACTTCTCCCTCAGCTAGCATCTGGGGGGCCAGGCATGGACTCCTGCAGAAGTTGGGATCTGAGATGGAGAGAGGCTGGGTTGGGTCTTCCTTGAAGTCCAGCAAGGAGGCCAATGTGACTACTTTGTAGAGTTAAGCGAAGGGGATTTGGTTGTAGGGAGACTGGAAGGCTAGAAAGGGACCAGGTTGTAAAGACCTTTAAAGACCAAAGATAGGATTTTATATTTGATCCTAGAGGTCATAGAGTGGCAGCTAGATAGTGCAGTGGATAGAGGTGTGAGCCTGGAGTCAGGAAATCCAGACTCAGACTCTTACTAACTGTGTGTGACTCTGAGCAAGTTACTTCACCCTGTTTACCTCAGTTTCCTTCTAATGATCTGGAGAGGGAAATGGCAACCTCTCCAGTATCTTTGCCAAGAAAACCCCAAATGGAGCCACAAAGAGTCAGACTGAAATGACTGAACAGAGGTAATCAGGGGCCATTGGAGTTTATTAAGTGTATGTGTGTGATGAGGAGGTACATATATTTTCATCACATTTTGTGACTAAGGAAACAATCTTGGAGAAATTATTATTTGCTTATAGCCACATCTAAGTATCAGAGGGATTTGAATCTGGAATTCAAACTCCAAGTTCAAAACTTTTTCCATTATGCCATTTTTCTTCTAGTTGAAAGTCACTTCCAGGATTCATCTTCAATAGAACATAATAAATTGTTCCAGACAGCATGACAACAGCAACAGCAAAAATAACTAACATTCCTTTAGTACCTACTATGCACCAGGCACTGTGCTGAGCATATCTGCCTCACTCACAGGGTCACGTTCCTTACAGCATCCTAAAGATCAATGAAAGGAGTACACATACAGATGTGCTGAGAAGTAGGTGCTATTATTATTTCCATTTTATAGATGAGGAAACTGAAGCAAACAATGCCCCCCACCCCCCCACCAGGGTCACATGACTAACTAACTATCTGAAATTGGATTTGAACTCAGATGTTCCTGATTCCAGACTTGGCTCTTTATCCATAAAGGGCACCATAGTTGTAGTTGGAGGTCTTGGATTCAAATTTCACCTTTGACACTTTACTATTGCTGACCAAGGACAACTCACTTTATCTCTCCTGGCCTCAGTTTCCTCATCTGTTAAATGGTGGGACTCAAATGACATCTATGGTTCCTTCTAGCTCTAAATGTAAGATCCTATAAAATTCTAGAAACATGCAATGGGAAGGTCCTAAGGATCAAATGTAGATAAAGTGTTTTTTTTTTTTTCATAAATCCTAAAAGTGCTACATAAATGCCAATTATTGTTATGGTTCCAAGAGAAGAAAGAGTAAATGTGTGGAGAAGGCATGCTTCTTCAAGAAGGAGCCTGGAGGTGGGGACAAATGCAAGAAGAATTCCATGGAAGTCTTGGGCAAGGAGGGTGATCTGAGGTATTGTCTCTCTTTCCAAATAAAGAAGGATATCCTGGGTTTTGAGGTAGATTCAATTCTTTAAACAAACTCTGTCACCCACCCCAGGCAGTTTTGTTTGATCCAGAGTTCAGTCATGTGAGCTAAAGTGTCTCAGACTTTAATGGCTTAAAATGAAAGGGAAAAATATTTTTTTTCTGTCTAAAAGTTGAGATCCAAATAGTTGTGGGCTAAGATTATTTGGGCATTTCCCCTCCTCTCACTGCCGCAGGAAATTCAGATCCGACACTTACTTGGAATAGATAAGTGAGTGGTTGGGTGAGTTGAGATGCTACTTTGAGGGATTGTAAAATGCTGGAATTATCTCGTGGTGGTAATAGTGGTGGTGGTGGTGGTGGTGGTGGTAGGAGTGTTTAAGTCAATCTTTCCTGGAGGGCTCGTTACAATTTCTTCATTATAGCTGTTTCTTTGGGTATTCTTTAGGAAATTAATTTCATTGTTGGCCGAGGTTAGCCTTCTTCGCCAGTCATAAGTAAGTTTGTAGCTGCCATTTAATAGGGCAGGGATGGTCTTAGAAATGACAACCTTCATGAAGTTAATTCATCAATTCATCAATCAATAGTGACATCCCCACCCCCTTCTGCCAATGGCTGCTTACAATTAAAAAATTTTTAAAGCTCATAAAGATAATACTATTTGGAATACCTTGGTGGAAATAACACAGGTATGGATTGTATTCCTCACTGATCCTTAGGATTCTATAAGGAACATGGCCTTGTGTGAGTGGAGCAGGTTCAAAATCTGAATCTACCAGGACACCTAAGAGAACACAGACTTTTAGAAGCTTTGGAAATACCTTGGGGTGGCAAATGGGTGTGATGGATAAAGTGGCAAATTTAGAATCGGTAAGACCTGAGTTCTAGTTCTGGCTTAGGCATTTGTCAAGTGTTTGAACTAGAGCGGATTACTTCAATCTCTCAGCCTCCATTTCCCCAGCTGTAAAATGAAGAAAATCATAGCATCTACCTCACAGGTTTGTTGTGAAGATTAACTGAAGTAATTTATGTAAAAATACCTTGCAAAATTTGAAGTAGTATTTGATGTCAGCTATTATAAATATAAAGATTATCTTCACCCTCAATCTCAGTCCTTCATTTTGGACTCTGGTTCATGATTTCTGAGCCATTTTTTTTCTGGTGACTTTGATCCTCTGTGCCCTCCCATGCTTGCTTGGGTTGATCTCCTTTAGGCAGTGGCCTCAAGTTTTAGAGCTAGAGAGGTTAGACCTCACCTAATTTCACCTCTTATTTAAAGATAAGGAAAACTGATGTCCAAGGAGGTAAGGTGTCCTCAAGGTCATTAGCTCATCAGTTTAGTGGCAGAGCTAGAACTGATAATGCAGGCCCCTCCTTCCATTGTACCATACTACCTCACCAGCCAAGTCTGGCTCATATTCTATGGCCCTGAGAATTCTTTCATCAAAAGGGCCCCAAAGTCTTGCCTTTGATACTCAGAAATCTATACCAGGGATGTCAGACTCTTGGCTAGATTTTCTGAGAACCAGATTGGATTGTAATTAGAAAATGTTTAACAAAATAAATAAAAATACAGTACGACATATATAGCTAGGCGGCACAGTGGATAGAGCGCAGGGCTTGATGTCAGAAAGACTTTTTCCTGAGTTCAAATCTGGCCTCAGATATTTACTAGTTGTGTGATCCTGGAAAGTCACTTAGCCCTGTTTGCCTCAGTTTCTGCATCTGTAAAATGGAGATAATAGCATCCACCTCCTAGGATTGTAGGGAGGATCGATTGGATGTTAATGGTAAAGCTCTTGGTATGGTGTCTGACCCTGTAGGTACCATATAAACACTAGCTGTTATTATTATTATCATATCTGTTATATCATAGTACCATTACACCAGCATGTCAGATCCATATGGGTTCCATGCTTCTTACTTTAATGATTATTATTTAAAATTTTATTTTTATTAAAATTTTATTAAAGTCTTTGTTTTTATATGACAGTTATTTCTGGATATGCTCATTCCCCCATTCATTCCTGAAACCTAACACTTCCAATGGGGCATAGGAAAAAAATTCAATAATAAATGAATGAAAAATAATTTATTATTAAGTACTGACACAAGGCTATGAATATAAAAGCAAAACAATCTCTGCCCTCAGGTAGCTTACATGTTAATGTCCTTGGGTTGGAAAGGGGGCAGGGGGCAGGGTCCCAGAGACAGGAGTTTCAGTTCTGGTGTGAGGTGTGAATGCAAGAGTTCAATCAGTAAAAGTCTGAA
Organism: Bettongia penicillata ogilbyi; assembly: GCA_023548195.1. Lineage (NCBI taxonomy): Eukaryota > Metazoa > Chordata > Mammalia > Diprotodontia > Potoroidae > Bettongia > Bettongia penicillata. Next base: position 12,802,002 of record JAJHZJ010000027.1, read on the forward strand.
ATTCAGCCATTCCTCAGTCAAAGTCAATGGACATCTACTTTGTTTCCAATTTTTTACTGCTATAAAAATAGTGCTATGAATATTTTGTTATAGATATTCTTTTTTATTTTTGGCCCTCATAAGGCATTATATTCAGGAGTGAAATTTCTGGGTCAGAGGGTAAGAATGTTTTAGTCAGATTTCTTGTTTTCCAAATTGTCTTTCATAACCTGTACTAACGCACAGGTCTACCAAAAGTGTATGAGTACATAGATGCTTGGATCTGATCAGAATAAAGGGGACCTGCCTATCTTTCCAAAACCCCTCCAATATTGACTTTTTTCCATTTTACCAAATTGGAAATAATGAGGCAAACCCTTCAAGGTGGCTTAATTTGTGTTTCTCTTATTATTACTGATTTGGAACATGTTTTCATGTGATTATTGATTATTCTCCTTTTAAAAAACGTTTCTTCTTATTCTTTGACAAGTTACTAATGGGAGATCTTTGTTGAAAGGCTCTCTCTGGGCCGTGTGCCAGTTGTTAATCAAGTTGAGGACTGAGGGCAACACTCTGATCCTCCTTGGAAAGATATATAGCATGCATGATGTCTCATTCTGCTTCAAAACTCGGGATCCTGACCCAATGGGAAGTCATATGAATGGATGAACTTGAAGGCAGGAAGATCCATGGTCAAATTTCCTTTCCAGATGCTCATTGACTTTATAATCCTGAGCAAGTCACTTAAAAGCTCCTAGCTTCAGTTTCCTTATCTGTTAAATAGGGGTAATAGTACCAACTCATAGAGTTAGGATGAACTTTAAGGCAATATGTGTACAATGACTTATAACTGTCAGCTATCATTATCATGTCTTGGTACATAGTAGGTGCTTAATGCATGTTTATGGTCAGTTTCATACTCAAGAATTCTCAATAGCTTCCCGTTGCCTCCAAGTTAAAATACAAGTTTTGTCATCTGAAATTCAAGAGGGTTTCTAGGGTTGTAGCCTGCCTTTCCAGATTTGTGACCCATAATTCCTTTGGGTGGGAGAGTGGGAGCAATGATCATTCCCATGTGAGAGTCTTGATATTTTGAAATCAGAATCTAAAAATTAAATAATAAACCAAAGGTCAGCATGGGGAACAAGGAGAACAGTCTGTAATGGAGACCATTTTATTTGTCCAACATCAGCATCAATTCCATGGTAAGAGTTAATGATAGAATTCCAATGCAGTGGAAAAGGCCAAAAATTCATTTAAAAAAAATGTGGAAACAGAGCTACAATGGAGTGGGCAGATTTACCACCTCCTATCTGGATGTGAATCTGCCTGCCATCTATGCTGGGAAAAAGACAAGCAGAACTGAGCTTTTGGCTTAATTACACATAATTTGGGTGACAGCTGAAATGCAAACCTAAACAGTCAATCAGCTCCAGATACACAAAATTAAGCATTTCACACAGTGTCCAACCCCTTCAATCTTTATTAATACCTTAATTATGTTAATTATGCCATGGTTTCAAGCACTGCTACTACAAGAAGGGGGTGGGGGAAGGCATTCTCTCCTAGGTAATGAAGCTAAGTAGTGATTGCATGGAATTAAAATTATTAGCAGAATGCAAAATAACAGCAAACCACAAATACATAATTCAGCAGTTTACCACCCCGTTAACACATGTCCTCCCCTCTGGAATAAATGCAGGTTATAGCAATGTTTCTTCCCCATTACGAAGTATTCCATTCCATCATTGCTGTATTCTCCCTAATACTTTAGAGGTTTGGCAGCTACAGGTATAAGAATGACCCCGAAGCCTGCTTTCTATAGGTTCTGTCATATTCCCCCCTTCCCCACATCATATGCCGCCCCCCACACCACTGGGGGTTTGGGGGTCGGGGAGAAGGGATTGGAAAAAGTCATGGGTAGATACACCAGATGATCAAATCCCATGTTCTTCATGTTTCATACAGAGATCATATCATCACAGAGAACAGCAGCACTTTGCACAGAACAGTGTGGGAACACATACTGGCTTTCGAAAGCAGTTTATTTCAAAGTTGGCCTTTTTTTTATGAACCTCAAATGAGAAAATAATTAAAAGTGTTTTGCAAACTCTAAAGCACTATATAAAAATGTAGGAAGCTATTAGAAGTCACACGTCCTAGGCTGCATGGTGTAATAGGTTATTGTACCATGTAGACATGTCATCAGGAGGTCCTGATTTCAAATCCTATCTAGGACATTTGCTAGCGTCTAGCCATACTGAATCATGTAAACTCTGAGGAACAGCTTCCTCTTCTTTAAAATTGTGACATTCCTACCTAAAGCATCTACAAACCAGGGCAGTGGTGGGGCTCAAATGAAATCATCCAGCATGAATTATCAAGGGACCTTCCCCAACCTCGCTTAATCCCACTGATGGGCTTGGTTAAACACTTCCTATTTGTCCTGTTCCTCTGTAGCTTGCTTTTTATAGATTGGATTGCATCTCATCTCCCCCCATTAGACTGGGATCTTCTTGAGGGCAAGGGCTATCTTTTTCTCTTTTTGCATCCTCAGCACTTAGCACAATGCCTGACACATGGTCAGCATTTCATTGATTGACTATCACCCCATAAAGTGATTCATGTCTCTGCAACATTCCTCTTGCCACTGTTGTGCCTACTAAGTCCTCCCTTTCTCTAAGACCCCAGGGTACCCCTACCTCTTCCATGATTCCCTGACCACTGCAGCCTATCGTGAGTTTTACTTTCTCTGAACAGTTCTCTAGCTGATAGTCTGAACCACATAATCTGCACTTGATTATACGTTATCTTGTGAGATGAAGTTACAGTATATTAGAACTTGAAGGGTATTAAGAATCATCTAGTCCAGGATTTCTTTTTCATTTTTTTGTTGCTGTTGTCCTGGACCCTTTGGCAGTATCAGGAAGCTGATGGATTTCTTCCCAGAATAATACTTCAAAAGTTCATAAAATAAAATAGGATTGCAAAGGAAGCCAATTATATTGAAAGATAGTTATAAATATATCTATACATATCTATATTATATATGTATATATTTAAAGTTCACACACTCCAAGTGATATGCCCCTTTGATCTCATTTGACCCCCTCCTTAATTTTTTTTAATATATTGACATCTTTTGTTTTTACATCACTTTAATTTCTGAATCCAGCAACTTCTCCTTTTCCTGGGGCTACACTGGAGTCAGATCATATTGGCTCTGGAGACAATATTAAATTTTCATTGTGAACGTTAGATCTTGGAAACTGGCAAAGTTATAAATCAGGGCTTAATTTATTATTTTGTAAATTACCTAGACTTAAGCAAGTCCTGAAGAAACTGTTAGTAGTTTGAATTAAACTTAAAGTGTTTCATGCAGAACTTTTTTTGGGAGGGAGAGCCTATTTTTAAAAATTTACCAGCGTCCCCCTGCCCCTTCCCTACCAGCAAGCCATCTAAAATAATAACATTTTTTTTTAAGGAGGAAAGGAGGGAGACAATTTAGCAAAACAAGTCAATAGCTTGACTGAATTTTATAGTAGATGTATTGGTCCATATTATAACCCCTGCTTCTGCAAGAAGAAGGGAAGGAGCTATGTTACCCTATGTCTTCTTTAGGGATAAGTTTGATCATTAAAGGGGCAGCTAGGTGACATAGTGGATAGAATACGGGACCTGGAGTCAGGAAAACCTGAGTTCAAATATGACTTCAGACACTTACTAGGTATGTGACCATGGACAAGTCACTTTACTCTGTTTGCCTCAGTTTCCTCATCTGTAAAATGAGCTGGAGAAGGAAATGCAAACCACTCCAGTATCTCTGCCAAGGAACTCCAAAATGGGGGTCAGACACTGAAAAGAGAAACTTAAAAACAAAATGATCGTTCAAATTGTATAGAATTAGTTTTATTTTTAAAAAAATCAACTGTCATGTTTTACAAATGGGAAAATGGAAGTACAGAGAGAAAAAGTGACTTCTTATTCTCAGTAATTTTAAGTGGTCTCTTCTTGTCTGTGCACCCAAACTCCTAGCTTCTCAATGGACTGAACCCATAGCTTGTGTCTTGCACTGAAGTGTCTTGCACTGGTCTGGGCATACATATGCTGGTTAATAAATACTTGATAATTTGGTATCCAAGTGCTACAAAGAAAGATACTAAAATCATAGAAAATTAGATTAGTTTCTGACTACACAGAGTTCAGTCACTCAAACTATCGCAGTTAGCGAATGTACTGAAGCCTTTCTACTTGAAAGATACTGACATTTCAATACTTCTACCATATATTATTGCATCCATGGGTATCAGTGTGGAGCACACCTCTCTATCCTACTGTGGATGGTACTCTTGAGGGTCTGTGCCCAGAAAAAATTCAATACCTGCTCCTCAACCCTCTGATGATTAGCCTAGGAGACAAGGAAATTAAATTTAAAATGACCTGAACTAAGATTTAAGAGACTTTATTTAAATGGCATTAGCTCAAATCAACAGTTTTTATGGTTTTAAAAAGCACATACCCTCTGAGTAATCTGAGGAGGGCTGTAAATATAGAATACAAACATTGCATTTACCATAGAGAATGATTTCCTCTTGAGAAGCAACAGTTCACGATATAGTTGGCCTGAGAGCAGGAAAACACTGGGTTCAAGTCCTGTCTCTTATATAGACTATTAAGATCTCAGACAAGGCATTTAACTTCTCAATATTCTGGACATTTCTCTATAATTATAAATGCAGCTAGGTTTGCATTAGTGTAAGTAATAAATCCCCTGAATTGGTCACATTATTTGAATTTGCATAATTCCATTGGGTTGGAAAAAGTTACCATATTTTACGTAATTATAACTTTGAACAGTGCCTATTCAGGTGCTGAACAACATTGGTAGAGGGAATTCCTCACTGGAAATTCTCTACACTAAGGAAATCATAGGTATGGTTTTTAAAAAATGGAAGGGAGTGAGGGAAGTAAGGCAGGAAAGAAGGAAGGAAGGGAAGAAGGGAGGAAAGGAGGGAGGAAGGAAAAAAGAAAAAAGAGAAAGAAAGAAAGAGAAAAAAGGAGGGAAGGAAGGAAGGAGGAAAGTGGGAGGGAAGGAAGGAAAGAAGGAAAAAAAGGATAGAAGGAAGGGAAGGAGGGAGGGATTCTTTTAATGCAGGTTGTAGTCAAAGGGAACTGGCCAGGTAGCTCTCACTGAATATCTACAGTCTCTTTCAACATAACTTCAGAAAAGTAGTTCTCTCAGGGGCATGACTTCACAATGGCACCTGGTTGGTGGAGTTTGCATGGCTCAGTCCACACTCCCTATAACAACTCCCTCTGCCTTAATCACCTCTAGGTCTTCTACCTGCTCCCAAGCTCATGAATTACAGACCTGGAACACAGTCTCTAGACTTTAAAAAAACAGGAGAGGGTGACTCCATCTATAATCAGAAAGTGTTTTTGGATCACCAACTCTGGGGATACACAAAAGAAGTGTGAGATCCTGTCTTTGCCTGTGAAATGCTTATATTTTATCTGGTGAAGACTACAGTTAACATGCATTATATTCTGGGAGAACACTTGAAGGTTAAACTTAGGGGTATGGCCTGGAGTACAAGGACAGTTGCTAGAAAGGAGAGATGTATTTGAGCTAGAGGAGTGAGATTGGAGTTGGTTTAAGAAAGCTTCAGATAGACAAAGGAGAGGAGGGAAGGCATTTCTCAGCAGACCACATTACTTGCCTCTCTGGAAATCTGTGACCTAATTTTGGACTTTCAGGGACACTGGCTATTTCCTCTTAGTTTAGGAAATGGGTTTAATTTTGTACCCTCACTTCCCCCCCCCAACTGCTCCCCACCAGTATCCTTTAGAATAAATGCATTTCACTCTTCCTGCCCCACCCCCATTCAAGAGCTTGTCTTACCCAGAATGGCTTTCTTTCCAGCCTGAAAAAAACAGCTGAGGGTTTTTTCTTTTTTTTGTTAAGAGCTGACTCTATTTAAGTGGTGTACTGACAACGGCAATGGCTGTCGTACCCTACTCTATGGGTGATTTATCACCTCCTTCATTACTGAGGGAAAGACTGTTGAGAGTGATCTGGCACATAAGATGAGACCAGGGAGCCTGTATTTGACTAGACCACATTGTAAATGGAAGAGGTGGCTTTTGTGATTTAGCTGGAGACCTTGGTCATTCCCATTTAATAAAATTAGAACATGTATCATTCGAGAAAGAAAAGTAATTATCTCTGTTAGCTGTAATCTCCTTAAAATTCCAACACATGACATCTAGATTTCTCCTCAATGGCAAAGTTATAGACTTGGTGGTTAATTAAACATCTTTTCTAATCAAATTAGCTTTGATTTTCTAAGTAGAGGTTTCTAACCTGAAAGTGGCTTTGAAGCATTGTTTCTTTCAACCATCACCTATGAAAAGAAAGATAATGTCCTTTCAAAGCCATCCTCTAACAGAGAATAATTATTCTTTGACTGCAAATGCACATCCCTGAAATAATATATTCACAAAGTTTCATAAATTATTTCAAGATGTATTAAAGAACATTGGAATTTGTTCTCCTCCCTACAGGAGGCTGCCAAGAATAAGTTTTGTCCTTTAAAATTTGAAGCAAATTATGATTCACTAGAGGGACATCAGGAGAGCTTCCCCCAGCTCGAGCTGACAGGGACAATTTGAAATAACCTGTTAACTGTAATGCTTTAAAATTTAGAGACACACCTAAATGGAACTGTCTTTTTAATTAAAAGAATAGTCTGGGGATGGACTTTGGAGGTCATGCAGAGTTAGAAAATCCAGTTCAATTCCACTGAATTTGGGAACTAGGTTCCAGTTGACCAAGGGCTAATTTGCATGACAGCTGAGTGTATAAGTGGAAGGGAAGGGAAGGAAAGGGAAGGGAAGGAAGGAAAAGGAAGGAAGGAAGGAAGGAAGGAAGGAAGGAAGGAAGGAAGGAAGGAAGGAAGGAAGGAAGGGAGAGAGGGGGGAAGCAAACATTCAAGTGCCTACTCTGTACTAGGTGCTTTGCCAAGCCCTTTAAAAATATTATCTTGTCTGCTCCTCACAATGACCCTGGGAGGTAGGTACTATTGCTATTATCTCCATTTTTCAGTTGAGGAAACTGAGACAAAAAGTGGTCAAGTGACTTGTCTAAGGTCACATAATGTCTGACATGTATCTGAATGGGGAAAAGATGTGGGCCCCTGCTGAATTTTCCCTGCATGGTTTCAGGTGGTTGGTCTCTCTCTTGCCAGATAATTTCACCCTGAACATGTGGGGGAGCAGAAGGAGAATATGGTAGAATGGAAACGTTAGAGGTATTGACACCTGGGCTGTATCTCTAACAAAGGAAAGAAGAAAGGAAAGTTACTTAATTATCTAAATAACACTTTGGCAAATCAGTAAATTTATCATTGCTTTTCCTCATTTGTAAAATAATGGGATTAGATTAAAAAATGTCATAGCATCTCAGAGTTGGAAGGGACCTCAGAAATCACCTCATCTAACCCTACACAGACACAGTCCCACCTGCAATATTCTGAATCAGTGGCCAGCCAGCCACTGTGAGAAGGACTCCACTGGGGGGTGTGGCCATGTCCTCCTGAGGCATCCTATCCCATTCCATCTTTGGATGCCTTCCTGTTGCTAAGCTTCAGGTATCTCCTTGCTTTGTGTTTCTTCCCTGTCCCAGATATTCCACCCAGCAAGGGTTTCTTTATTTATAGTAGAACCCCTGCCTAAGCTGAATTTAATTGGTAAAGTTTCATTCCTTCATTCTATCTTCCTTCCTCCATCTCTTCCATCTCTTCCTTTATTCTTTCTTTACTTCTTTCCTTCATTCTTTCTCCTTTTCTCCCTTCCTTCCTTCTATCTTTTCTTCCTTCTAACTTTCCTTCCTTCCATTTTTCCTTCCTTCTATCTTTCCTTCCTTCCTTCTCTTCTTCCTTCTATCTTTCCTTCCTTCTCTTCTTCCTTCTTTCCTTCTCTCCTTCCTTCCCTCCCTCCCTCTTTCCTTCCTTTTATTTTTTCCCTCCTTCCTTCCTTCTTTTTCCCTACCCTCCCTCTCTCCCTCCCTCCTTCCTTCCTTCCCTTCTTCCTTTCTTTCCTTCCTTCCTTCCTTCCTTCCTTCCTTCCTTCCTTCCTTCCTTCCTTCCTTCCTTCCTTCCTTCCTTCCCTTCTTCCCTTTTCTTTCTCCCTCTCTCCCTTTATTCCTGCCTACCTGCCTGACTTTCTTCCTTATACATGTAAGTGTTGTTGGGTCTATGTCAGGCATTGGATGTAACTGTGCTGAGGCTGCAAATGTAGAAATCAAACAGTGCCTGACCTCCAAGAGTTTACAGTGTATTGGGTTCTGTGATTCTTTATTCCAAAGAGATGACTTCTATCCATTAAGAAGGAATACCTGGGAGTGGGGTGGGGGATGAAATAATGACTGTGGAATTTTGTTTATACTGTTGGATACTGTCAATGTATTTAGTTAGTTTTGCTGAAATACCCTTTTTCCCTCTTTCTTTTAATTTTTTTTTTGTTACAAGGGCCTGCTTTCTGGGTGGAGAATTGGTGGAAGAATTTTTCAGAAATAACTGTACTGCAAAAAACAAAAGGCATCAATAAATATAAGAGTAAAATAAATATTTAAGAATACTTAAAAAAGTAATTCCTGTTCACTTTAAATAATGTATGTCATTTCTTTCCCTACTCAATAAAATAAATAGTTTATACAGTATATCCTGACAGAATAGGTTGCTCCTTGCCAGATTTTTTGTTTTTTCTATTTTTTTTTTTCTGGAGGTAGAAAGAGCTGGGAGAATCATTCTTGTTTCTCCAGATGAATTGAAAGTTTCTTGAAATCAGGGAATTGGATTTCTAATTACTTTCTCTTAAGGAGTGTTTAGCACAACCTTTGTCCCACAATGGGCCTTGGTCCATTCACATCTGAATTACACTGAACTACCTGCTATAATCCCCCAGCATTTCCAGAGGAAAAATCACTTTCCTTTCCAGATAATTTTCCAGACTCCCTGTTCCTATTCATCAACACACACACACACACACACACACACACACACACACACACCTAACACTACAATCTAGAATACTGTCAGAACCCATTAAAAGTGGTCATTTGGAAGCATTAGGGTTAAAGACAGGATAATGTGATGGGAAGTGGGGCATGGAGGGACATGGGTAAAGACTGAAGTAAGTGAGACTGAGTTGTTTAGTATTGTCAGGATTTGCTGGGGTGCCCACATCAGGGTCCTTTATTAGCAGGAGGATCTGAAGTTTGCTGTGAGCTGAGTGTACAAAGGTCTTTCACTTATGCATCTATTTATTTGCTCTTATTTACTTGAGGAAGTAATTGGGTTTTTTTCTGAGGGAAAACAGAGCATATGTGTGCCATGTTGTTTGCTGTAAATGTGTTCTTATAAAATCTTGTCCAAATAAAACTCTATTTTGTGGAAATTCTGTCTTTAAACAATACCTGTGGATTAACCCTTTTCCCTTAGGCATCAGGAGTTGAAACTAGTATTTTTCTGTATAGCTACTTTTTTCTTGGAAGTAATATTTTGTGACTTATCTCTGTTTATTCATCCAGGAAAAGGGAATAAAGAAGGTTCACCAACCTTACATATCTATTATGGGAATCTTTTTTTTTTGAGGGGGGAAGGCAAGATAATTGGGATTAAGTGACTTGCCCAAAGTCACACAGCTAGTAAGTGTTAGAGGTTGGATTTGGACTCATATCCTTCTGAGTGGAGGGTCAATTCTCTATTCTTTGCATCACCTACTTATTCTGAGAAATGGAAATCTTGAGATCAAGTGACTTCTCCAGCTTGGAATTTGGGTTAAAGAAAGAGAGCAATCATGCGTAGGCTTATATGTACTTTAGATTTTAATAAAGGAGATTTCAAAGGCTTTAAGGAAAGAGTAGGCAGATACCTTTGACCTAAAAGTGTACAGAAGTGAAACAGGGAGAGATAGGATTTTCTCAGTAAGAAAATTGTGAAGTCACCAAAATACATCCTCCTGATAAAGAAGAAAAGAGATGGATGTGGCTGTGGAGAGGACTCATTGACAACCCACTTGGATTTTATAAAATAAACGAAGAAACCAATCATATATTGAAGATGGAAGCAAGAAGAGGTAGTAGAGGACAAATATAAAAGCATGGAATAGTCCTCTAAAGTAATTTCAAGAGTGCCGAAGCTCACAATGAAAAGAGACTGGCAAAGAATGCTAAGGATAGCAATAAGCAAAAAAAAAAAAAAAAAGAGTTACTTTGGGGAAAATAGGAAAGTCAAAAGTGCAATGGGACAACTACCCAGGCTGGACAGATAACAATTACAATAATGAGAGAAGGCATAGCTGATTATTTCCTATTTTGCATCCCTCCACTCTGTCATTGGTGGGTTCCTTAAAGGGCCTCCATTTTGGAATGAGCCCACGCTAGTCATTCTTCATTCTCCTCCTGGCACCGTGCCCTTCTTTCCCCTGCCCAACTCCCTTTTTGTGTGTTGTCTTCTCCCGTTAGAATGGTAGAACTGTCTTTCCTTTTCCTTCTAATTGTATCCCTAATCCCTTAGCCCAGTGACAGACATGTGGCAAAGGCTTAATAAATGCTTATTTCCAACTTTTTACCTTTTATCCGGAAAGAGCAGAACAAAAATGGCTAATAGGGAATCATTATTGAAGATAAGAAAGGTGATAGTAAGAAATTTCCTAGCTCCCCTTTCCCCTCCCCCAAGACAAGATGAATTGCATCCTTTGGTACTGAAAAAATGGTGGCTATTACTGCTCAGTCACTGCCAGTGATCCCTGAAGATCCAATGTGAAAGGCAACTAGGTGGAGTAGTGGATAGAGTGCTGCTGTTGGAGTCAGGAAGACCTGAGTTTAAATCCAGCCTCAGACACTCCCTAGCTGTGTGACTGTAGGCAAGTCACTTAATGTCTGTCTCCCTCAGTTTTTTTTTTTCAGTTGTCGAATGGGAATAATAAGAGCACCTACCTCACAGAGTTGTTGTGAGAATAAAAGGTGACAATATTTGTAAAGTACTTAAAACACTACTTGGCATGCAGAAGGCACTTAATAAATGCTTATTCCACTCTAAATCAGGAAGGGAAAATGTTTTAGATTTTTATTTTTGTTTTGTTTTCCCACTTCTGTAATCAAAGGAAGAGATTGGCATCTGCAAACTACATCAGTCATTGATGTTGATTTTGTTTCTGGTAATATTCAAAATATCTATTAAAGGGATGGTTAGTGAACATTTAAAAAAAGAGATAGTCATCACAAGGAATTTACATAGCTTCATCATGAACAGGTCATGTAAGACAGTCTCATTATTTCTGCCTGGTTTATTGGGCCTAGTAGGTAGATCAGGAGAATTCTCTAGATATAGTTTACCTAAATGTTTGCAATTATTTGACAAATCCTCTTAAGAAATTCTTGGACGCTAGCTGGAGAGACATAGGATAGAGTAATACAGCTATTTTGATTCAGAATCGGCTAGATAATTTTGTTGTTGTGTTCGTCCTTGGTTTTTGAAGAGGACCATGATATCAGAGAAATGATGACATGACTTGCACTTGACTTTGTTTTGAGTGAGGGAGGGCTGTGCAGGTCACTAGCCTCACTTTCTCCTTCTGAGCCATCGGGATCAAGTGACCAGATATTCATCAAGATGACTGGAGACAGCACAGGATGCAATGGGAGACCTTGGCCATTTAGGGTTAGGGTTAAAGTGAGGTAATGCCCATTCAGTGAATAGGCTTCTTTAACAAGTAGTGAGAGGGATGGCCCCTTTAATAGAAAAGAAAAAATAAATGGGCCCATAGAGTAGACATGAATGGTTTGATGTTAACCTGAAAGTTGTCTATTGAAGTGCTCCAGAGATCTGTATTTGACACTGGACTGTTGAGCATTTTTATTAATCTCTTAGACAAAGAGAACATGCTCATAAAATTTGTAGATGAAATACACTTACCACATTAGAATTCAGAATCAAGATTGACAAAAATCTTGACAGGCTAGAACACTGGGTTGAATTTAATGCATGTAGTACAATGCCTGGCACGTAGTAGGAACTTAATAAATTCTTGTTGACTTAACTTAATGAGATTAAATTTAATTGGGATAAATGTAAAGTTTTACACATGGGTTCTGAAAAATTAACTTTCCAAGTATGAGGTGTGGGAGTCATGCCTAGAATGGAATTAATCTAAAAAAATATCCAGGGGTTTTTTTGGACTATTTCCTCAATGAATCTATAGTGAGGGATGGCATCTAAGTCAAAATGAGTTTCAACTATACTGTAAGGTGTACTGTCTATAAATAGACTGGCAATAGCCCTGGTCAGACCATCTCTAAAATACTGTGTTCAGTGCTGGGCACCCATTTGTTTTTTAGAAAGACTCTGATAAGATGGAGTGCATCCAGAGGGAAGTAATCATGGCAAATACAGGGGTCTCCAACCATGACAAATGAAGAATGGTTTTGTTAAAGAAGTTGGGCATGCTCAGCCTGGAGAAGGGGAGACTTAGGGGAAGAAAAAATAAGCAACAATCAGCTTGGTGCTGCTGCTACTATGGGGAGAAACTTTGTGAATAGAAGTCATTTGGAGAGCAGAAATGAAAGACTTAGGCCAGTCATGAAAGTTGCTTTCAATTTTATGAAAGGCAATCATCTTGAAGATGGATTAGATTTGTCCTACTTGGCCTCCATAGGTACAGCTTGGAGGGCTGGGTCAAAAGTATAAGAGGCCAATATAAATTAAGAAAAAAAACACTTTATTTTTTAGTTTGATTTAATTTTATTTTCAATTCTGAATTTTCTTCTTCCTATATCCCCTCTTACACCCACTGAGAAGTCAAGAAAGACAAAACTTTGACAAATGTGTATAATCAAAACAAATTCCTGCATTAGCCATGTCTGTCCCCTGGTCCAAAACAAAAGAGAGAAAATACACTTCAATCCGTACTTAGAATGCATTAGTTAGCACTCTCTCTTTCTCTCTCTCTCTTTCTTTGTCTCTCTCTCTTTATCTCTCTCTCTCTCTCTCTCTCTCTCTCTCTCTCTCTCTCTCTCTCTCTCTCTCTCTCTCTCTCTCTCTTTCTGTCTCTCTCTCTTTCTCATCTCATGATGAGTCCTTTGACTTTGTGTTGATCAGAGTTCCTAAGTCTTTCAAGAATGTCTACCTTTAGAATGTTGTTACTGTATACTTAGTTCTCCTGGTTTTGCTCCCAACATTTTGTATCTCTTCATATAAGTCTTTGGAAAGTATTTCTAACAGTTAGAACACCCCTTGGGATAGATGCCTTGAGAGTTAACTCCCAGCGTTGAAGATCTGCATGTAGTGGTTGGTCAACCAATTGTAATGTATGTTGTAAGAGGGGATTCTTATCTAGTGATGGGTTAGACCCCATTGCTGATTCAAGTTTGATGATTCTATGGCAGTCTTGTTTTAAGGATCAGAGATCAGAACTGTGATTGTACTTTGAAAACATGCAAAGTTATGCAAGGGTGATGATGGTGATAAGGTCAGTTTCCAACCTTAGAGTTATGCTTTTCAGGTTCAATCCTGTACTGTAGTGAAGAGGAGATCTGTTCTCTGGAGAAAAATAACAAGGGACTTGCTAAAAGAATGAAAATGTAGGGGTGTCCCTGCTGATCTTGGTGCTGGTACCATAAAGGGACATTTTGTCAAAGTCATTTGGATGACCAACCATGTCTTATTATTCTGCCAATCTCTGTTGAAATAAAAATTAACAAGTTCTTGGGAAGCAGTGAACATTTTGGAGAAACAATCTTGTTCTTTTTGTATGCCTTGGTGACAAGGCCTTGCCATTTCAATAAGTGGGCGATGATGTCACTATGACTTCTCAACTGTCCCTTGTGATTTCCTCTGCTTTCTGGTGATGTTGCAGACTATGAATTTGGAGGTCATGGTCCAAGAAATCATGTGGTAAATTAATGCTAGCCATAAAGAAAATGGTATATGTGGTGGCATTCTCCTTTGTAGCTTCTTTTGCTTCCTAGAAGAAAAGAAAGAGGGAAAAAATGCAATAACGATGCTTGCTGTCCAGTCATGGACAATAGGAAGGTAGTTTCTTGGTCATTCCCTACTCCAGCCCTAACCCACTATTCCTCTTTGCTTGTATTTGCCTTACATTTATGTACAATTTATCTCCTTGTCAACAAGCACAATAAATTATAAACCTCTGCTCTGGGGTTAGAGGAATTTAGCATTTAAAATACATTTAAACAGAACACAATGAGGTTTTTGAACAGAAATAAAAAATGACTTCATAAGGCCAATATTGATCCAAAGCATCAGGAAAGCTTTTTTGGCAACTGGAAGCTGGCTTCATGATGGCCAGTCAGAATGAACAGCACTTACATTTGCTTTTTTCTTCTTCTGTTTGTTGGTGTTTTATGTTAAACAAAACAGGCATACAAACAAACTCCCAATATTTAATAGATTCCTTTCTGGGAGGCTGCATTGTATACTGGAGAGAGTTTTGGATTTGGAGCTAGCTAAGTTGGGTTCAAATTCTAGGTCTGCCACTTACCACCTGTATGAACTCAGGCAAATTACATAACCTACTGAGCCTCAGTTTCCTCATTTGTAAAATAAGAGTGTTGGACTAGATAACCTCTAATTTCTCCTCCAGGTCTCAAGCAAGGGCTCTCTGGTCCTGTGAATAAAATACTTCTAAAGAGTTATGGCTACATCAGTGTCGATACTTATGGCACCAATACAGAATGCAAAAAAAAATCCATATGTTTAATAGTTTCTTGTGTTACTAATATCCTTCTCCTTCAAAAAAAATCCATCACCTGATGACCCTCACCAAACTTTGGCATCTTCAAATGACAGGGACTCACTCTATAGTCAGGTTTGTTCTTTAAGCCTTTCCAGATTAATATTTTGTCTTCCATTGGCATCCCCTTTTGGACTACAGAAGGACTTACAACACATGATGTAGCAACAGAGCAGGACTTCAGTGGAGTAACGCATTCTTGGCCATTCTGTTTTGTTTTGATTCTAAAACATATACTGCTTGAGATTCATAAATGAGTGAGTATAAGAAGGAGCTGAGAGAGAGAGGAGGCAGAGGCAGAAAGATAGGCAGAGACACGGAGAGAAACATGAACACATTTATAAAGCACTTGCTATGCACCTGTCGTTGTACTAAGGACTGCAGATACAGAAATAAACGTAAACAAAAATATTGCTACCTCCAAAGAGCTCCATTCCAATGAAGGAAGATAATATATAAAGGGGAACTGGGAGAGGGGACTAAGCCTATGGCTACATTATGTGGAGATGGCTAAATGGAAATCTGAATCTGGGCAGGACCTATCACAATCTAAAATGGTTCCAAGGGTGAAGTCCAAGATTCCAGTAGGACAGGAGGTAGGGAAGATGGCTGAATTGGAGGATGCCTGGAGTGGATAATCTGACTGGTGCTCTAACAACCTCCCAGCACTATGATACCTCCCTTGACTCTGTAGCCTACACATACATTCAGCCTGAAATAAGTCGTTAGGGTAGAGAGAGCTTGTTACTCAGGAATATGTTTTATGAACTAACTCTAGGTTGGTTACTCAAATTCTACCAGATTCAAATAGGAATGCAAGTGTAGGATATCTCCATGGTTTATTTATAACTGGACGGGGTCATATCATCTATGATCTCTCTGGGCTTCAAGTTCCTCGTCTCAAAAATGATAGAATTGGACTGGACATTCCCTAAGTTTCCTTCCACCTCTAAATCTTATGTTCCTCTGAGTCATTCCTTTGGGTTCAGCCTTTGTGACTCCAAGAGTTTCCTATAGTGACACAAAATGAAAGTGCAACTTGTAGAAACATAGAATTTCAGAATTGAAATTGCCCCTCAAGTTTCATCTCCTCCACCCTCACTCTCTACTTGAGCAGAACATTCCTGCCAATTGACCATTCAGGCTCTGCTTGAAGAGTTTTAGAGATAAGAAATCTACCAGCTCCTGAGGGAACACATTCTCCTTTTTGACAGTTCAAACAGTTAAGAAAATTTTCACTACATGAAATCATAATTTTCCTCTCTGCATTTTCCAGGCAATATTTTTAGTTCTGCCCTCTGGAATCAGGAAAAAAAAATATATTCATTTGCTCTTCTCCCTAACTCGTCCTCCAATCCCTGGGCAGCAGCCACATGTTCCTCTCTTCCCAATTCCTTTGACCATTCTTTATATAACATGATGTCAAATGTTCTTCCATTTGATTTCCATCAGATTCAGTGGTTTATAATTATTCCTAAAATATGGTCAAAGAACAGACTACCACACAGATATGATCTGGACAGCTGAACAAACAGAGAAAACAAAATTCCCTCCGTTCTGGATGCCATACTTCTCTTAATGCAGGCTAAGAATGGATCCTTGGGTTTTGATTGTTTTTCTTCTGTCTCACTCATGTGACTACTTACTGAGCTTGAAGAGTATTAGAATCCCCAAGTCTTTTTCATGTGAATGAGTGTCTTATCCCATCCCATCCATCTAGTACTTAGATAGTTGACATTTTTGTTTGTTTATTTCATAACAAGTGTGGAACTTTGCATTTATCCCTATTAAATTTCATCTAATTAGATTGAGCCATTTTAGTCTGTCAAGATTTTCTTGGATCTGGAGTCTATCAACCACAATTTTAATGATCCTGAAGTACAGATGTGACCATGTCACACACTTGCTCAAAAAGCCTCAGTGGCTCCCTGTTGACTCTAGGTTAAGATACAGTCTATAATTTGATATTGAAAGTTCTTCACAGTGAGACTCCAGACTATCTTTCTAGACTAATTAGACATTATTCCCATTATTCTGCCCTCCCCAGCTCCCAACACACATAAAACAGATCTATGTATTCTACCTCCTGCACAAATTGTCCTATTTGCTATGAAGTATTCTGCATCCCACCCTTCTTTATAGGCCTTTTTCCTCTCTGCCTGGAATGCTATCCCTCTTCACTTTTATCTTTTAGAAGCTCTAACTCTATTAAAAGTTTAGCGTGTATCTTCTACTTCAAAAGGCCTTTGCTGATTTTGTTAATTATTGGTGATCCCTCTTAACCTAAACACTGTGTGTGTGTGTGTGTGTGTGTGTGTGTGTGTGTGTGTACTTATCTTTTACTTACTTACCTCTGTACATATTTTATCCCTTTAGTAGAATGTAAGCTCTTCCAGGGCAGGAAATCTCTCACTCATGTATTTGTCTCCTAAGAATCTAGCTGAGTCTCTGGCACTTAATACATACTTGACTGATTGATGTCTTCCATTTATTTCTTAATCCAGGTCACTGCTAGCAATATGAATAGAAGAAGGCCTTTAAAAACTCCACAAGTGCCTGCCTGCCAAATCAACATGGGCACACTAATCCACCATTCTTTGATCATTATTTTTCAATGAGTTTTGAACCCACCCAACTGTATGATTCTTATATAATATTTATTATCTTCTTCACAAAAATTTGGTAAGAGGATTTGTCAGATACCTTGCCAACATCCAGGCATAGTCTGTCCATTTCCCTAATTTACCAGGCCAGTGGCCCTGTACGTATCTATATGGTGTGCCTTGTACCTTCATCAACCCTTGTTGGTTCTTAATGTTAACTTCTTCCCTTTTTGTGTACTAACAGAACATCCTTTCATGATACACTTTAGAATTTTGCTAGAGATTGAAGTTAAGCTTCTAGGCCTCTAGTTGGAACAAGCCCTCTTTTTTCCCCTTTAATAAATTGAGACAAATGTTCTTCTTTCTCTAACTCTGCCACACCTCTCTCATTTCCCACAATTTTTCAAAGATCATTGACACTGATTCGACAATCACATCTACAATTTTTGTGTGTGCCCTAGGATGCAATATATTACAGCTTGGTGATTTAAACTCATTGAGGATAGCTGCTAGGTTACTCTCTTGAAATTTCTTTATCTATCTTGAGTTTTAGTTCCCTGTTGTACATTTTTTCTATCTTTATAAGTCTGAAGATCACTCTGCTTGGCCAAGAAGACAAAGTAGTTGAATAAAACAGTATATTTGATTATGGCATATGCCCTGACCAGCAGGTTTATGCTTTCTTTTTCAATTTATTAATTTTAAAATATTTTTAAAATTTATTCTTCATATTTTAACATCTTTATTCTTATTTTTAAAATAAATTTTGAGTTCCAAATTTTCTCTCTTCCTCTAGACCTTCCCCCACCCACCAAGAAGGCAAGAAATATATGTGAAATCATGCAAAACATATTTCCATATCAGCTAAAAAAAAAGGTTTTCTACTTTAAAATAAAGTTAGAAAACTATACTTCAAGTTGTATTCAGAATTCATCAGTTCTCTCTTTGGAAGTAGGGAATATTTTTTCACCATGAGTCTTTCAGAAATGTCTTACATCATTGTATTGATCAGAGTAAGTCTTTCCCAATGGATCATCCTTACCTCATTGCTGTTGCTATATACAGTGATCTCCTGGTTCTGCTCACTTCACTTTGCATCAGTTCATATGAGTCTTTTCAGGTTTTCCTGAAATCATCCCCCTCATCATTTCTTGTAGCACAATAGTATTCTATCACAATCATATACCATAGCCTGTTCAGTCATTTTTGTTCAAATAATTGCCCTATCCCTTCTTAAATCTTTCCCTTGCCCTCAGCATGTGCTAAAAGGCCCATTTTAAGAACAAGTTGAGCTTCATGAAGAATGCTAAATTCTTGACCTTTGTCTACGATCGTACCACCCTTCATCTTCATTCTCAGTTATTTGTTCCTCCATTTTTTTAAATCTGATTTTGTTGATGAGTTCCTCATGTAACAGGATTACTTTCCTATATTTCTCCTTTTCTTCATTTTCTGATTCATTTGTTTTTGTGCTGTCAGAATTTCATTCTTGAAACCTCTTGAAACCTTGAAGCCTTCTGCATTGATACCCCCTGTAAAATTTTATGTCATGATATGGTACTTCTCTTTTCTCTGCACCCTTTAAAATTGGCTCTCCTGAAGTCTAGAGTGTCCATCAAACTATACCAAGTGCTCCCTTTCTTATCTGTCAGAAACTTTTACCAAGTAATGTTCACTTTCTCCTAGGGTTCCTTTTAGTTTTACTTCAACAGCTATTTATCAGAATTAGATCCGAAGTAGAAGTGGTTCTCACTTCTTCAGCTCTCTGATAGATGAAATTATTAGCAAGGCAAGTCAATAATTTCTATGCTGCCTTCCTTTTAGAAGGAGTTTTGGCAGATAGATAGCTGAAGACCTTCTATCCTATTTCTGTGTTAACTTTTTATGAACTTACCACCTATTTTGTCCTTCTGTCCAAGTAGATCACAGTGTGTTCTCAGAAAACTTGGACTTTGGTTTCTTCCTCTCCTGATTCTCACCCAAGTGGTTTTAGTCTATCCCTTCTTGTTTGCAGATTTCCACTGAGAAATACATATTTTTTGATATAGAATTGATATATCTTCTTCATAAACAGTTCCCTTTTATCGATTGGCTTATAATCATGTGTCATTAGCCCAAAATCAACCGCAGAGAACATTGATCAAAATAATTGGATAAATAATGTAGATATAATTGGAAAAATAATTAGTTATCATTCCAGAAATTCAGAGCTCTTTCCAAGGGAAAATGTGTAATGGTAAAGGGGATAAAAAAGAAGTAAAGAACTAGGGTCTGGAGCATTTCCTGAGGAACCCCAGTGAAGTACCATGAGGTTCTGAATTTCTAGGTTCAGGTAGGGCTATTAAGTGGCTCAAGGGCATATAATATGAAGAGAGAGGCAGAAAGTGGAGAATTGGAATGGCGTTAGAGGAGTGCTGCCATTTGTTAAACAGTTTTGTTGTAGGTTGTGCTACTCCTTTGGGTTGGATAGGCAAATACCCTCAGCTGTGGCCTAATCAATTGTAGGTTCTCATTTATAAGCCCAATATATCTATTTTCCCATTTTTCTTGGCTTTGTATCATCTACCTGGTCCTATAGGAACTGAAGGCTTTGACATGGGATCTATTCAAGTTTTATTTCCTCAAGGGCAATATACTCTTCCCCCACCCCCAAAAAGCTATTTTCAAATGCAGGTAATTTTCACCAATCCTAAATTACATATGGAGCAAAGATATAAAAAATGTAGATGTGTACCTTTATCTTTATGATCCTTCCTGCCTCTGGCATTTCCTTTTGTCTACCCTGAAGTTTTTCATCCTTATGCACGCTTAGCCATGGACATCCAGTGGCATTGGCCGCCTAGCTGAGCTGCTTGCCCAGCCCCAAGAGCACTTGTGTTTGGAGCGGAGTTGGCTATTGTAATACTTAGTGAATGGAATTTCATTAGGACCTTATCTGTGTGCAGTGAGGAAAAGAGGTCCTTGTACACAGTGCTTCTAATGGAGTGGAAAATTGCATTTCCCCCTCGCACGAACAGTGCCATTAGTGGGAAAGCAGATTCTTTCTCGGCAGAGCACGGGAAGGCACCTCAGGCGGTGAAGGGCTGACAGCCCAAATGATGGTAGCTCAGAAAGACCCGGAAGATATTAAAATAAAAACAGGTTATGTTGTTCTTTGTGTCCTGTAGCTGTTCTTCCTTACAACGTAGGGAGTGATTGGATTTGAAGCAATGAGAAAAACCATGTTAAGTAAGAAATTGTTTAAATAAAGTTGTTTGAGGTTGAAAGTCTCCCCAGGGCTCCGAGGGAAATGTAGTTAGCTGCATGGTCCTTGTAGGCATCTACTGAGCCAACCGTTTCAGAGTTGAACTGGTTCCCAGGACATTTTAGAAAGGAAGTCTAAGCCCTTCCTTTTAGCTAGGGTGACTTGATTTGTCTTGGCTAGAAACATGCATTGGGGTCCAGTGGATAAAAATGTGACATCTTCTCTTCCCTTTCTCTTCACCCTTCTTTTTTCCTCTTTATTTTTCCTTGTACTGTGTAGTCCTCATATCAGATGTTCAGATACAAACAAGGAGACACAATCCCTGCCTTGGAAACCACTAATAGCAATATGGTCCTTGTTCAATATGGGTCTTTCCTTGGGACAGGTTACATTCTAGTATGGAATACATACTATCTGGCTTCTTTGGGGGAAGGGGTTCCTAATCTGTTCAAAAGACCTTTTTAGCATTGAGGGGCTCCCTAACTGATGGAAGAAACAGAGCAGAAGTGTATATGTGTGGTATGTCCACATCAGTGTATACCACAGACATGATAAATCCTCAAAAGTACAAGTGAATGTGGTTTATGAACTACTGTAGTGAAGTGGTACAATGAGGAGCAGTATTTTTAAATGATGAGGAAGAAAAGGAAAAGGTCCAAATTAAGAAGTGGGAAGTGGGTTAGAGGGATATCAGTCAGGCAAGATTTTAAGCTTTTCATCTAAGAGTTTCTTATATGATTTTCTCGTGTTGCTGTTTTTCAATGGACAGACAAGCTTTGTAGAAGGACAAGGGGTTTTACTTAAATTTATTTTCATTTTAGATCTTCTTTGGATAGTATAATCATCATCATTATCATTTTGACTAAGTCATGGGGACCTACCTTCTACTTAAAATACTAAATGGACCTATGATCTCATCAAATTCAGGTATTCAGACTATGTAGATAACAGCTCATCCATGCCTTCTCACACTGTACCACTCTTAGCTGTGTTCTCTCCGAAGTTCACAACTATCAGGGTTCTGTCCAGTGTACTAGAAGACTTCTTTCTTTTCTTCTGACCTCATGAAGGTACCAGTGGAGCCCTCAGGCTGTTCACCTGTCATCCTGTGCTCTTACTGGACCACCAGTCCATCCTTTTTCCTACTCTTTAATTCTGTGACAATGTCCTTTCCTCCTGTTCTTCTTCAGAGTTCCTTGTTGGTCATGTGATCCAGCCTGCTCACACCCACCATGCACCTCTTCATTTATCAATGTTGTTTGATCAACTAGCCACCTGACTACTATCTCCTGATCTAGAGTTCCTCATCTCGTTCATAAGCATATGACGAAAGACTTAGTAAATTATATCAAGTACAGAATGACTGTGTCTATTGCATTTCCCTGATTTATTTGTCTCCTAACTCTGTCAGCACATTAAATGTGAGTTCATTCCAACATTTTCATGACATATTATTGTTCACTGTCCTTATCCCATTTTTTTCCAAGTAGTAGTTCTATCTACAGATATGCATATAATGGAGACAAGGTATGCCAGAACACCTAGGTACATTTGACCCATGATATATGCAGGTCCATGAAGGTATCCCTCCTTTGATCTTTTATTTTTTATCTCTAACATAGGTGAACAATCTAATATCTAACATTTGCTGTCCTTAATATTCATAGTTCTAACTTCTTCTTGGGCTTTAGCCTTCCTCATTAGACTATTTTAGGATCATTCCATTTTTTTGAATTCTTCCTCAGTTCCCTGAACTTTATTCTACATCCTGTAGAAAAATGAATATGAAGCCAAAGGAAGGACCTCAAAAAAAAATCACATCTTTGAGGGAAGTACCTTCTCTATCCTTGCAGATCGTAGCCTAGCCACCCCTCTTTATCCCATGCAGCTATTATCTATGTCATCATATAAATCCTCCATAAAGGATCCATTCAACGTGTGAAATATATTCCTCTCTGTCTTAACATATAAAGCTGGTGTCAGTGTAGCACTTGGGTGGTATGTTAGCCCCAGCTCTCATCGATTTATTGGTTTTTCCCCCTTTCATGATCCTATATTTCCTGGGTGATATCTTCTTTGCTCCTTCTTGAAAAATTTAGACAAAAGAGGGTCCTTAAGAAGACTAGAGAATAGTAGAGGAATCAGATACCAACACTGACAGTTCAAACATTTCATATTATTATATGAGAAATCTATTAGAGAGTTACAAAACACATTTCTGGGTGAGTTCTGAAGGGAAAGGTCATTGTTGAGGGGG
Organism: Bettongia penicillata ogilbyi; assembly: GCA_023548195.1. Lineage (NCBI taxonomy): Eukaryota > Metazoa > Chordata > Mammalia > Diprotodontia > Potoroidae > Bettongia > Bettongia penicillata. Next base: position 12,824,899 of record JAJHZJ010000027.1, read on the forward strand.
ACGGAAACAGATACTAAAGACTCTAATTGGTGACATTTATATGTTGCTTTAAGGCATACAAAATACTTTACATATGTTATCTCACTGGAACCTCACAGCAGCCTACCTAGGTAGGTACTAGAGTTATAATTGCTGCCATTTGGCAGATTCACTCATTCATTTATTCAGTTTGTGTTTGTGAAGTTCCTGCTCTATGTCAGGGACTGTACTAGAAGCTGGGGATATAGAGACAAAAATGAAGACAGTTCCTTGTCTCAGGGCACTTACATTTTGCTGGGTATAGGGGGAAGCTACATGAACAAAAAAATTCTATATAAAATATATACAAAATAATTTCAAAGCAATTTTCAGTGGGGAGGGCTTCAGCATACTGGGGAAGGAGGATCTGGTCAGGCCTTGAATAGGATCTGGCCTTTCAGCTGGACCTTGAAGGAAATGAAGGATTTTACAAGGCAGAGTATGAGAGTACATTCTAGGCGTAAGGGATAATAAGTAAACTGAAGCTAAGTTTAAATGATTTGCCCATAGTAGCACATAAAGCAAGTATCAGAGGAAAGATTTTAACCTTTTTTTTCCCTCTCCTAATTCCAAGTCCAATGTTCTTTCCAGGATACTTAACTTTCATCAGGGAAGCCTTCACAGGGAGATGGGTTTAGAATTGTGCCTTTAAAGGATAGTAAGAATTCAACAGGCCATGTTAGATGCTCTGGAAGATATTAAGAAGCTTAAGGTACAGATTCTATTCTAACCAATGGGGCACAGAAGGCATTTAAACATACCCCCCCAAAAAACTTTTTAAAAAGATGGTATTTGATAAATGCCAAATGAAAATATAGAATATATAATTCTAGAAGTTCAATAGAAGGAGAGGTTTCTTGAGGTTGGTGAAAAAAGGGAAAAACTTCGTGGAAATGAAAGGTTCTCATATGAACTTTGAAAGATGGAAAGGATTCAGATGGGGTATGGAAAGTGAAAATTTTCTGTTACAATATGAGCAAAGTAACAGAGCCAGGATGGGATTGTGCAAGACCAGGAAATAATAAGTAATCTGGTCCCAAAGAAAGATTGGAAAGATAAGTTGTGGCCAGATTGTGTAAAGTCTTGAATGTCTTTCAGAAAAATCTGTGTCTCTTTTTTGAATAGGTAGCACAAGAAGGCATTGAATCCAAGGTCAAGGTGTCTGAAGGGGTTGAATTCTAAATATTATAATCAACAGTCTCAAGTAGTGCCAATGGCTTTCTTTGGTAGACCAGTAAGCTGAATCATCATTGCTTTCTATCCCTCTTTATAGGACCAAGTTAAGGTTCCTAAATTGAAACACATTCTTCATACATTCCTTTCTCCCACTCCCTCCTCTGAAACCTATCAGTCCTTCTAGGCCCAAGCCAAATTCCATCTCTGAAGGCAAATATCTTTTACTAAGTAATGTTAAGAAGGAAGACTTAATTCCTTACAAACAGAGCCAAGTGTTTTCCATTTACTTCCACACAGACCTAAAGCTTGTATCAGAAAATAAGCTATTCAGCTGTTTTGAATCAAATCTTAAATACAACATCCTTCATATCTGAGATAATTTTATGTATGTATATGTAAATCCTGGGAAAAGATATTTATTTGGGTATACAAATATATAGACGATAATTTCATTCATTGTATAGTAAAACAAAAAAAAAGAAGAAGAAGAAGAAGCTAAGTAGAGATCTGGAAAAAATAAGTAAACACAATTAATTAGATGAGCTATTTTCCCCTGATTTAAATTAGAGAAATTACTAAGAAAAGCTATGTGAATCTCAATTAAAATAATCCAGTCTGATGTTATTTTTCACTATTAGAAGGGCAAAAAAAATGTGTAGAGTAAAATAAATATATATTTGGATGACACCATCTTAGCTTTTCCAAGTATTCTTTTCTAAATATGTTCTTTATCTGAGCTGTCTTGCAATACTTTTAATATAATTAAAAGCACATAATGAGTGCCAGACTTGTCAATTTCAACAACAAAGTGCTGAAATTTGCAGTGAAACTGAGAGATCCATCTCCCACACATTGTAATGAATAGGTTCATAAAAGGAAAATAGTTTAATTACATTTTAGTTCATGGATTGTTAATAGGCTGGAGTATCTAAATTGAATAATGTGATTCTGGTAATAATTATGTGTAAATGAACTTGTTTAAATGATATTTTACAGCTTCTTTATAAAATTACAGCTAGAGGCAATCCAGTGATAGACAGACAAAGGCCATGCAAAAATTATCATAAACTATTAGCTTGTTTGCAAAGGGTTTTATGTTAATCTTTTAGTACTTAAAGCAATCTGCAATTAACATATCACGGGGAGCTGCCTGGGAGCAAAGGCATGCAAATTGAAGTGCTCAGATAAAAAGCCATTCACATAAAAAAAAAAAAAAATCAAAGGAAGGGTGGCAGAGTACTCAAAGGGTGCTGGTTTTATATTTGAGATTAAGGAGGTGTAATGATTGTGTTATCTAACTCTGGTTGTAATTAAAGCTTTTCTCCTGCAGACATCACAATAGCTACAGCATTGATTTCGCTGTTTTAATTGTGAAAGTCATTTTATTTCGGGGCAGAAGATATGAATAGCCTGAATCAAAGGGCTCCAAGATTGCTTTGTTGATAGAGCTTGTTCAACAGCTGCCTCCTTGCTTGATACATGAACGTGGAGAATGGGGAAAGGGATGCAGGAGGTACTCTGTGGTCTCATTCTCCTGTGGTTTCCTTCCCTTTCATGGAAAAGGCAAGGATCTGTGGCCCCGGCTGTAAACAAACAGTCTTTTCATACCCCACTGCTGTTTTCCTCCCCAACTTTGTAGAACAAAAGAAGTTACAAAAGGCCTTGAACTAACTTTTACTACTGAGCCTTCTAAGAAGCAGAAGTTTATGCAAAGTAATAAAACCATCTTTTGCTTTCAAAGCTATCACATGTCTAATGGAGAACAAAAGTCTCCAAGCTGGGCTGCTGCTGTTATGATCTGTAAATGGCCTTCTGACAGAAACAGTATACTAAGGGGAGATTGGATTATTTACATTAAGGACATATCCTAAGAACCTCATATAGCTGCAGACTAGGGGCTTTCCTATCACTTTCTATATACAAATTGTAAGGAGAAAAATGGAGTGTGAAGGAGAACATTGAGTCTTAGGACAAAAAATCTGGAGTCATCCAAGAGAATTCTGGGGATCTGGGGGTGGGGGTGGGCAGGCAGGAGGAACACCCGCCTTTCTTTTCCCATCCTTTTTTCCTTCTCTTCCCCCTAATTCCCCTCCCTTTTTCCTAATTCCTTTTCTTCTCCTTCCCTTTCTCTTCTCCTCACATTCCCTTTCCCCTTTGTCTTTACCTCACTTTTAATTGTCTTTCTTTTCCCCTTTCCCTTTCTTTTCCCCTTCCCTTTATTTTCCATTTTCCCTTTCTCTTGCCCCTCCTCTTCCCTTTACCTCTTCTACTCACCTACCAAATTAGTAACTGTAGTTCTTTAAGCTCCTGATACATTAGGAGACAATGCCCTGTAAGATAATTACACCTTACATTTTCTCTTTCTGAGCTTCTTCCCAAATAAAGTAAAATGGACACAGACATTCATAAGAGCTCAGAAGAGAACTCTAGTGCCAGAGCCAAGGAAGGACGGAATGAAAGATGCTCTCGGTGTTTGTGGGGTTTTTAGGGATCCCTTAGTTAGGATCAAAGCCTGAAAGATCATGTAGTCCAATTGATTTTTTTTTTAATTGATGAGGAAATTGAGACCCCAGGAGGAGAAACAAGTGAAATCTTGGATCTGTTTTGGAAGCAAAGGATGGTTCTGTTATTCTGCATAAAGTTCTGCCACTTAGAAAGTTTAGTAATAAAAATGTCCTCAATGTCCTTCTTGATAAAGGGAGGGATTGACCTTGATGACCTCCAGGATCCCAACCAGGCCTCAGTCTTTGATCATATGAACCTCCTGAGTTATTGTGAGTCATCTTACCTTTCTAAGCATTCATTTTCCCATCTGTAAAATGGGAACATTGGATTGTGAGGTAGTTTTTGAGTTCTCTCTCAATTTCAAATCCGTATGCCCTGTTCTTTTAGGGGATGTACTGAAAGTCTCTAGATCCAATTTTTGCTGATACATATATTGATACAACAATTCTCCAATTGTTAAAAAATAATTATTTTCTAAACCTTCAGTAGCTATTATGGGAGATATCTTTTAAGGTTTGTGGAAAGAAAAGAAGGCAGGAGGGAAGGAACAAAGGAAAGAAAGGAAGAAAAAGAAAGAAAGAAAGAAGGAAGGATAAAAGAAGGAAAATAAAGGAAGAGAGGAAGGAAAGAGAAAGGAGAAAAGAACCAAAGAAAGAAAAAGACATGTAGAGAGAACTTAATGGAAAGTTGCTTTTTGGAGCTTAGATAGGATTCCTGCTTATATAATCCCATGTTTAAAAGGTCTTTTCAAAAAAAATTCAAATTCAGGGATCTGTATATCTAAAATGGACATGGCATGAGGGAAAGGGAAAATAAGGAATAGAATAAAAAATTTAAGACTGTACATCATAATAGGATTGTACGGACAGTGAATTTAGAGCAAGAAAGGACCTATAAAATGTTCTAGTATAAACCCCTCATTTTATACATGAGTAAACTGAGGCCTAGAGAGGTGTTGCCTTTCTCCAAACTCTACCACTCATATGTACATGTAGTTCTTGTCATTACAGTGCCTCTCCCAGCATCCTCTGAAATACTGTCTTCCTAAGAATGCATTTTTCTTCCTTCCTTCAAGGTTGCAGCTTCTAAACATGCCCCTTTAATATAAGAAAATGTTCTCTTCCTTTCCTAGCTAAGGTAAAATTCTACTTGGTTCTGAATCCTTCACATTTGAGAAGAAATAATTCTTAGCCACAAGGAGCACCCCTTCTAATAAGAGAGAAAAAAATAACAAACAGAGAAAATCTTTTAAATTGATGTGTTAGTAAGTGGAATGGAAATGAGGAATGGAAGCTAGGAAAGACAGTAAGAACTGATAGACATTGTGATAGAAATCCAATGGGAGTATCATAGAATCTGTGGTTGGAAAGAATATCCAGCGTTAGCACAACAGAGAACCTGCTCTACCAAATTCCCAGTGAGAGGCTATACAGTCTCCAGTTCAATATCTCTAATGATTGAGGACTCACTACCTCAGAAGAATCCATACTTTTAAACAACTCTGTTCCTGTTGTTAGGAATTTTTTTTTTTGTGGGGGGGTTGTTGTTTATTTTCATTACATTGAATCAAAATTCACCTTTTGGAGGCTTTCCACCATTATTCCAATTGGTGTGGGGCAGGGGGGCAAGCTTAATAGGCATAATACTTCTTATACATGACACTTTTCTTGAGTATCAATTAGCCTCCCCTGGGTCTCCGCAGAGCATCCTTTTTGGAAGAGAAAGTAAAATCAAAATAAACGTTGAGTAGTTATGCCTTCTCTGTGTCATTCATTTTCATTTTCCATCTACCCAGAATAATGATCTCATTCTTTTTTGAATATTCTTCTTGGTCTACACATTGTAAAAAGTAGTTTTGTATGTGGAGGAGGGGATGAGGACATAGTGGTGGTAGTGGTGTTGTCTTAAGTATTCATCTAAATTTAAATTGGCTGGCCACTATTAAAAACTATATCACTGACCTTTCTAGAAACATGATTTTGCCTTCATCTTAAGATAGCTTTTCCGGCCTTCTCTGGTCTTACTCTCCCAGATTGGGCCCTTCTATACTTTTCTTTCAAGGTGCTAGGATTAAACTGAGGCATATGTTAGTGTCTCTTATCTATTGCCATCAGTTCAAATTCCCCTTCCCCCTCTACTGTTAGCTGACCATTCCATTTAGTCATTTAATATCAATTAGCTTTTACAAGAGATGTTTACCTCAAAGATATAAGCAAGAACAGAAGTAGAACTAATATTGCCATCCCGCCCACCCCTCTGCCTAGGGTACACCATTTTGCCCATCCTACCTTGGTCTTTGGTGGAAGTGGGCTCATTATTTGCACAAGTGCTACAAAATATTGGATCCTCCAAGTTCATATCCAGGTGTAGCATTGCTGTCAGATGAGTCATTGTCTCATTTACCATTGGTCTGCATCCTGATAATCATTCCTTTCTTTTCTGGGTACTTGTACTAAGCTGGTTATAAAAACTGGAACCTTGAATGCTGTAAGAGCAGAATGTCTACAGTCTCATGCTCTTGACTTTTTGGAATTCACAGGGTTGGAGGCTCCAATTCCTTTACCTTGAATGTAAAATCAAATAAATGCAGAGATTTAGGATTATGTCTTATTTTAAAGAGCTATATGGCCCCAAGGTGGGAAATCTCTGGAGTCTTTCGCCTTAGAGCATTATCTCTCACTAGATACCATGGGGAAGATCAAAGCACCAGAGTGAAGTCAAAGAGAAAGAATAAGCCTGACACAGACCTTTATAAATGACCCCACATCCAATCAAAGAGCCTCTTATTCACCCTATGCTTAGCCAGCCACAACCACTACAGAATGTTGATGCATGCTCCAATATCTCTCAGAGGTTCTCCTTTTTTTAACATATCATCACCAGACTCTCAGAAGAAAACTCTTTAACTTCTCCCATGTGAGGGACCTGTATCAGTCAAACATGCTCTTGTGCATGGGCCAGTCTATCATTATCACTATGACCTGCTTGATGAACTTCTCACATAGCAAAGTAGCATCTTCATTCAGCTCTCCCTTTTCTTCCTCACAAGAATCACTTGCTTTTGTCACGTCAAAAGTTTATTACTAAAAAGAGTTTACTGTTCATGACCTTGACAAATTTGAGGCCATGGAACCCTACCTATCCCTTCTCTCAAGGCTTTCAAGTCAGATCTCCTAAAATCCAGGGTGTGTGTTGAGTCTTTAGACTAACTTTTCTATCATGAGCTTGAAGATGAAGTAGTCACTTTATCCCCAGGTTCCTGTCATTTCTACTTTGGCAACCAATTTCACCTGGTTAATGAGAATCGGGTCTACTATAACAGTTTTCCTTATCTTTTCCCCTTCCTTTTGAAGAATGAAATTGTCATCAAGACAGATCAATATTATCTAAGTGGGTTTGCTTTTCACAGAGAGAAGAAAGACAGAGCTAGACAGAGTCAGAGAGGAGAAGAGAAGAGAGGAAAGGGTGAGCTCCCATTCTAATAGGTTGGACATAACAATGCTTACTATGCCTGAGCCGCTGTGCAAGTGCTAGGGATACAAAGAAAAGCAAAAAAAAAAAAAATCTCTGCCCTCAAGGAGGTCAGAGTCTGGGGGAGACAACATGTGAACAACTACATAAAAACAAACTTTCTCTCTCTTTTGCTCTCTCTGTCTTTCTCTGTCTCTGTTTTTCCTTCCCTATCTCTTCCTCTCCCTCCCTTTCTTCTACTTCTCCTTTGTGTGCGTGTGTGTACGTGTGTGTGTGTGTGTGTGTGTAAAATATACAAGATAACTCAGACGTAATCAACAGAAGGAAGGCTCTAGAATTCAGGGGATCAAAAAAGGCTTTCTATAGAAGGGGAGATTTTAGATGGCATTTGAAGGAAGCCAAGAAGCAGAGATATGAAGCAGGAGAACATTCCATGGGAGACAACCGATGAAAATGCCTGGAGGCAGGAGATGGAGCATCTTGTGCAAGGAACAGCAAGGAGGTCGGTACAACTCGACTGCAGAGTGTGTGATGGAAGGGGAAGTGTAAATTGTAAGAAGACTGGAAACACAGACATTACTAGCAGAGAGTTGGAGAGTTGGCACTCTCTCTCACTACAATATTATGGCTCAGTGATAGCTTTGTACTCTGCTTCCAGAACACATCCATTTCTGCTTTCTGAAGAGCTGGCCTATAGCATACTTTCACTGTAATATTGCTTCTATTTCCTTATTAATTCTCACTCAAATGATGCTTTATATCACATTTCTCTCCTCTGCTAAGCTCATGGATTTTCTCCTGAGGGAAGGAGGACTTATTGTCACAAATATTTTTCCCAGAACTATTTAAGATGTCAATGCTGTAGAGTTAGTAGGCTAGGCTTCTCAGGATAGGATAATGGTATCATATATTAAGAAATGGAATTTGAATAAATATCCTCAATTATTGCTCATCATAACTATTAACAATTTATTCAGTCTTATTGCATAAATAAGATTTATGTACCCAACAAAAATCTAGATATGCCTCTTTTTTTTTTAAGAAATATTTGAATTTGGTTGAACAGAATATTCTAAAACACCAACAGAAAGACTATGGGATTTGTAGTCATGTTAGAATCCTAGTGATTAGATACTATGTATCAGTTGTGGATCTTATTTTTCTCATCTTAAAGTGAGCGAGTTCGAAGAGATAGCATTAAAGAAGGACTATGGTATCTTCTGGTTCCTAAATCCTATAGACCCAATATGACCAACTAATAAAAGTGGAATAGGATGAGGGAGATTACCAAACGTGAGGTGGAAACAGGGAAAATCCTATCAATTATCCATATGCCTTCATATATTATAGGACAAATAAAAAATATACATTCAATTATTATGAACACAAGATTTAGATTAAAAAGTCTCAAGTTTCCTTCCAGTTGTGATGCTCTGTGAGTCATTCAGTGTTACTACTGTATCACTAAATGGTAGATTCAAATCCCAGATGAGAAACATAAGTGGTACTTTTCCCTATAATCTGCAGGATTCCCCACCTAAGCAGGTAGACACCTCTTTATTCTCTGGGTTAGCTCACTCCAATCTGATCTCACATTAGTAGGTCTAGGTTCTCTAGGTTCCAGAGATTATACTCAAATTTTCTCAGGATACTAGGAAGTAATGTTAAGGGGAAATGGATTTCCTCTTCTTTTATTCAACACTTTAAAGCCCCTACTGATACGTTTCTAAATACCTACTCACAAAATGATACTTAGAGATCTAAAAACCTAAACCTTTGCTTAACAATAGAAAAAAAGAATTGTAATAGCAACCCTATTAGTACAACTACTCATATATTAAACCATGTGCATGAATAATTAAATTATTATCAAATTAAATCATAATCCAAATTTAAACCCATGCTTTAATCTCCTTTTAGTGTGATTTTTCATGTTATTCGGTTTTATCTTCTTTAGTTGTGAAACACTTAAATGTAAACAAACTATGTCTTGCAGCCCTTACAGTTTTCCACATGGTTTCCATCTCATTTTGTGTCCTTGAAACTATTTCTTGGTAATCATATTTTCTAGTTTTTAACAAAAAAATTCTCCACCACCTTGAAATCAGCAGACTGTTCTCATATAAATGAGGTATCATCTTATATCTTTATAAAGTGATTTGAGTTTCTGTGTTTATTCCACAGTTCATTTTCTGTTCAAAAGTACTCAAATCCTATCTGAAAGCTATGTTTCTTAATAAACACATTCTTTAGCAGTTTTTGTTAAGCCAGTTATTTTCCTATTCCTTCCAGGCATCAAAATTTTGATCTATAAATAGACAACATCTTACATCCTTTAAGATGTAAAGGTTATATAATTTTCCCCTTTTGCAAAGTGTTTTTTTCTGGCCTTTTGTCACTAAACTGTTAAGCTAGCAAGCAAAAATCATTTATGAAGTGCTTATTATGTGCCAGGCACTGAGAAGGTCTGGGACTACAGGGACAAAGAAGGAAATAATTCCTATCCTCAAGGACCTTACATTGTAATGGGACAGATAACAAGGAAATATACAAGTACGTACAGAATGAAATCAAAGATAATTAATACAAATAAATGCAAAATAGTTAAATACAAGGTAGTTTGAGAAGGATAGCATGAGTAGTGGGTGGGGGTATTGATCAACAAAGGCTAGATGAAGAAATGGATACTTCAACTGAGTCTTGAAGAAAAAGAGGGATTCTATGATGTGGAGGTGAAGAGGACACACATTTCCAACATGGAACACGTCTAATGCAAAGGCACAAATTTGGGGGTGGAGTATCATGTCTAAGGAAAAAGACGAGTTGGGCTGGATCATAGAGTATAGAAAACAATCAGAAAGGTTAGGACCAGGTTGTGAAAGGGTTTAGAAGCTAAAGAGGAGCTTATATTTTATCCTAAAGGCAATGAGAAGTCAAGGAAGTTAATTAAATAAGGGAGTTGCATGAACAGATCTGCGTGGAAGGGAGATCACTTTGGTGCTATGTGGATGATAGAAGGGAATGGGGAGAAATTTGAGGCAAGGGGATCTGTTAGATGCCTGTTGCAATGATCTAAGCAAGAGATGATGAGGGTCTGATGAGGATAATGGTTACAAGTCTAGAGAGAAAAGGTTGGATGCAAAACATGGTGTGGAGGTAGAAATGAAGGTCGGCTACGTGGTGCAGCGAATAAAGTGCCAGACCTGGAGTCACTTCCTGAGTTCAAATCTGGCCTCAAACACTTACTTATTATGTGACCCTGGCAAGGCACTCAACTCTGCTTGCCTCACTGTCCTCATCTATAAAATGAGCTGGAGAAGGAAATGGCAAACCTTCTTTGCCAAGAAATGAGGTCAACTGAAAAACGACTCAACAACAAAAACAAATGCAGAATTCAAGCTCAATGGAGAGAATGGGGCAGGTATGGAGATCTGTGAGTCGTTGGCACAGAGATGATAACAAAATCCCAAGGGAGAGAGGCAAAAGGATGGCTAGAACAAAGTCTTGTGAAACATCCACTGTTAGGTGGCATGATACACATCACAAACTAATAAAGGCGACTGAAGAGAGACTTTTCAAAGAAAGAAGATGGTCAGCAGTTTCAAATCCATCAGATGGGTTGAGAATGAGGACTGAAAAAACCACATCAGATATAAGTCCTATATCTTTCATAACTTTGAAGAGGGCATTTTGTGGAGTGTCGGGAAGTGAAAGGGGAGCAAATGGAAGTAATGAGGGCAAACAACTTTTTCTAAGAGTTTGAGGAGGGAAGGAGAAATATATTATCATTTACTCTTATTATTATAACTACAATTATTATTATTAAATAAATAATTATTAAGAAAAGTATTATCTTGAGAGATTAAGAGGGTATAGTGATGTTTTAAGAAAAAATATTTCTAAGGATAGAGAAGACTTGGGACTATTTGAAGGCCATGGGGAAGGAAGGAGTTAGTAGATAGGGAGAGACTGAGAGACACAGACAGAGACACAGAAACACAGAGATGAAGAGAGAAAAATAGATAGAAAAACAAACACAGATGCAGAGACAAAAACAGACAGAATTATTGATGTGGCAGTCTTCTAGAGAAGACTGGATTAAGACAAGGGTATATGTCAGACTTTTGTGGTTCCAGAGTTAGGTTGTGTGGAGGCTGTTTTGACCCATGTTAGGCTGATATTTGTGTAATAACGAGCCTTTTTTCCCATATGAAGTTTCTACATATTTGGATGTCTTATGTGAACAAGAGTTCCTTTACTTTTTTTCTAAATGTTTCCTCTTTCAATCCAGATATTTGGGGTGTTTGGGGTTATGAAGTAGAGACTGAGAGATAATAAAATTTTACCCACTTGGGCCAAGTTTAAAGAGGGAATGGTGATATCCCCATGCATGCTCTGCAGAAAGGACTAGATGGACCAGATGGGGCCAAAAACATCTTACTTCAAGCTATTTGGCATTCGGCAGCAGGCCAGAGCTGTACGGCAGGGAAAGCACCACCCTAGGAGCGCCCATCCTAATTTCTGAACTAACCAGCTGAGCAGATATCTGGCAGAAACACAGACTTAGGCTCCCATTTATAATAGCCCTAGTCTCCAGAGCCAACAGTTTATTTATCAGCTGTTAAATGAGTTGATGTTTACTCATGATTGCAAGCAGATGATTAATTTATTGCAGAGTTCGAGGAGTCAGAGAGTGAGGAGACCATTATAAAGAGAGATTATAATAGAGTTCTCTGCACTTGTGAGCCTGGTAATAAAAGATTGACTAATGTAATTAGATGGGGCTTGGTAACAAATACTATTACATTATGTCTGAATCTTATTTGAATGTATTGGCCTTTTATCTTAAACTTATTAGTGGATGGCTATAGGTTAAGTTCAAACCTGCTGAAGTCTTTACGTATGCAGAGAGGGGAGGTTACTATGCAAATGAGCTGACTGCCTTATAAGGGTTGGTATAGTGAATTAGACGCTGAATCTGGGGTTGAGAAGACCTAGCTTCAAATGCCATCAGTGTTTGTTAAGTGTTTATGCAATTAAGTTTACTTTCCTTAGCTTTGACAAACTTTGGGAGCCTCAGTCTTTTCATCAGTAAAATGGAGCTAATACTTACCTTGCCTATGACTTACTATAAAATGCTCAAATGAGATAAAAGTCAGTTTTTTTCTAAATTTTATTCTTAATTTATGGAATAAAACAAGCATCTCTACAACATAGTACAATAAAAAAAGATAATTGTGCATGAAACTGCAAATCTACTATGCACAACTTAACTGTTCCTTTCAAATATACAACAAAATTATCATGTTAATTCCTTTTTTCTTCCTCCCCGCTGCCCTAGACCCAAATTCCACACACACACATACACACGCATATGTGTGTGTGTATGTATGTATGTATATACATATTTCTACACATGCATATATACATATATACATGTACATAAAACAAATGAGTGCAAAGACACTGGTCCTACAGGTTGTTTAGATTTGCCATCCTGACAGGAAAGCACTGCTACAAATATAAGCACTTGTTCTATCGTATTGTTGTTATAGGTTAGGATTCCAATTTCCTTAAGACTTTGACATTTGAATTTCAGCACTAGTTGGAAACAGAGTTGTTCTTGGCCCTCCTCTTGAAGAATTTGGTTCTTTGGGACCCAACGAATGTGTGTTGCCTGACTTTAGAATTGGGAAGTCTGAAGGTTGCCTCTTCTGTTTTGGATTCCCACAGTGGCATTTTCACTGGAACCTTTGACCCTAAGGAATAACTGACCAATTGTGGACATTCCAAATACTCTGCCAGGTTCTCTGGGGTGATCTGGAGCAAGGGGAGCTAGGTATACCACACATATAAGGCAGATAGAATAGATGAAAGAATGCTGAATGTTTGTAGATCAGAATATTTAGGTTCAGTTTCTAAATTGCTTGTCTGGGTGATCCTGGGTAAATGTTTCCTCACCTCTTTGGACCTCAGTTTCCTCATTTGTAAATTAAGGAATTAGAATAGATGGTCATTAAGGGCTCTCCTATTTCTAAATCTGTGATCTATGATTGGGGTCAGTAAACTACAGGCCCAACAGCCAAATCCAGAATCCAGCCTTTGGGGCCTACTTTTGTAAAGTCCTCGAGCTAAGAATAATTTTTATATATTTAAATAGAGCTTTATTTTATTTAAAAATGTAAAAAAAACATGTTTGTAGTCTAGGGCGCTGGACCAGATTTGGCTGTCATGGCCTTAGTTTGCTGACCTCTGATCTTTGAAATGAAGCCACACTAGAAGCTAGCTGCCACATCTATAATGAGGATTCCATGGACTTTCTTGACAATCATTCAATTAACCTGCGTTTATTAAGCACTTAGTAGGACCAGACACTATGCTGAAGCGGGGACACAAAGAATATGCAATAATATTCTCAACCTTCAAGGACTTTACATTCTAATGGGACACATGATAGGTATATGAATTGGTATAAAAACAATACATACCAAGGAGGTCCCAGTCAAACTTAGAGATGGGAAGAACTGTTACCTGAAGGAACTGGGCAAGGCTTCCTTTGGTTGAATTTTTAAAATTAATTTTATTTTTAATTTATGGAATAAAACAAGTATTTCCATAACACAGTATAATAAAAAAAGATGATTGCACATGAAACTGCAAATCTAACAAGTACAACTTGCTCTTCCTTTTAAGTATACAACACAGCTATCACATAAATTTCTTTTTTTTCTTTTCGTTTTGTTGAATCTTGAAGGAAACCAGGCATTCTAAGAGGCAGATGTGAGAAGAGGGATCGTAGCAGGCATGGAGGGTAGTGAATGCAAAGACATGGAGATGATGAAGGACATATCTGTGTGAAACAACAGGTACCCCAGGATACCTGAGCCATGTAACTTGTAGAAAGAAGAATGGAAAGCTAGAAAGGAACCAGATTGCAAAAATCTTCAAAAACTTGATAGAGGAGGTGATAGGGAGTCATTGGAATTTATAGAATAGTGGATACAGTGAGACCTTTGCTTTAGGAAAGTCTCTCGGGCAGATGTGTTCACTGGAATGAAGTTTCTTCCCATGGGCAGCAAGGCGGTGCAGTGGCTACAGCGCTGGGCCTGGAGTCAGGAAGACTCATCTTCCTGCCTTAGATATTTGCTGTATGACTTTGTGCAGGTGACTTCACCCTGTTTGCCTCAGTTTCCTCATCTGTAAAATGGCAAACTGTTCCAATATCTTTGCCAAGAAAACCTCACATGGGATCACGTCAGACATGACTGAATAACTCTCCCTATGACTTGTGTCAGAGAGACTAATTAGGAGGCCATTGCAAGAGATTTGAAGTGAGAGGTGATAAGGGCCTGCGCTTGACTAGTGGCTGTGTGAATAGAGGGGGAGGTATCTGAGAGATATGGAAAAAGAAACTGCAGGATTTGACAACAGATTGGATATATAGGGTGACAGAAACTGAAGACTTGAAGACGGCACCATGGTCTCAAGCCAAAGAATGTTGGTGTCCTCCATAGTAATAATGAAGTTTTAAAAAGATGGGAAAGAGAATAATCTCTGATTTAGATCTGTTGAGTTTGAGTTGCCTAGGAGACATGACCAATAGGCAGTTTGTGAAGCAGGACTAGAGAAAGGGAAAGGAATAAAAGGAACAATTGTTCCTAGGTCTCAGCTTCCACCTTGAGGTCCCCCTTAACTTGATTTTAATGCTGTTTCATCTCCTTGACAAGCACAAATATGTACAAAGCAACAGCCTTCCCTGAAGAATAGGACATTTCCTCAGCTGCTCTTCCTTCACACCAGCAGATCAGAGGAGAAAGGCTGGTACACAGCTGGTGTTTTTAAAGCAATTGGGCAAACAGCCATGTAGATATTAAAAATAAAAAAAACCCAATAATTCATTGAACAAAGCTGTATGCAGCTGATGTCCATATTGGAGCTGCTATGTGGTTGACCCAGCTGATGCCTAATGTCTTCCCATTAAGAGGGATGAGACACATTCTTAGTCATCAAAGAAGAACAGTACCCATACACTCTAGAGGGATGACATATATTTTGTTGGGTACTGGAAAAATAAGCCAGCACAAATGGCAATTATTACTGCACTTCTTTAGTTCTTTGACATCAGGCACACAGAGTTATAACCAATCACATCCTATTGTCAACCTCCCACCGAATCTATGGTGAGGACATGGAGCAGGAGCATCACCAGTATTTGTGTTCAAAGGTATAGTTTGTATTGGAGAAACTGTATTCTATACTTTACATGGTATTGATGAGAATAAGAGAATATGAAAACATAGACAGCACCACCCTAGATGCTCCAGTTGGTTCCTCTGGCTTGATGTTCTATATCTGTTACAAAATCAGAGACCGGTTTATTAGAAGACCTAATTGCAAATAAGCCTCAATGGAAGAAAGGTGGGAAGATAAGATAAGCAGCTTAAATAGATACCATATAGAAGGTGAGTCTGCATCATGTTGATGATATCAAGTTCAGTTAAGATTCTGGAGCCCCAATACTTAATCTGTATCTCTCTTTAAAATGGCAGTGAATGGTCCTGCCCATAGTGGGTGAGGGAATGAGACAAGATGGCAAGGAGAAGAGAATGGGAAAGCCAGGCTGAAGTTGTGCCAACCTTTGCCAAAATTATGAAAGTAGGTAAGATTTTTTTCTTGAAAATCTTGCCCTACATTGAAGGCATATGGAGATCCCAGAAAAAATAATTTCTCTTCTTATAAAGGCCAGCAGTACTAGTGGGGAAAAAAGGATAGTCAAGAAGTTGGAAGAGAAAGACCCTCCTGGGGGAAAGAGGGAATAGTTCCAGAAAGCGAAACAAAAATCATTCTGGGTCAAGCTGAGGGTATCCACGTGATTGTATTCAATGGGGACAAAGTAAGACACGAGACGGAAATTACAACGGTGGTTCCAAAGCTAGGGAGGTCAGGATGAAAGTGGTGCTATCTAGCAGTCAGAAGGTCAATGGTTTCTTCCCCTATTATAGCATTCTTTTATAGTGATGCTGCTAACTCTACCTCCTCTGAGCTGCTGTCTGACAAAACGATGATAAGGAAGACGATGATGATGAAGATGATGATGGTGAGGGGGAGGACGACAGTTTTTATAGTGTTTGAATATTTACAATCTTCACAACAACCCTGTGAAGTCAATAGTTTCTTTTCTACTTCAATTTTTTAGATGAAGAGAGATCATGACTTGTGGATAGTCAGACAGTCAGCATTTAAATCCAGGTTTCCTGATCCAAAGTCTAATATTTTTTCCAAGACATTGGGATGAATCAGTCTCATCTAAAAGTAATTTTCATTTCATTTTCCTGGCATCCCTTCTCCCCAGCCCCCCATTTTTAATGTCATAGTCATGGATGTTCACTCATTCAGTTTCGTCCAACTCTTCAGGATCCTGTGGATCATGCTAATACTGCCCATGGAGTTTTCATGGCAAGGATCCTGGAGCAGTTTGCCTTTTCCTTCTCCAGTGGATGAAGGTATATAGAAGTTAAGTCCCTTGCCTAGGGTCATACACCTAATAAGTATCTGAGAATGAATTCCTGTCTCCAGTTCCAGTGCTCTATCCAATGAACCATCTAGCTGCCTCCATTTTAAATGTCACTTAAGTATTAATTGATGACTATATATATGGCAGGACTGTAGAGTTTTAATTAAAGTGTAGCTAGTTCTTGCCCTTCAAGAAGTGACAATTTTAGTTAAGAACTCTGTTCATGAATGTTTAGTTTACAGTACAAGAGATAGACCAAGATAATGAAGGATTCGTTGCCAAATGAATGGAACATATTTAAGTTCTCAGAAGGATATGAGAGCACTGAGGCCTGGTATACTCTTGGAAGGCTTGATGGAGGTCACAAAACATAAAATAAATGTATCACTAATCTGATATCCCAGGCACTGATGGAAGAAAAAATGTCACAGGTTGGAACTTAGGCTCCTACTCCTTCTGAGTCAAGTCTGAGGGCTTTCTTTTGCCTTCCCCCACTCCATCAAAGATTCTCTTACAGCATGATGTCCCCCAAAATATCACAGAAAGCAATATGATACTGTGGGAAGAGTATTGAATTTGGAGTCAAAGTATTTGAGTTCAAAACCTACATCTCTGACTCTCACTAGTGGTATGATTGAGAAAGTCTTAATCTCTCTGGGTTTTGGATTCCTCATCTATGTAGAGTGCTGGACCTGAAGTCAGGAAGACTCATCTTTCTGGGTTCTAACCTGGCTCCAGGCACTGACTCTGCAACTGTGGGCAATTCACTTTACCCTGTTTGCCTCAGTTTCCTCCTCTAGGAAATGACTGAAGAAGGAAATGGCAAACCACTCCAGCACCTGTGCCAAGAAAACCTCAAATGGCATCATGGAGAGTCAGATGTGACTGAAATCATTGAACAACAATATCTACAAAACTAGGTCATTGATCTGGAGAGTGATTCACATTCTTTTCTAAGCCTAAATCATATGAAACCACAGATCCATTGAAGTGCATCACAGAGTTGACAGCCTACTTTGCTAGCCCAGTGGGAAAACAGAGTGAGAGGAAGAGGTCCATAGCAAGACAAAAATTATCCATTCAAGGAGGAGGAACTGAGGAGCTTCGGCCCAGGGCCCCAGGAAAAATGACAAAAGTTAAGTATGGGGCCGTGGTATGTATGATGCTAATTCTGTAGGAAAGTTGGAGAAGCTTATCCGTTTTATTGTTTGAGCCACTGGGAGTACCTTTGAAAGATTTAAATATATGGGGGTGGAGGACAGAGGGACTGTCCATGAATTTATGATTCAGAAATAAGCCAACACAAACACTACTTATTCCTAAACCTCTTTAGTTCTTTGAATTCAGTCACAGAAGGTCATAGTGATATTTGTTCTTTGTAAATCTTCGCATTTGTGTACAATTTAGGCTAGAGGTTTGACATTGTCTCATATATATTATACACACACATATACATATGTGTGTGTATAATTTTGTATCTATAAAATATAGATTTTATATTGAAATTGTTATAATATACGTACACGTGTGTATATATATGTATGTATGTGTATGTGAAGAGTTTTTGTCTTTTAAAAAGATGGGCTAAGGGAAAAATCCAAAGACTGTGATTTATTTTTGCTTGAGTTGATAGCATCATACTCCTCATTCTTTCACAATACTGTACTCATTCAGTTGACTTAGGATGTAGTCCATGATGGTGCTATACACTTTAAACACATGTGTATACAGCTGTGGCCTTTGGCCACCCATCAAGTAAGAAAACAGCTAAGCATAACAGACTCTTTTGGGCCTAGAAAAATAGAAACGAGAGACCTGGATTTGAATTCAGTCTCTAAAATTTCCTAACTGGGTAATCACCAGCCAGTCACTTAACCACTTTAACTTTCAGTTTTCTCATCTGTAAAATGGAAAGAATACCTCTAGTGTCTATTCATAGGGTTGCTGTGAGGATCTGATAAAATAGTACATATCAAATGCTTTTGCAAACTTTAAAGCACTATGTAAATATCAGTTGTTATCACTCCTTTCATTGAGAAGGAAACTTGTATACAGGGTATTCATTGATCGATGTATCTATCAGCCTACTTATCTATCGATTCCTCCGCCTCCCTCACCTCAACCCCCATGGCTATATTGTTTGGGTCTTTTGATCCAGGACAATACACTCAATGAGTAAGGAGTGTTTTCTCTCCTTTAAGATGAGAATGTGTGTGTGTGTGTGTGTATGTGTGTGTGTATGTATGTGTGTTAGAGATGCTGGAGAATAATTCGGGATGGAGAAAAGCACCATAAAATTTTTCAAATGCAATCCTGTCATTCTGTTCTTCCACTTCAATTCTGCATCTAGCTTTGGGAAGACAATGGTGTAGTGGAAAGAACATTGGATTTAAAGACAGGAGACCTGGGTCCAAATCTCAGCTCTTCTGCCAATTACATGTGTGAACTTAGGGAAATCACATCCCTTCAGATTCTCAGTTTCTTTATTTATAAAGCACTAGACTAGACCCATCATCTTCTCTACTCTTACCATGGTCCATGTGTAGTCTGTCTCCCAGGGGACTAAGTCAGCCACCTAGCCATTAAAGTTCATGAGGTCGTAGCTTTCAAGCTAGAAGGGACCTTAGAAACCAACTCTTCCCATTTCCTAATTTTAAAGATAAAAGAACCCGGCTAAGGAGGTTAAGATACTTGTCCAAGGTCACATAGGCAGTGAGTATTTCCAGGTGGGATTTGAATATAGATTCTCTGAATCCATAGTCAGTGCTCTTTACAATCTTTTGAAATCTTTTGAAGGAAAAGAGAATAAAGAGGGGCAGGATGTGTGTGTGTGTGTGTGTGTGTGTGTGTGTGTGTGTGTGTGTGTTTTGGAAGGGGGTGAAAGAATGAAGAGTTCTTCTCTCAGTTGGAGATTGTCTTCTGGATGGGAGTTAACAGCTGTGGGCACTATGTCAGACTTTAGCCACAAGCGCCAACATGAAAATCCAAACTGGTAGTGTTTGATATGAAATATTAATGTACTCAAAGTTTTTAAGTGCTTTTTTTATAGCTGAACTATCTTGTCTACAGAGACACTTCCTAACAATGACCTTCATATATGATATGTTTCCTTTTCCAATATTCTTTCAAGACATATTAGATCAGCTACAGAAGAATCAGCCCTAAACAATCTGTCTCTTCCACCTCCCTCCCTTTTCCCAGCTTGGGCCTCCAGATTTTCCTGACATTTTTACTTATCATGCACTTGAATTCTCTTGGACCCCATTAACTTTCTTGCAGCCTCTTGCCATGCTAGTCTATACTGCATTAGTCATGCTCCTGTGAACAAATTTTGTAAGATTCCAAACCCATATGGTGGAGAAAAATGTTACTAAATTGAGCTTATTTTAAAATAAAATAATTTAGGGAGGGTAATTATAAAATATTTCTATTTTAACTGACATGATGGGGGGAAAACACCCACATATATCTTTGCCAAGAGGTTGAAAGGATTAGCTGTTCTGGGAGTATTATACTTGCCAAATGTTTACTAGAATTGGGGAAAGTAAATATGGACAGAGTGTGTGAACCATTGTCCCTGTTCCTTGGACTCACATGGCAGTGAATGCAGCAGAAATTCTCCCTTGGGGTAAATTGATGTCCAAGATTAACTCAGCTTTTCTTCTTAAAGATCTTGTGACCCATTGTAATACCTTTCCTCAAAGGAGGCTGGGCAAATTCTACACCTTTGACTTCAGTCCAGGAGATACTTTGTTGAGAAGGCTTGATGCCTTGGTCCCCCTAAATACAAAAGGTACAATTTCTATCTCTTGGGATACTGTCATATTAATTTAATTATTTTATTATTAATTTTTTAATATTATATCAATAATTAATTATTATAATTATTATAATATATAAATTATTAATTAATTAAATTAATAATATTAATTTAAATATTAAAAAATAATTAGACATCTACTGTATGCCAATCACTGAGGATGTAAAGATAAAAATGAAATCATTGTTTTCAAGGAGCTTATATTCTTCTGTCACTTAGTGACATATATAGATAAATAAATATAAAAAAAATTTAAAAAGAATAGGAAAATATAGAAATAGAAAAAATAAAAGATAAAAAATGTATATAAAAGGAAATTTGAGGGAATGGAAGTATGAACCTGGGAGATAGGGGCCTAGAGTAAGAGATAGGAATGGAGCACTCTCTTGAATGGAGTTAAGGATTCCCAAGTAGTGTGTGTGTGAAGGAGAGTATATGAGGCATGGGGTAAAAACCAACATTGGTGGGAAATGGAGCCTCATGGATGTAGAACAACAGATAGGCTGTTTGGTTGAAATAGATTATATGAGCTAGAATAATAAAAAACAATTCCTGAAAAAATGGGCTAGAACCAGATCATGAAGTACTTTAAGAGACTTCTCCCCACTGCAGAATAATTTCCTGGTTAGGACCAAAGGGACAGTTTTATTCCCTAAATGCATTCTCTTCCTGTCTGGTTATAGGTGACTGAATCCTTCCCCTCCAGCTTTACAACAGATACTAGAAGAAGCCGATGTATTCCTTGGATATCAGGCTGCTGTTCAAGATGTTACTAAGTGGATACTCAGTGCGACTGACTTGCAGGGGCAGAGGTTTACAGGGGTACCTTCTCTGGCATTAGGAGAGTTGTCACTCCGTTTTACCCACCCTGCCAGATGTATCTCCCTTGAAGAGTCCTAGCAAAGAGCACTCCCTTCTTCCCCCAGGAGATGAGAATAGTAGTTGTTTTTAGAGTGGAGGGAGCATATACAGGGGTGCCAATGGGTTTCAAGATGACACTAGCTATAATATACTATTGCATACATACTGCATACCTCACAATCACTCCATGGAAAAAAAAAAAAGAAAGAACATGCTTATATTATCAGAAGTTGATGGGAAAATGCTGTCTGGCACCAATGCTTCAGGGAGTCAGAAGAACTGTGTTTCTTAGACCTCCCAATAGAAAGTCAGATTCTTTTTTCTTCCTTGAAATTTATGAGCGTTTATAAAGAAGGGCATCCTTTTATTGGTGGTGGGAGGGATATTGTCGGTCAGATTCTTTTCCCGAAAATCTAGGGAGGCAGTTTTTAAAACTTTACAGAAAAAGAAATACTCATAAATTACTCTCTATCTTTATACCAAGGTTGCATTCTCTGCTGGCTTTTTTCCCCAGTGACTCATTTAGCTAACTCTGGACCCCATCAGTGGAACTTCCTAGCTAGTAGTTTACTCCTCCATAAAATGGGTATAATTATAAGTTATATCTCTAGGACTGGAATTATATTTAATTTTCCTTTCTCACCTTCCATTTTTGATCATTCACTATATTCTTTTAATTCCACTCCCCACTCATCTCTTCCTTCTATCCCCTTTAACCTGTGCCAAGGTGGAAGAGTGGAAAGGGGTCTGGAACTGAAATCAGAAAGACCCTAGTTTAAATTCTGCTTCTTATGTTTACCATCTCTGTGACCCTAAGCAGCTTACATAACCTCTCTCCACCTTCCTCAATGTCCGATAATAATAGCACCTGCCTCACTGGATTATTATAAGGATTAAATGAGATCTACATTTACAGAATTTTGTAAACCTCAAAGCACTGTATAGATATTGTTAGTGGTTGCATTGCCGTCCCCTTGTTAAGTTGGGCTGTCACCTTTGCCCCTTAACAGCTCTTCTCTCCTGTCCCCTCTTTTAAGTTATTTCCAAAATAATCTTTTATTTCAATCTATTCACACACGCAATCTTTGGCACACAAATCTTCTTGCAGTTGGCCTATCAAGTATAAATTCAATCTCTTTTGTTTGGCATTCTAGCCGTCCACAACCTGGAATTACCTTTCTTTTCAAGTCTTATCTTTTAGAACACTTCTTGTCTCCTTCCTTCAGTCCAGCTGGACAACTCTTTTCCCCTTAGACATGCTCTCTGCTCCCCTTCCTGCATGCCTTGGCTCCTAATGTTTCCTGGAATACAGAACTGCGCCTATGGAGGACTAAGTGGGGCTTTGCCTTAAGGTGATAACTTTAGAGTGGGATGCAAACATTTCTATTCTCTTGCGATTTGTGTGTGTGTATGTGTGTGTATGTATGTGTGTTTATAAAATTAAGTGCTATATTCAGGTATATGTACATATAGTAATTATAAATGCATTCTAATTATAAACATATAATTAAACATGTACAAATTATAAATATGTAATTAAACATATATTAATTATAAATATACAATTAAATATATGCTAATTTTAAATGTATAAATACATACCAATATACTAAGATGTATAGATAGATTATATATACATACATAAGTGGTATGTATGCATATGTGGTATATATTTTTCTTCATGGTTATAGATATATAGATATAGATATATATGCATTCACATATATGCTACATATACATTTCCTCAATTATTGTATTAATTTATGTAATATATGTAATACTTAGTTAAAAGAAGACATTACTAGATGGTACCTAGGGACAGTCTCATAGAGTTGAGTTTCTCTTTCAAAAACCAAGGGTACATTTCATGCCACTTCTCCTAAAAGTAAGTATTTTTAATTAAGGTTATTCTGGAATGCTTTTCTCTCCTCTTTTACCTATTAAATATTGCTACCCCTTCTTTATAAGCCATTTCAAATACGATCTCCATGAATTTTATCTTGATTCTCTACCATAACTTAGGTAATGACCTTATCGTTTAGATGTCAAACTGAAATTTATTGTGGATATTTTTTGGTTTAATTGATCCCATATGATAGTCTGCTATCACATTTATGATTTTGTCAATGGTATAGATGGTAATCCTTGTGAAAACAAGGATTGGAGCTCATCCAACCTTTGTATTTCTCCAAGTGCCTACCTACCACAGTATCCTACACCTAATGCATTTGACTTAGTTGAATGGATGAATAAATGAAATGAACTCCAGGAAAAAGGACTACAACTTCTGTGGCCTAAGGTAATCCTTATATTGAAACCCTGATGAACTAATTACAACATAAATATTAGAAACAGGCCATCTCTATACACTCAGGCCTCTTTTGTTTGGAGTGGAGAAAGGGAAGAAGGGGTTAAGTTTTTTACAATTTCTGCTGAGATGTTAAAAAAAACCCAACTCCTTAAAAATGGGTCTCTCTCCCATCAAAAAGAATTCTTGTTGATTGATTTTATTAGGCATTTTCTGCCTGGAATAACACTAAGAATCTGCGTCCTGTGTCGTTAAAATTAGTGGCCTCCTTTTCCTCATAGCTGTTTCTGGGTGGCCTTGATGCAGGCCCATAGAGGAACTTGCTTCAGATATTCATGTCAACCAGACTGCTGAGAAGAAAATGTCACCCTGACCGGCTGGTGGAATTTGGCATCACTAGCCAACCGAGGAAATGAAAGTCTTCCTCTAAAAGGTTCCTTTTGTAGATGCGTGGCTGGGATGAATTAAACAAGCAAACTGTTATGCCAGTTAAAATTTGGAGTAAAACATTCAGTTTCTAAATGCGATTAAACTTTGATTAATGGCAGTGCTTGGGAAATAGGGGTTCTGGTAGACTTACTTTTATGGATAAATGAGAGGCAACCAAAAATCTCTGTTTGATCCACTTTTTATTCATGAAAAAAAATTTTAAGTTTTTTGTCCACATCACTACTTAGGGAGAACATAGTTAAATATTTCTCTTATGATTAAGTATCTTATAGTGCCTTAGGATCAGCATTCTGAACAGGATTTGCCATTTTATAGCTATGTAGATATTTAAGATAGCACCTCCTTCATTATTGAAGAAATGCAGACTCATTAGCTTGGCACTTAAGGCCCCCAGTAAGCCTTTCTGCTCTTATCTCTTATCTCCTGCTATCCCTACTTGTGCATTCTGCATTCCAGGGAAACTGAACTCTCAGCAATTCCCTGGTCTTGTCTTCCTGGTCTTTCTTGCTTCCATGTTTTTGTACACAGTGTCTCCCTTGTCTCTAAAAGCCTATCCTGCCTCCCAAGCCCTCTAGCTTTACATGTTGAAAACTTTTCAAGTCTCAGCTCAAATGCTGTCTTCTCCATGAAGCCCTTTACTGGTCCATTTCTACCTCCAAACCCCTGTTCTTCAAGCCAGATGTGTTCTTTACCTTCTCTGCTTTCTGAAATCTTTCATCCTTATTTTATCCCTCCTATGTTTTTTTTTCCCCTAAGTATTCATGTATTTGGCTTATGTCTCCCTCCTAGATTCTAATTTCTTCAAGGGGAGGGACAATGTCTTCTTTTTTCTTTGTAATTCCAGTATCTAGCTTGGGCTGCTGTGCATAAGTCCATTTTGGGCCCTACCACCATGCTGGAGGACTCCTGGAGTTTTTTTTCCCCCCTTTTCCCTTTTAAGAAGT
Organism: Bettongia penicillata ogilbyi; assembly: GCA_023548195.1. Classification (NCBI taxonomy): domain Eukaryota; kingdom Metazoa; phylum Chordata; class Mammalia; order Diprotodontia; family Potoroidae; genus Bettongia; species Bettongia penicillata. The sequence continues at coordinate 12,849,966 of JAJHZJ010000027.1, forward strand.
ATAAATCTACTGTGACTATATTCACACAACTCTATGGTTTAGTTTGTTCATGGTGGGCATAAGTAGGCTACAACAGATTAATAATGAGGAATTATGTAAAATAAGGGGTATAAGTGATGCCATCAGAAAAATGAGTGACCAGAAGTAAAGACGAATTGGTCACCAGTGAAGAGCAAGGGGTCACAAATGACTCGCCTCCTGGATGGCACAATGGATAGAGTACCAACCCTGGAGTAAGAAAGGCTTGAGTTCAGATCCCACTTCTGGTATTTTCTAGCTGTGTAACCCTGAGCAAATCATCTAACCACTATCTGTCTCAGTTTCCTCAATTGTAAAATGGGGATAACAGTGACACCTACCTCCCAGGGTGGTTGTGAGGATCCAGTGAGACAATATTCATAAAGCACTTAGCACATAGCACGTAGGTACATAATAGGAGTTCAATAAATACCTATTCCCTCTCCTGACTTGTAAAGTTAGGAAAAAAATGATGAAACCCCTCCCCACAGCCCCCCACTCCTTTTGTCATAGTCATTGTCAAACTTTGAAGAGGATCTATTTAAGAGTAAACTAGAAAGTGCAGACATGTAAGGTTTTTGAGTTGTGTGTTAATGGAGGCAATACCACATGGATGATGTCATTGATCCTCCATAACATTTCCCCATAGTAGGCTCTTTATAAATGTTTGTTGAACTGAATATGTAGGAGGAGGTTGAGAAAAATATGTTCTTATGCCAGGGGATTTTCTACAGGATTAGTATTAATGTTATTGACCATCACGCTGGTAAATCCTTGTCATAAGCTTGTTTTGATTTCATTTAGGCATTTTTTCTGAAATCAGTGGGCAAAGTAAAACATTCCAGTTATCATTGGTGTCTGGCAAATTGGTCTCATGCTAATTGAGGTCCTTCTGTGTGTGCCTATGTAAGATACCTTTGTATTTTTAAAGCATGGGATCCCATGAAATATGAAAGGCAATTTCTAGGCCAACTTTGAAGTAAAATATTAGCACAAATTTGGAAACTTGTAACATTCATAAGGGAAGGAAATGGCAATTTCCTGGTCCTGCGTAGTGCTCATATCTCCTTTTGAGGGCTCATGTTTAAGGCTTAGTAGGTAGAACTGAAGTGATATCTTCTCCTGTTGGACATTCTTTCTGGTGAATTTTAGCTTTCTCCTCAAATAGGTTGTTTTTTTTTTTCCCCCACCATGCTGCCTTTTTCTCTGCACCTGAAAGAACACTGAGGGTGAAAAATAGAGACCCAGTTCCTGTTCCTAACCAGAGACCTTGGACGGTTGTCAAAGTGTAGCACCAAGTTTGTGGGATTTATGCCTGGGACCCTTCAGAGTAGAATTATCATAGTAAACTCTCTCATCAATCAGAGGGGTATTGGGGATGGCAAGGGCAGGCATTTTTCAAATTTCTCTAATGTGCATATTTAGTTTCGTGCCTGGGGGAGGACAAGCTCCTTTGAAGAGTCTTTGTAGATTTCTTTCACATCTGATGGCAGCTTACAGAAATATTTAATCTTTCCCAAAGGACCCTTCTCATTGGCTCATAAAAGAAAGAGGAGGTTGAGGAGGGGGATGTGTGAGGAGCCCCAGCCCATTGTGGAAAATACCCAGTTCTTTTTAGAGGACTCGATGTGAGCCCAGTGTCTGAGCTCAGAAATGTTGCTACCCATTTAAGGTTAATTTCCCTTCCTTCTTTCAGGATCATGTGAACATTTAGCAAGCAAACAGACAAACAGCAACAGCCACAAAAGCTGACATTCTTATCATCTGGATGTGTGTATTCATCTTCTGTCCTAGGGAACTGTTTCCCACATTTGTCAAAGCAAAGGTTGAAGGAGTATGGACAAGGGAAATAGGTTACCCATTCATTCCTATCTGTCAGAGGTTCACTCTGTCATGATAACATTCAAGGAGCATATTTATCTATCCTGCTACTGGAGGTTAAAGCAAGGGTAAAAAAGAAGGACAGAAATCATGTTAAAAAGTTTACAAATTCTGCTGTGAGCGCTGTAAACAGATCCCTGGCTCTGGTGGAATGTGTAAAATCCTGCAGCATTGATGGGGACCCAGTTCCTACCACTACAAATCCATTCCTATAAACAGAGGGAACTCTGGCTACAGAGACTGGGTCTGTTTTGGCTTAAAGTCTGAGGACCGAGTTGCTTTCAAAGTGAATTCTTAGGTGTCATTTCCCATAACTTATGGCAGAAGATTACAAAGCTACTGATATAACATATTAGTTTGATGGACAGAATTATACCCCCAATGCTTCCTGCTCTCCCCAATGACGCACACTGACTTAGTGTGCCGTGACAGCTGCCTTGATTTACCACCAGACTGGGAGGCCAACCGGGAGAGGGAGCATTCACATGGACGCTGGGGCTGATACTGGCCCAGAGCCTAGTTTATAAAGCTGCCCTGTAATTCACCACAAATGTGTCACCATTAAAAGGGAAAAAAGGATTGCAGATAATAAATACTCTTTAATTTATTAGCTCACAACAAAGAGATCAGAGCCAGTTGTGATGGGATTGTTTGACATAATATTGTCAAGGAAAAAAAAAACAGCAAAGTTGACCAAAGAGGTAAATTACACATTCAAGCAGATGCATCAACTCTTTGGCTCGTCATGGACCCGGCTAAACAAAATACCAAACAGAGGAAAGAACTGGCAGAGAGCAGAGTCATTTATCTCTGAAAGAGACATATTCAAGAGCAAGTGAAATAAGACATAGTTCTTTGGGTTTGGTCAGGGGCCAGGTTCTAACTGTTATAAATTAAATGTTTTGTGTATTGGATTTGGCAACTGGAGCGGGCCTCGCCATCTTCAGCCTGGAAAGAGGTATTAGAGATTTCTGCCTTGCTTCAAACGGCCTCTATGGGCAGCAGTGGCATGCCTACGCTCAATTTGATATCCCCCGAGCACAAAACAGGCCTTTAATTGCTGCTAATATTAGAATGGCTATAATGTATGAGCCCTTGTAAAAGCAGTGAATTTCCTCCTCCTGCAAATGACTTGAATTTCCCCTGGACTTATCTTCCTGGAGAGGTTTGTGAAGGCGACCTCATCACAAAATGTCTTGTGGAGTCACCAACCATGTTAGAATTTTTGAGTTGGATGGGACCTCTGAGGTCATCTTACCCCATAAACAAATCCTTTCAGCAACATTTCTGGAAGAAGTCCATCCAGCTATTTCTTAAATATTCCCAGTGATGGGCAGCTCACTACTTTTGGAGAAAGCTTATTCCATTGTTGGGACATCTGTATTTGTTAGAAAGTTTCCATTTAGATTTATACCAAACCTGTTTGCTGGAAACTTCCATCCTATGAAGCAATACAAAATAAATCAGTTCCCTCTTCCACATGACAGACCTTTAAATATTTCAAGACCGAGATCATGTTCCCCTGTACTTTTCTCTTTTCCAGACTAAACATCCCCCTCTCCTTCTACTGTTCCTCATATGGCATGATTTCTCAACTCTTCACCATTCTGGTTGCCCTACTCTGGAAGCAGATCTGTTTTTGACTTTAAAATATGCTGTATAAAATTGAAAACAAGGCTCCATCCAGTTGTAGTCTAACCAGCAAAGAGTGCAATGGAGCTTTTTAATCCTTTGATTTAAATGCTGTATTTCTATCATTGTTCTAAATGGAAACTCCAAGAATCTGTCGACTGATTTTTAGTGCCTGTGCCACAAAAGATCCTGTGGGGCTTACCCTCAATTGCAATCTTCACATTTTTTTAACTTGGAAACTACTGGCAAATGAATCCTGCTCCACCCTCATTGTTGTGCGGTTCCTTTTTTGAACCCACTTGCAGGACTTTACATTTGCCTCCTCTCTTGCTGCCCCTCCTTCCTTTTGATTATATCAGTCAATTGTACTAACCCATCCAGTTCTGAGTCTTCCTCCCAACACAATCATTGTTTCTCCCAGTTTTACATTATCTGCATCTGTAGCAAAAGTAAACCTTTTCTGTCTTCATTGGAATCGTTGACCATATTGTTGAAAAGGACAAGAGTGTCTCTAGAGACTTTCCCCCAGCTTAGTTAACTAACTAGCAGGTTCATGCTCTGCACCTTTGCTAGGACTCTCATCAAGCTTATGTGTCATCATGTTTTTTACAAGAATATCACGAGAGTCTTCATCACACAGTTTTTGATGTGGTTGTTACATGACCAGATGAAATAGTTTCTTAGCTCAGTGGCTCAGTCAACAAGATTTTTTTACTAAGTGCCTGCTATTTACCAGGTACTGTGTTGGGCAGTAGAGCTTCACATTCCAAGAATGAAATAATTCCAGTTCTCATTCTCACTTCCTGACTATTCCTTCTTTGGCTCTTTTGTTGATTTATCATCCTGTTCCTAATCTGGGATGGGTAGATCTTCCCCAAGACTTTTCACTTGATCCCTTTTTATTCGCTCTCTGAATTCTTTTTCCTTGACAATTTCATTTAATTCCCTGGTTTCAAATGCAGTTGAGTATTCAGAGAACTAGAGTCAGAGAAAGGAAAATTTGAGTTCAAATCCAGCCCCAGACATTTACTAAGTGTATAATGACACTAGGCAAGTCACTTAACCTCTGTCTGCCTCGAGTTCTTCTGTAAAATGGGGATAAATTATATAAATTAATATGCTGTTAAGCACCCATCTCCCAGGCTTGTCATGAAGCTCAAACGAGATATTTTAGAGATCTCTGCAGTCCTTAAAGAGCTACATAAATGGTAGCTGTTGTTATTATTGTCATTTTATGGGGCTGATCCTTGAGTCTGTTGTTGATCTTGACTGCTCTCACAGCTTCAACAGTATACATCTAACTACCTCTAGGTGGTGCAGTGGATAGAGCACCAGTGCAGGAGTCAGGAGGACCTGGGCTCAAATCTTACATCAGACACTTGACACTCACTAGCTTGGGCAAGTCACTTCATCCCAATTGCCTCATCCTGGGTCATCTCCAGTCATCCTGATGAATGAAGGAGAAGGGAGGCTGTTGACCCTCACAGCCCTCCCTCATTCAAAACAAAGTCAAGTGCAAGTCATGTCATCATTTCTCTAATGGCATGGTCTTCTTCAGCAATGAAGGACAAACACACCTACAGAGTGTTTCTCCTTGGGTAAGTTCTTTTGAACCTTGAGTTCAACAGATCCAAATAATACCAGCTTTTCCTTCTGTCTTGATTTCTAGTGTCCCTACCAGTCTTCCATGTTCAAAACTTTGGAGTTGTCTTTTGCTCCTTCGCCTTCCCTATGCTATCCATTTCATATCCACCCTCTTCTAATTTTCACTGTCACCCCCTGATAGAGGTCTTTATTTTTACATACCTAGACTCTTTCAAGTCTGAACAGGTCTCCTAGCCTACAAGCCACACAAGCCAGGTCATGTCACTATTGCGTTAAAAATGATTTGATGTTTACACAAACTCTCCTTGCTGGCATTCAACACACCCTCTCCAGTCTGTCTCCACCCTCCTTATCATACCTTATGTTCCTTCCTTCTACAGATATTCTGCTTTTGTGTGTATGGGGAATTGAACTACTTGTCATTCTGGATACATATCCTGGAGTTTCTCACTTTCCTGATTTTCCCCATGCTGTTTCCTATAGCTCAAACTGTTGCATTTCTAACCATCCCTGAAAACCAAACTCAAATGCCATCTCTCTCAAGATGCCTTCCCTAATGCCCTAGAATGGAAGTTATTTTTGCCCATCTCAAGTCTCTTTGTGTTTCAGTACTTTGTACCTCTTTTATGTCCTTATCAAATATTATTTTCTAATATAATTATTTGTATAGGCATCATAGCTAAAACCCTAATAGAGGCACTAGATTGTAAGTTCCATGGAAGGCACTGATTGTGTCTTATCTAAAATGTATATCTAACCCAACACCTGAGCTTAAATATTTATTGATTCAATGAATTGGTTAAAAACAAGATATGCTTACTCTTTGTAATTTGCATGAGCAACAGACACACACACACACACACGTACCACCGCTAACAACAACAGCTAACATTTACATGGCACCTATTATGTTCCAAACACAGTGCTAAGCACTTTACAATTATTATTTCATTTAATTCTCACAACAATCCTGGAAGGTAGAGGCTATTATTGTCCCCATTTTACAAGAGAAAACCAAGACAGAGAGAGGTCAGCATAATAAGGTCATATAACTACAAAATGTCTGAGGGCAGATGTGAACTCAGGTCTTCCTGACTCCAGGCCTCATGCTCTCTCCACTGCACCAATAGCTGCCCTGTGCCTGTGCGTGCACAAATGTGGCTACTTTGATATAGCTGGTTCTTAGGGTAGTCGTGTGGACTCCTAGCAATCAATACTTTCTTTATTTAAGTGCTCACAAACCATCTGTTTATTCCTTTCTGGAATTTTGCTGGGGATTAATGCCACCCTTTTGTTATGGTGTGGTTCATTCATTTCAGTCGTGTCTGACCCTTCATGACCCCATTTGGGGTTTTCTTGGCAAAGATACTGGAGTGGTTTGTCATTCCTTTCTTCAGCTCATTTTATAGTTGAGGAACAGAGGCCAACAGGGTTAAGTGACTTGCCCAAGGTCACATACCTGGTAAGTATCTGAGTCTGTATTTGAATGAATTGAAATTGAAGATGAATTTTCCTGACTCCAGACCTGGCACTCTATCCACCGAGCTGCCTAGCTGCCCAAATGCCAACCTTACTAACCTTTATTTTGTGGAATTTACCTTAAAACATAAAGAAATGAACTGGAATGACCAGACTGTGGTCTTTTCTCTTGTCCTTCTATTTTCTGTGATGTCTCAGAGATTACTGACAATACTTCCATGATCTGATCTGTACAGTTTCGTTTAAGAACCTCAAAGGAATTTTGGTGCCTTAATGTTCCCTGGCTTTTTTTGCACCCACATTTTCCCCACTTTGTGGTGCTTTCCTCACTCTTTCCAATTTGAACTTCATTCTCAATAGGGAAAGTACAACAAGCATCAAGCTCCTCAGTTCCAAGCCTTCTCTTAAGGGTCTTCCTTTACCAACAAGGAGACTGTTAGTTCCCTATGTTGGTTGTTTTGCATGTTGTCATTGCTAGCTGACTTTTGCATTGTTCCCTAGTCCTCAGATCCTTCAGCATTTCAGCTTCTTCACACTGTTCTTAGAGATTCATGACACACCTGAATTTCATTTTATTCATGTGAGTAAACATTTTAGTGCATCCTCTAAAAGCAGCATGGTGTTGGGTACTGGGGGCACAAAGACAAATACAACACTCTTCCTGTTTGTAAGTTGCTCACATTTTACTAGGAGGTTGCAGTATGGATTCAGGTAAGTCACTGTATCATAACTCACATGCGGTCATGTGCCCTTCCCTGTGCTGAACATTTATGCTGCATTGGAAATGAATGGAGAGCCATCTCGCACTGTCACATTAGCTTCTCTAAATTGATTAAGTGAGCAAGCAACATTCCCAAGGATATTTTATATATATATATATATATATGTGTGTGTGTGTATAAATATGTTTGTGTGTATATGTATGTACACACATATAGAGACACATATATACATATGCACACATGCACACTCACACACATATATATATATGTATATACATATATATACACAGAGAATAAATATAAAGAGTATTAAAATAAATAAATGGACATGCAGATTATTTGGGGAAGGGAGTATACCACAGCATGTAGGGGTATCAGGACATGTTTCATGCAGAAGGTGGTGACTGAACAGCATCTCAAAGGAAGAAAAGAACTCTATGAATTAGAGGTGAGGAAGGAGTGCATTTCAGGAATGAACATAGTTTAGAGCAAATGCAAAAACCCCATGCTGCTGAATTCCACATTCTAGTCTGTTCTATTTGGGGGTAAGTTCATCCCATTCAAGTTTATAGTTATAGTTTTGCATTTTCCTCTTTTTGCCTTCATCCTACTCCTTATTAAAAGAATAAGGTAGCAGGAAAAGGAGCTGGCTCATTACCTGCCATCAATAAATGATGGGCTCTATTTCCATTCTTTTTTCTTCTTTTCTTTTTCTTGACCTACCCTAGATTATGGGTCTTTACTCCTTCCTTCTTTTCCTCCCTCCCTCTTTCTCTCCTTCCTTCCTTCCTTCCTTCCTTCCTTCCTTCCTTCCTTCCTTCCTTCCTTCCTCCTTCCTTCCTTCCTTTTTTCCTTCCTTCCTTCCTTCCTTCCTTCCTTCCTTCCTTCCTTCCTTCCTTCCTTCCTTCCTTCCTTCCTTCCTTCCTTCCTTCCTTCCTTCTTTCCTTCCTTCCTCCTTCCCCTTCAAAGTCTTTTCTCTAATGTTCAAGTTTTCTTTTATCTATTTCATCTATCCTCTTTCTTAAACTTTCCCTCTTTCTAACCTCACATATGGCTGAGTTTAATATAGTTCTATACTACATCTTGTGTGTGTGTGTGAATGTGAGTGTTTATATTTGTTCAACCTTTCTTTGTTTGGTGAAGATTAAACGCAATGTGTAATGCCCATTCTATCCTTTTTCTCCATATTTACATATTTTTTATACACATTGCCTTTAAACTGGGAGAAAAGGGTTTATCTTCCCTTTTTACTCTTTCTTTCTTTAGAATAGTACCCTGCCCCTCTCCTTTCCTTCTCCTAAAACCATCAAGCAGGACAAAATCTTCTCCAGGCCCTTTAATTTTTTAAAATTTAACCTTCTCTACAACCCTTTAAAGACATTACAGTTTTTATAAACCATTTGTTTTATGCTCTACCTGTTAATATATAAACACTCTCATTTAGTTTCCTCCAATTGATCAAAGGTGTTCTATTGTTCCTTTTGTTTCCTGTGCTTCCATTTCAAAAGGTCTACTCAACTTTGACCTTTTTATCAGAAATGCTTGGAAATCCTCTGTTTCATTGAAGATCCATTTATCTCTTGCAAGATGATACAGTTTTGTGGGAGAGGTCATTTTTGGTTCTAAGCCTTTAGGAATGCCATATTCCAGGCTGTTCTCACTTTTAAGTGGGAGCTACTAAGTCTTTGTATGATCCTGACTTTGACTCTTCAGTACTTGAACTCTTTATTTTTGACAGCTTGCAGTATTTTTTCTGTGTATCTTGAAGTTTTTTTGACTATGGCATTTCTGGGAGTTTTTGTTTTGGGATTTCTTTCAGCATGGAACTGGTAGACTTCTATTTTTCACTTTATTCTTTTATTTGAAGAGCTTTGGACGATGTCAACTTATAGTTTCTTGAATTTTTATTTATTTATTCTTTGGTCATGATTTTGAGGTAGTTCGAAAATTCTGTTTAATAAGTTTGTAACTTTGTTACATTGCATTTTTTTCTTTTTCCCCCCAATTTTTGTTTGTTTTTGTTTTAATATTTCTTATTGCCTTGTAGAGTCATTTTGTTTGGCCCATTTTAATTTTCAGGGATTAAATTTTTGGATAAGCTTCACTGCTACCTATTTTAAGATGTCGGTAATGCTTGCTCTTCTCTGTTTGTTCCCTAAATATTCCATTTTCTGTCTCCACTTGCATTTTCTCCCCAGGTGCTCATGTAGTCATTGTAGCCAGGACACTGTTTTCTCTGAAATTCTATTTGAACTTGTTAAAAAGTTATTCTCTTCTTTGCAATTTACCTCCTTAGACTCCTTTCAGTTCAAGGAATTTCTTCATTATATTTAGTGTTTTTCTTCTATTTACTTGCATCTCTTCAGATACAGTTTCTCAATTGGAGGCTTGTGCTTAAGTAAAACTCTGTTCTCATACTCTGTGATGGTTTGAATACACCCTTTGGTTGTTCAGGTTATGCCTTAGATTCTGTAGGAACTGTATGACCTTGTCTTCTGTAATGATTTGGATCAAAGCGGTTTGGGTGCTGGTTTGGGTCTGGCTTCCTAGATGCTATTCTGGCCCTGTCTCCTACTAGAAGTAGTTCTCCTGGGTCACCCAATTCTTGGCACTACTTTGACCCTGTCTCCTCCTATGGGATCTAGATGTTTATACTTCACCTTCCATACCCTAACTTGTCTCCACCTGCATTTCCACAGGATTCTGGGAAGGTTTGTGTAGTCTTGGACTGGGTAGACAAGTTTATGGATAACTCTTTTGGGTTTCTTCAACCTTTTTCCTTCTCATGCATTTTTATAGCTTTAGGGGATATTGTGAGGGATTTGGGTTTCACTAAGTCCTAATAAGGCACCATCTACTCACAATTCTCAGTCCAGTACAAATAGAAAGAGATAGGGAGATGGAGAATTTTACACTAGAAACAACACAGACAAGGCCAGTTTGACTGCATCACAGATAGAGGGAGAAGGATGTTCAATGAGACTGGATCGATTGGTTTGGTGTGAGGTTAAAGGTGAAAGCCTTTAAAAAGCTACACAGAAGAGGCTGAATTTGATCCTTGAGGCAATAGGTAATAAGAAACCATTGCCATTGAGTGATTTTTCAGGGTGGCATGATCAGACATAAAGGTAATTTAGGCAGCAGCATATAGGATACAATATATTGGTGTAGGACTTGAAACCAGTAGACCAATTAGGATGCTATTGAAGTCACTTAGGTGAGACATAAGTGAGGCCAAAACTAAAATGGTAGAGAGTGAAAGGGTTGGATGTGGGTGATGTTGTTGAAAAATAAATGCAAGTTTTGTAGTGTAAAGGCAAATGAGAAATTGAAACTAACAATGAGGTTGTATACCTTGGAGAATGGAAGAAAGGTATTGCTTTTGACCAAAATAAGACACATTAGAAGAGCTGAGTTTGGTGGGGGAAGATAAGACATTTTGTTCTGGCCATGATGAGCTTGAGATATCTCTGGGATATCCAGCTTGAAATACTCAAGAGGCAGATTTGGTACTGAAACTCAGGGGAGAGACTGAGGCTAGATATATCTGGTATATATCTACATTAACATGATAATTAAATTTATGAGAACTGATGAGGTTGCCAAGAATCCCTCTGATGTAGCAGTTAAAAGATCGTTGGTAATAGTTTAAACTGAATGTTGTTGGAAATGCCTCCTCCTTCCTTTCCTTTTATTTGTCTAGTTTGTATAGTTAATATAAATTATAGATATAATATAAATTTGAATTTAAGAATATAAATGTTATAGATATGTAGGGGACAGATTGGTGAAGAGAAGAAACTGGAGAAAGCAGACTATTACAATGGCAAGCCAGAATTTTATCATATAGTATTTTTCACAAAATGAGACTTAGAGTCTAAATAATCAAAGTCCTTAATTAAGACTGTATCTTGTAACTGTGCTTCCTTTGTTTTCCCTGTTAAGAAAACATCATCTGTTTTCTCTTTCTTCATGAAAGGGCTGTTGAATATCCCCATCACAAGCATATCTGCTTGTCTCTTTTGTTATGTTCACCTGAATCTTCTCCAATATGCCTCCATCTTGAAATTCAGGGATTTCCATGCAGTGGGATACCACCTTTACATAAGGTGCTACTTTCCTTCCCCTTTCATTAGATCTGTTTCTTTTTAATACAGTATATTTTTATATTAACATGTATCAATGATGAATCCCATCCCTCCATGTCTTAGAGCTATCTATAAAATTTCTTCACTCTCATTTTACTTTAGAAAGGCATGATACGTTTTATAATGTGGTATGCTTTCCAAACCTTTGATGACTCCCCCTAGCTCTGTTGACTCTAGGTTAAAGTCCAAACTTCTTAGGTTGGCATTTGGGGCCCTCCTTAATCCTACACTGATTTTTTTTAGTATGATCAATACAAATCCCAACTGCAAGCTAAGCAGGACCAGTCTTTGTCCTTTGTCCAGGCTTTGCTTATCCATGATGCTGTGCCCTTATTTACACTGCTTCTCCCATCTGGGATCTTCCGCTTTTTCTATCCACAACCCTGCTGCCCACTTAAAACTAGTGCTTTCCTTGTGAGGTCACCTCCAGTTCATTTGATATAGATCTTATACATGCATAGTTGTTTGCCTGCTATTTCCCGCATTTGAATGTGAGCACCTTGAGGGAAGGGGGCTGTATTTTTGCCTTTCTTTGTATCTTTAGTACTTAGCAAAATGTCTAGTACATGGTGATGCTGTTGTGCAGCCATTTTCAGTCATGTCTAACTCTTCATGACTCCATTTGGAATTTTCTTGGTAAAGGTACTGGAGTGGTTTTCCATTTCCTTCTCCAGCTCATTTTACAAATAAGAAAACTAAAGCAAACAGGGCTAAGTGACTTGTCCAGGGTCACACAGCTAGTAGGTTCCAGAGGCTAGATTTGAACTCAGGAAGATAAGTCTTCCTGACTCCAGGCCTGGCACTCTATCCAATGTACCATTTAGCTGATCTGTGATATATAGATAATCTATCTATGTATCTCTCTCTATATACATACTATATATATAGTGATATATATGTATGTATATATATGAATACACATACGCACACATGCACTACTTTTCTGACAAGGTGGTTATGAAGTTAAAATGAGATAAAGTATATAAGGTACTATGGGAATTGTTGAACGTGACTGCCACTAAAATGATATAACCACACAACATACTATTCATCCAGTCATTCAGTTAGCACATTCTCATTGAGAGACTGGCAATGCCATGCTCCAGGTTTTACAACAGATAGTTTAGTATATAAGCACAGAATTCAGAAATACAAAAATTCAAAAGAACAAGGAGCACAGAGCTTCCCAATCTCTGCTGGATATGCCTGTTCCAATACCAAATAACTGAAAAGCTCAGGTTCACATGCATACTAATCTATTTTGTTATGTTTTACTTTTCTCCCTTTATTAGTCAGTCTAAAAACACTCCCAGAGTCCATGAAAACCTTGGATCATTTCACATTACACATGTCAAGAAAAGTAAATATATCCAGAAACAGGATGTTTAAAAAAAATCACATCAGGACGAGGTACAGTATGTACCAGATCACGTGACCCTCATCATGGAACAGATGAAGAAATGGATATTGCATATGAAGACAGACAAAGCAATGGAGAGCAAAAGAGATAGAAATCATCCTGAAATAAACAACTCCCAACAATGGATACGTTGTGCTGAATGGAGTGGGGCACATAAAACAATTGATTCGGAAGTATACGAAACTGAATAAAACATAACAGAATATCATGTATCGAATCCAATGAAATATACATTACAGATTGAGGTGTATTGAATTTACTGCGATACAACTGACTAGATATAAAGTGGACTGAGTTCAAATGAATTAAAGATGTAGTAGAGTGGGGTGTACAGTGCAATCAAATCATATTAATATAGATCCATTTTGTCACATGATCACTTTCATCATGTCGTGACCCAAATGGAGTCAGAGCTCTTTTGTATCTTAGAAGAATGCTGGAACTTTGCCTAAGTGCAATTGCCTCCTCTTTGAGGCAATGTAGTGTTGTGGAAAGAGATGTGGACTAGGATGCAGAGGATCTGGGTTCAAATTCTTGTCTTCTTGTTTATTACCTGTGTAATCTTCAACCAGTCTCTCAATCCTATTATCAGGAATGTCCTGGTAAATGTATAACAGCATATACATACACATATACCTATACATATACATACACATACATATACATATACATGCACATACACATATACATATACATACACATATATGGCTATTGATATATATATGTATATATATATATATATATATATATATATATATATATATATATATATATATATATATAGCTTCATGATACACTTTTAGTCTGAATCTGCTTTATTAGCATTTTCTTTCCCATTTTCTTAAGTTTGGACAATCAACAAAATAATAGATCAATCGATTTGCAGTGTTTCCTCAAACTGAACATTAAAAAATCAATCCTTCTGAGCAGGTCTGAGTTGGCTCCAGGACACTGCTACTTATAACTTTCCTTTTCCTCATATATAAAATGAAGGACTTGGACCAGAGGACCTAGAAGGTCCCTTCGAGCTAAATCCATCATTCTGCGATCACACAGCAGCTGCATCCCACCCTGTGACTCATGAAATCCAACCTATCTCAGTCAGGAGGAACCCATTGCAGTGGCTGGGCTCCAGGCACAGAACTCAATGCGTCTTATGTTTGTAATGGATGCTCCTCAGCCACCTCATCAACAAGGGACGTTTTACTGGCTTGTGTCTATGTGGCAGCTCACTTGTTATTCGATTTAACTGAGATAAATGTACTGCTATATTTTGTTTCTTTATCCTTTTTAAAGAAATCTGTACAGAAGAATAGGAAGAGGGAGATCTAGTTTTAACAGCTGTTCTTGTGGGGAAAGAAAAGATACAAGAGTTTTAGGTGAACACAATCTTAACATGAGCCAATGGCCACTAATAATGGATAGTTTTAGGAGGCATTAATAGAAATAGAGTATCTGTCACACAGGAAGAGATCAGTACTCTGACTAGGCAGGCTACATCTGACGTTTTTAGTGGGGCAAACTTGAATGCATTCAAAGCGGGGAAGTCAGAATGGGGAAAGGGTTACCATCTTCTGTGAGGAGCAGTCAAAAAAACAGGAGTGATTATCTTGGAGAAGAAAAACCTTCAGGGATTCATGATTATTATCCTTAAATTTGGGAATAGCTGTCTTATGGAAGACAGAGTAAGCATGTTCTTTGTTGGTCCACTGGACAGAATTGCAACCACTGGGTAGATCTTTTAAAAGGAGGTTGGATCCCTAAGTCTGACAGGCCTTCAAGAAGAAAGAAGCTATAAAACTGAGTTTTCCAAGGTAGATTTGGGGGAATTTGTGTTATCTTTGTTTGTTTACACGTCATAACAGAATGCTTAAATAAATAATAACGTAGTTTGAGCATTGAGATGTGGATTGTTTTTTGTTTTGTTTTATTTTGTTTCATTTTTTAGCTTGATGATCCATTCACAATGCTATTTTTGCTGTTACTCTCACAAGGCACTCCATTGACCATCTCTGGACATTTTTACTGGATATTCCCCATGCCAGAAATTCTCTTCCTTCTTGTCTCTACTTTCTAACTTCCTTCAAGTTCCAGACAAAAACTTTCTTCTACAAGGAATCTTTCCCAGTTCCTCTTAATGCTATTGCTTTCCTTCTGAGATTATTTCCACTTCTCCCCACTCCCTTTCTCCCTCCCCTCCCCTCCCCTCCCCTCCCCTCCCTTCTCCTCTGCTCTCCTCTCCTCTCTTTCTTTTCTGTCTGTCTCTGTCTTTCTATCACTCTCCCTCTCCCCTTTTCCCTCCTTCCCCCTTCTCTCATTTATACATAGCTGTTTTCATGTTATTTTCCCCCATTAGACTATGTGCTCATTGAGTGCAGGGACTGTTTTTGCCTTTCTTTGTATCCTCAGTACTTAGCATGGTGCCTGGCACATGAACATCAGTTAGCCTTAGTGATTTATCATCTCTTCACACTTATTTTGACATTGGGGTAAGGGAGATGCAAGAAAAAAAATGTTATCTGACCCTGAAGCAACTTACATGAATTTTAAGGTTAATAAAAATGTTACTAAAGTTCAGACTTTTTAGAGATGTGAGAAACTGGACAAAGCACAAACACTTTAAGGTTACATGTTCATATGTTTGCCCAGAACATCCAGCTCTAGGGATGGGAAACTAGAGCCAAGCATACAACGTAATCTATCATAGAGTAAACACCTTATGACATGAAGAATGAATTTTTTAAAATATGCATTTATAGAAAGTAATATGGAAAGGATGCTGAGTGTTAATCCTGGTGCACCTTGACTCCCCATTGTCCTGTTCATGGGTAGAGCCCAAACTCAGCTAATATGTGTATACATGCTGTCTTCCTCAATCGAAGGGAAGTCCCTTGAGGACAGATGACTTCATTCTTCTTCATATCCCCAGTAGCCAGCACAGTTTCTGGCCCATAATAGGCACTTAATAAAGGGGTGTTGATTGATTAATTGGTGGTGATTTCACAACTCTTACCATTGCATGTTTCCCCAGAGGTGCATCCTTTTGGAGATCCTGGAGCAGTACAAACCATCTAGTTATCAGTTATTTTTTTCTGGAAGTGGATGACATCTTCCTTAATAGGTCCTTTGTAACTGATTTGATTATTTATAAACTCAACTTAGTTGCTCATATTTATTCTTTGAGCAGTATTGTCATTCCTGTATACAGTGTTCTCTTGGTTCCATTATGGCAATTAACCACCACAACAATGACAACAGCTCAAGTTTATATAGTGCCTGAAGCTTTGCAAAGGACTTTATATACATCATCTCATTTGATCATTGGATTTTTGCTTTGACCCTCTGAGATAGGTGCTATTTTTAGCCCCTCTTTATAGAAGAGGAAACTGAGGTTTAGAGATCCTTAAGTGACCTAGGTAGTCAGGGTGACCAAGCTAAAAAATATCTAAGGTGGGTTGTGACCTCAAGACTTCTTGATTCCAAAACCAGCATTTTGGCCACCAGGTCTCTGATGGTGGAGCCCAAGCACTATATGGAAAGGAACACTTTGAAAAGTAATGAGAGCATATTCAAGCCTTTATGTGCAAGTTAACAGTCATGGCCAATTATTGGAGTTGGAGAAGACAGAAGGCCTGCCCCGTTGGTCGCTTCTCAGATGCATCTTTGCCATTTCTTGTGAGTTATTCAGTTAACCTAAATGTGCTTTAGCCAGTGCCACAGGAACGTACCCTCATGGTGCTGTCATGGGTACATCAGCCTTCTTGGAACCAGGGTCCATTTTAAACACTCTGCTCATGTTAGTTCCAATGCCAATTAACCTCCAAATCATCTAAATGATTTTCCACTTCTGGTTTTTGGTTTATTTTGTTCGTCCTTTTCTTCTATTATTGATATAATTTGTGACTATATCACCCTTTTTCCAAGCACATCCCTCCCTGCCTCTCTTGCCTAGTGAATCTTTTCATATAGCAAAGGATGAAAAAGGACAGTTCTGAAAAACTAACCAACACGTCAACTGTGTCTGAGAGTATTTTTTTTTTAACCTAGAGTCCTTTAACTCCACACTGAAGGGAGGGAGATAATGAATTTTAAAAATTATCTCCAAGACAAAGTTTGGTCTTTATTATTGTACAATATTGACTTTGTTTCTTTATTCTTTTTTTTAAAAAAATACATTAATTTAGTTTTAGTTTTCAACATTCACTTCCACAAGTTTTAAATTTTCTCTACCTCCCTCCCCTCCCCTCTCCCCAAAATAGTGTGCAGTCTGATATAGGCTCTACATATACATTCTTATCAAGCATATTCTCACTTTAGTCATGTTGTGTAGAAAAAATGGAACAAATGGGAGGAAACATGAGAAAGAAAAAACATGAAATGGGAGGAAACATGAGAAAAAAATAAAATGAAACTAAACAAATAAAAGAGAACAAATAGTATGCTTTGATCTGCATTCAGACTCCATATTTTTTTCTCTGGATGTGGATGGCATTTTCCATCATGAGCCTTTTGAATTGCCTTAGGTCCTTGCATTGCTGAGAGAGCTAAGTCTATTAAAGTCAATCACTGCACAGTATGGCTGTTACTATGTACAGTGTTCTACTGCTTCTGCTCACTTCACTCAGCATCATATAAGTCTTTCCAGATTTTTCTGAAGTCTGCTTGCTCATTATTTCCTAAAGCTCAATAGCATTCCATCACATTCATATACCACAACTTGTTCAGTCATTCCCCATTTGATGGGCATCCCCTCGATTTCCAGTTCTTGGCCACCACAAAAAGAACTATTATAAATATTTTTGTACCTGAATGTCCTTTTCCCATTTTTGTGATCCCTTTGAGATACAGCCCTAGTAGAAGTATTTTTGGAACAAAGGATATGCATAGTGTTATAGCCCTTTGGACATAGCTCCAAATGTCTCTCCAGAATGGTTCAATCAGTTGTTTCTTTATTCTTTGAATTTACACTGTAGTTTACTGTACGTGGACATTGTTTCCCTAGTTCTTCCTACTCCACTCTCCAGTAATTCATAAGAATCTCCTCAGGCTCTTAGGAATTCTCCGTATTTGTTATCACGTTCTGTAGTACTAGCATTCCATTATATTCATGTACCCCAATTTGTCCATTTCCTGAGTGATGGGCGTCTACTTTGTATCTAGCTCTTTGCTGAAACAAAACGTGTTTCTACGGACATTTTGATGATGTGTGTGTGTGTGCGTTAGTTGTCATGGTCGTGGTTGTTCAGACATGTCTAGCTCCACAGGAATTTTGTCCGTGTGGTTTTCTCAGTAGAGATACTGGAATGGTTTGCCATTTCTTTCTCCGTTATGTCACTGTTTTACAGATGAAGAACCAAGGCAAATGGGGTTAAATGGCTCGCCCAAGGTCACACAGCTTGTAAGTGCCTGAGACCAGATTAGAACACAGACCTTCCTGATGCCAACTTTGGTGCTCTATTTATTGCACCACTTAGCTGCCCATATGTGTATATGTGCATGTGCATGCACATGTATACTTACGTGTGTGTATATGTACATGTAAAGGTGTGTGTGGCTTTTCTTTTTCTTCTTGACCTCATGATGGGGTAAATGTCTAGCAGTTGGGATCTCTGCATCAAAGAGTATAGATACTTTAGATACTTTTTTTTAGTATAATTCTAAAATCCTTTCTAGAATGGTTGGATCAATTCAAAGCTCCGTCACCTGTATATTAATGTGTCTATAAGCCGGTAGTTCCTCCAAAACTCATGGTTTATTTCCATCTTTTATCATCACTGGCCATTTGAGAACTATGAGGCAAAACCCTAGAGTTGGTTTTATCTCTGTTTCTTTAGTTATCAGTGTTTTGGAGCAATATTACATGCTGCTGTTAATAGTTTGAGAGTCTTCTTTTGAGAACAGTTTGCATGTTTTGACCATTTATCAACAAAGGAATAACTGTCACTAATGCATACACACATGTACATGCACATACATATATACATGTATATGATATAAATACATATACATTTATATATATATATGTTTGTATTAGTTCTATATGTATATCTATATGTATATCATATATTAGTTCTATATGTATATTAGTTCTATATGTATATCTATATGTATATCTATATGTATATCTTGCCGCTTATATCTGAAGGGAGCTGGGGGGATGGGAACATATTTATAACAATACCAGAATATGTGTTAAGTCCAATACTAAACAGCTATCATATCTTTATGAGATATATTTGATGACACTTTGTCCCCAAAGGGTTTTGTTCTTCTGCTAACTACACTTTGTACAAAAGCTTTTCAACTTCATATAATCTAAATTATCTATTTTATGTTTGTGATCTCCTCTCTCATTTGATTAGAATTCTCCCATTGTCATGATTCTGCAAGGCACATGCTCTTGTTTTCTTCTCATTTGTTGTGGTATGCCGTATTTAAGTCATATATCTATTTTGAGTTTATTTTGCTCTAGGGTCCATAATTTCCTTGCTTTTATACTACATCCTTAGTCATAGAAACTTCTAATAATACATACAAACACATTTGCATGTATACATTCATACATATGTTTGTATCTATGTATGAGTAGGCGTATCTATCTATCTAAACAAAACAAGTACAGTGATATATATATATATGTATTTCTGTCACATCATACTTATTTTTGATTATAAAAAAAATTTGACTCAACATTGCCTTAAAGATTTGCTATGAACATGGTGACTGCCACTAATATATAACACAAAAATAAGTATACATACACATGCGTGTAAATGTACATACGTGTACATATACATGAGTATATGTTTATTGTATATACATGTGTGTGCATACACACATATATTTGGAGGAGAGGAGACAGAGACAGAGACTATGTGAAATCTTGAGTCTCATTCATCCTGGAAGCACCTTTTCTACGATCTTAGCTTATTAGAGGCATAGCTGAACTTCAAGGCCCAGTCTTCTGCCTCCAAATTCAATGTTCTTTCTGTTATGCCATATAAAAGCCGGTACTCTGGGATAGCAGAATTCTCCTTGGGATGGGTCCAGTGATCCTGAATTCTGCATTGTTTCCAGTTATAGCGTTACAAGGCTCCAATGTGGTTACATTATGATTTTAAATGATGCTATAATCCCACATATGGCAAATTCCTACAGGTGATTGCATCCAACATCCTGTCTCTAGACAGGCGTTTACCCATGAATACTAATACATAGAAGGGTCTGAGTTTTAATTTTGGTTGTTGTTTTAATTCAGAAAAGTCTAGGGAAAGAATTACACAAGTTTACTCAATAATATTTCCAGAATTTTCTTGTTTACATGTGATGTCAGCTTGGATACTAGACAATGGAGGATAACCTCTACAGTATCATTTGCCGCTTATATCTGAAGGGAGCTGGGGGGATGGGAACATATTTATAACAATACCAGAATATGTGTTAAGTCCAATACTAAATAGGCAGCAGAAGAGGAAAAGTCAAGTAAGAGACGCATGACTTGATATATTGGAAACCTTACCACTAGATTAAGAGTTTGGTTCTGGCTTTGCCACTAATGAGCTATGTGACCTTGAACAGTCACTTGTCTGTGAACCTCAGCTTTCTTATCCTTAAAATTATGAGACTGGGGTAGATGATGCCCAGACACTTTCTTAGCTCAAACGTCTGAGGTTCCATGATCTTGCATGTCCTGAAGTGATAACGTCTGTGCCAGCCGTCTGTGTAGTAGTGTTGCATAGGGAACAGTCCCCTTTTCACCAGCTTTGTCATTCCTCTTTCCCTTTGGCTCCTGCCATCTTGCTCCCATTAG
Organism: Bettongia penicillata ogilbyi; assembly: GCA_023548195.1. Classification (NCBI taxonomy): domain Eukaryota; kingdom Metazoa; phylum Chordata; class Mammalia; order Diprotodontia; family Potoroidae; genus Bettongia; species Bettongia penicillata. The sequence continues at coordinate 12,870,681 of JAJHZJ010000027.1, forward strand.
ATTAAATCAAACTCAGTTGGATGTAATTTTTAATGATTTCCCTTTTAAAGGGAGCACCAGCAGGGTCCACACCAAGGACATCATTTTCCTTCATCTGGAGCTGTGGACACCTTGACTGTGTCCATTTCCAGTGGTGATAACACAGCTGTAAATCAGGCGGAAATGCCACGCTCCTTAGAGCTACTGAAATGAGCTTCAGAGTGTTTTGCTTACAGAGATGTCAACCTGGCAGAGAGTAAATCAGCAGCGTCTTTAAACCTGTCCAGGATCAGGGAGATCTCTGACTTTGTGGGATGGGGCTTGGTTAATTTCACTCCCTTCCTCGCTTCTCTTCACTCTCCACCCCCCCTTCTCATCTGACCGTTATCTTAGGTTGATGGTGCATCTCGCTTCCCTTCCCTCAGTATGTTCAGTAAGTTTATTGGCCCACTAGCTTTTATTGCTCACCACTGGAAGTAGCCCTTGTCAGAGAGATGGTTACAGAAATATGTGGTGACTCTTGGCTTCAGAGGGGCCCTGGATTTACATTTTTGCATTCTAAAGCCAAGAATATAAATGACTAATGGAACATTGGGCCACTGGATAGTTATATGTATTATACATACACATACACAAATATATGTACATACATATGTATGTATAAATATATAGTTATATGTGATATTTATATGCAAATTCCTATATATGTGATTTATAGGTAGATTCCATATATTACCTATATAAATTCACATATATATAAATATGCTTATATGAATTCTTGTACGTAGGATACACATACACACACATACATACACACACATACACATATACATATATACATTCCTATATAGGTAAAGAGAAAGGAGAAATGTAATATATATATATACATATACATTTACATATAGTCTGTTTATATGGAAATGTAAATTTTCTATCGGGAATAAACATAAACACATACACATATATGAAGTTTACATTTCTTCCTTTCTTATTGTGGGCCTTGGTTGCCACAAAGGTCATGGTTGATATGCCAGTAGCTTTGATAATGACATAGAGTAATCATCAAAGAAGAAAGAACCCTAGTACCTTGGCATATAGATATACATAACATATGATTGCACTAGAAATTCCACAGTAAAAAAAAAAAACTCTCCTCCCTTGACCCTCCCCCTCTATTTCCTTAGCCCTTTCCCTGTTTGACTTTTATGAGACCCAGTAAATTTTACATTGTCCAATTTGCCACATCCACCAACTTAATGCTATTTGAATTAAGGGTTTCCTCTGTCACTTTCAACAATGGAAACTTCACTTACTCTATCCAGATTATTCATTAAGGCTACTAATGGATATGCAGGGAAGGAAGTGGAAACAGGCACATGTGGGGGATATGAGGTTGCCAATCCATATAACCTGGAAGACAATTTTCAGGACCCCAGGAATAAGTTAACGCCTCCTTTTCCCAGAGAAACATCCAACAGAAATGAGCTTTCTATGTAAATGGCTGAGGACATGAGATGATGATGAAGAAATGGATCCATAAATCAGAACATTCAAGGACAGCCCAATCTAATCCAATGTGCATTTATTAAGTACTGCTGTATGCAAGTCCTTGTACTAGATGTTAGGGATACAAAGATAGATGAAAAAAATCCCTGCCCTCAAGGATTCATCAATTGGTGAATTATAGTATGTGCCTTTATAAGGATATATGCTAATATTTTGAGGAGGGGTTGGATACTTAGAACTAAAGGGTTCAGGAAAGACTTCCTGTAAGGAATGTCATATTAGCTCAACCTTGAGGGAAGCTAAGGATTCTAAGAAGTATGGGGTGAGGAGGGATTGCATTGCAGGTATTAGGGCCAAGCCATGCAAAGTCACAGAGATGGGAGGTGGAGGTTGCAGTTTGTGAAAGCAAGGCTAATTTGTCTAGGATATAGAATGGATAGAGGGGAATCACCTTGCATAAGTCTGGCTATCCCTTTGTGGTCTCTTGTACAGACTGTTTCAGTGGCCTCCCAGTTGATTTCCCTGAATCAGCTCTTCAAGCTATGATCCTATTTCTTTCTTTTCTCTGACAAACTCCTTGTTCTTGTTGGGTCATTTCAGTTGTGTCATCTCTCCGTGACCCCATTTGGGATTTTCTTGGCAAAGATGCTGGAATGGCTTGCCATTTCCTTCTCCAGCTCATTTTGCAGATGAGGAAACTGAGGCAAACAGAGTTAAGTGACTTGCTCAGGATCACACAGCTAGTAAGTGTCTGAGGCCAGACTTAAACTCATGAAGTTGTGTCTTCCAGGTTCCAAGCCTGGTGCTCTATATATTGTGCCAATTAACTGCCCACAAACTCCTAGGAGGGGAAAAGAATCTGTATATAATGGATGCCTCTACTACCCCAAATCCCCCTTCCTCACTCGTCAACCCTTTGTAATCTGGTCCTAGACTCATTTCATAACTGAAACTGCTCTCTCCAAAGTAACCAACCATCTCTTCACAGTCACAGCCTGGTGATCTTTTCTCATATCTCACCATTCTTGACCTGTCTGTATTTGCTGTTGTAGACTATTCTCTCCTTTCTGTGGCTTTTCTTTTTTGGCGATATAACTCTCTCTTTGTTCTTTTATACGTTGGATCATTTCTTAGTCTTCTTTGTCGGCTCATTATGCAGAACACCTCTCTTAACTATGAGTATGCTTCAGGTTTAAAAATGCCCTTTGCCCTCCTCTGTTTCCACACTTTCTTCCTTGGTGACCTCATTCATTCCTATGAATTGAATTACCTTCTCTGTGTAGATGAGTCACAGATCTGCATATCTTCTTCACTTTGAGTGTCAGTTTTACACTAAAAACTGTCAACTGGATATTTCAAATTAAATGGTCTGAAGCAGGGGTGGGAACCTGCAAGCCTCGAGGCCACATGTGGCTGCAGCCCTTTAACTAAAGCCAAACTTCACAGAACAAATCCTTTTATTAAGGGGCTAGTTAGATGGCAATTATAATAATTTAGGTGAGAAATGATGACGTGAGCTAGGATTGTGCCTGTGTGAGTTGAGAGGAAGGGGGCATATATAGGAAATGTTAGGAAAGGAAAAATAATATATTAGGCATCTAATTTTATGTGTGGAGAGAGTGAGAAGTCAAATAGGACACCATAGTTGGCTCGTTGTTGCCTCTGGAATAAAATACCAATTTCCTGACCACAGATTGTCAAATAAGGCCTTTCATAAACTACATCCAGTTTACCTCTAAAACAGTCGATAAGCGTTCTTAAATCTCCTTTGTTTCAGATGTAAAGATCTCCACTACTTCGCTCAGTCTAACTTAGAAGTCTCATGATGTTTCTCCTCTTTCCATACTTTCCATACTTGAGTTCAGGCAGATGAGTAAAATACATTTTATCTCACATAAATGTGAAGTACTCCCTTTTTATCTGAACCTCTTAGATGCTCTCTCTTTCTTTAAGATGCATCTCAAAATACCATTTTAAAATATAAATCCTTTTCTGATTCTCCCCAATTGCTTCTTCCCTAATGGCCTTGATTTAATGACTTTGTATTTTGGGAGTAATTATTCTACATTATTTTATTCTATATTATAATCATAGGTATCTGCTAGCTCTTCTGGTGAAACAATATAATCTCCTTGAAAGTAAGGATTGTTTTTGGTGTGTGTGTGTGTGTGTGTGTGTGTGTGTGTGTGTGTGTGTGTGTATTCCCAGCACCAACAATGCATGACACATTGTAGGTGATTATAAATGTTCATTGATTTGATTGCTTTAAGAGTTAAACTACACTCAGTTGGTGAAGAGCCTTAGATGCCAAAGTGAGGAATTTTTATTTTTCCTTGGGGCAACTGATGCCTATTGATGTCTCTTGAGCTGGGAGAAACATAGTAAGATTTGTGTCACCTGGAAATAAACATTGTGTCAATATTTTCAATGTTAGAGGTTATAGTTAATTTTTTAATTTTGTTTTGTGTTTTTTTTTTTGCTTTTTAATTTTATTTCTTTTACCAGTGAATGTTTTGCTTTGTTGCCTGAAGCCTGGTTTTTCTTTTGCTTTTCTTGGTCCTATTTCTCCCAGAATTGGCCTTGCCGGGCAGGTTTGGCAGACCAAATGATACATCCTTCAGGGTACAGTACGACTGATACGTGTGTTGCTATCTATTTTGTTCTTTTCCAACTTGGGAACAAGATTAAAATGAGGGAAGAGGAAATCTGCATATGCAAGCTATTGAAGGAGGAGGGCAGGATGAAGCCTGAAAGCCCTAATGAAATCAATGCCATCACGCATCCTGCTATCTCTCCTTTGGAAAAGTTGGGGGCTGTCAGAGTTATTGACTCCATGATATCAACTTAATAGTTGCATGACTTCATAGAGCAATTAGGTTGGCCTGTTTAATCATTGGTATGACCACCATCAATAATCACGATAATTAGCTTTATTGATTTGATAAGTGCAGTAGAAATATCACAAAGAATAGTTTTCTCTCCCTATCCCCCCGCTTCTCTTCCCCATCATTGAACCCTGAGATGGCCAAAGGAAGGCTGTAGTGACCTCATGCTCTACAGTAACAACTTAATAGCAGGTTTTTATGTAACAAAGAGTTCATATGCTGTGAAAAAATTTCTAAGTGACTTCATTAAAGCTTTGTCTACACTATCAATAAAGTGAGCAGTTGGGGGCAAAGGTTGAAGGGAATGTGGGAGGTACCATGTTGGGAAATACAGTGTACTCAGGCTCTCTAACTTCCAATCTAGATGAAAGCATCTTTACCATACTGACTCTTTCTTATTATTTGTGAGACTTTTTAAGATTTATGTAATGAGAGAACAACTCAATGAACTGCCCTCCAACTGCATATTCTTATTCAGGAAATAGGCGTTATTCAATCAGTTGTTTGTTTTCTGTGTTTATTGCTAGGCCAGTCTTTTATAAGTAGCCATGGAGCTCAATGAGGAGGCCATATTTTGTGTATTCTAGACCTGTTAAATGATTGCAGTATTCTTCATGAACAGGAATATCTGGAGAGCCTCATCACCTGCAGGGAATCCCTATTTTGTTTGCACTTTATGTAACACATCTTTTGTGGCCCTGGTAAACACCATTGCTGAATTTCAGTCTCTCTCTTTTATCAGTTGCTTGATCTTGATATTGATGGAATTTTTCAGAAAAAGTTAGTACTGTAGTTGCATCTAGCAAAGAAACTTGTAGAATTTTTAACATATTCATGAGAGCTACCTTGTTTGAGGAGAAGCCCCAAGGCTGTGTTCTGCTCCACCAAGTCAAATGCTCTTTGTAATCAGCAAAAAATAAACATAGTGAGATCTTACATTCGAAACACCTCCAAAGGAAAGATGTGGTCTGCTGTAGAAAATTGTCTGCCAAAGACTGCCTGTTGCCTTATATACATGTCATTGTCATAAAGACATTACAGGGATAAGAAAGTAGAAATATGGGTGGGTGCCTTCTTTGGCACTTTTCTCTTTTTGGTAATAGTACTATTATTCACAATTTTTCCCATTTTTTAAAGATGTCTTCTTTGAGATAAATTGAAAATTGATCCCTGAGTGCTTTTAAAATTATCTTTTTCATCATGGATTTTTTTCTATGTGATTTTTGTCAGGTGCAGACATATTTTTCTGGCTTCATCTTCTTAAATGTCATTTTCTCCTCACATTGCATAGTACAGGTGGTAGTATCTAATTATAGTGGCTATACTATCATTACTGATAAGTTAAGTCAAATCAATAAGCATTTATTAAGCACTTACTCTATACCCTACCCTGTACTAAGTGCTGAGAATACAAAAAATAAATGAAATTTCTCTGTAATCAAGGAACTCAGAGTCAAATGACAGAGAAAACAGGCAAACAACTTTGTATAAACAAGAAATGTGCATGATAACCACAGAGGGATGACATCAGAATTAAGGATAAGAATAAGGTTACCATAGTAGAACTGTTGGCAAATCTGTTACATCTCACTTCTAGTTGTTATCCTTCTGTTTTTAAAATGAGCTGCCTTAGTTGGGTCTTTTGCTAAGCTTTCTTCAGCTTCTTTCCTCTTCTGCTACATTTTTGTTTTTACTTCTAATAGTCTTTCATCATCCTCTGCAATAATGTTTTGCAAATGAGCTCATACTGTAAATCAGTGTTACCCTTTGCTACCATACATCTCAGCTTGGCAAAGATATCAAGCATTTGTGAAACAAGGTAATTTCTGGGATCATTTAGCCCCTTCATTGTAGTGACTCCTTTATATAATTTAAACCATAAGAAATTTTGTTAATAAATAGTCATTTTTCTTTTACATTCATTCAGAGAAAATGTCTTAATTAAAAAGTTTGGGTTGGAAATGATCAGAGAATCATAATTTTATAGCTGTAAAGGACCTTAGAGAACACCTATTCCATCTCCCTTACTTAATATATAAAGAAACGGAGGGCAGTAGTGGTTAAGTGATTTGTCCATGGTCATACATATAAAATCCACCAAATCCAGAACTCTTTTCACCGTATCATACTTCTCCAATGCTGTGATTCTGAATCTTCTTTTTATCCTTTCTTCTAGTTTGGTATTGTCTTATATTTTGCTTTGACCAGTTGTTTATATTACTTTGCAGAAGTGATTCTGAAGTGACCTCAATGACTGTTCCTAGTTTGTCATTTAAGATATAGTCAGTTTCATTCTTTATAGTGTTGCTTGGTGGTTACCATCTCTAGACTCTTGTGGCTTTCCTCTTGAAGAAATCTTTCTTGACTCATAGGGGAGAAGTTTCTGAGACATTTGCAGGCCTTTAGTCCTGTTTATCTCCTAATCCTGAGCTGTAAATGACAACATATTTCTCCCAATCCTCCCCTGAGCCCATAGTTGCATTGAAGTTATCAAACATATGTATTGACTTAATTTGGATCTCATTGGGCTCTTCATAAAATATTTCTACTGTTTTATCCTATGTAACATATGGTGGTGTGGAAATTACCTATTATTACCATTTGTCTTTGCGTTTTTCTTTATCGTGAGCCCTATGAAATGGGATGATAAAGTGTCCCATAAAATAATGTTTCTTTTTGCCAAACAAGATAATATTCATAAAGTACTTAATGCAATATTGTTCATGCAATAGATGTCTAGTAAATGTTTCTTTCCTCCTTTTGTTCCCTTTCCTTTAAGTGTCTGAATAAAATCCACTCTGCCAGCCTTCATATTCATCCCTCTGAGGAGTGACTATGAGCCATCCTCTCACTTACCCCCATCTTCTTTCTGACCTCTGAGCAAGAGTGCTAAGAACTACATCTCAGTTCTTTCAATAATGTACTAACTTTGTTTGGACGAAGATTAATATTTGCAGTTGGTTCAAAAACATTGATTCTTAAGAACCTCTATTCCTTTATCCACTGTATTTTCCCCTTACTGGACAAGTCAAAGAAGTCACCTTGGCCTAGGGCCATTTTTATATGTTTCATGGCCTGTCATCTCCAAAAAGCTCATTACCTGATGACCAAGTTTCTTGTGATGAACCTTTCTGTTCTTGCCTAGGCTACTCCTTGGGGAGCTGGGTCAGTGTTACCAGAACCATGCTTGAGGTCTTTTCAAATTGGTAGGATATGACAGAATGTGTGTTTCATTGGGCAAAGTCTTTGAGGTTTCCCTCACTCATCCACCCACATGCCACATGGAATTTATTACCTGAATAATTTCCACATTTATAAAATGGGGGTAACAGTGCTTGTAGCATTTAATTCTCAGGTTTATTTCATGGGTAGTGCTTTGTCAACCTTCATGCTCTATGTAAATGTGGGTTATTGTCAGGAACAGATGAGAAACTAGAATCAAATAATTCTAAGTTTTTGTTAGAACTGCATTTTCTTCAGCTCTTGCGATACAAGAGATTGGACTCAAAAAAACAAAACAAAACAAGTATGCACCAAAAATAAATTAGAAGTTTTTTTGAGAAGTAGAATAGTTTTTTATTGAATCCTGATATGATTTCAGCAGAGATGAAACAGAGTTTCTATGTGTATAATTGAATTAATACTAGTTTTTAGATTTTCTGGTGAGGTATCATAAATTGCTATGTTTGCTATTCCCACGAAATAACGTAGTTGTCATAAGCGGTCATGAGCAAAGTAAATTGTGTTTAAGGCAAAGTCTTTAGGTTTTCTGGATGGAACCAATGAACATTCCTATCGTATTGTGTTCATATCTTTGTTCCTGCTATTTCTGAGCTGGAGTTGCACTTCCCCTTCCAATTTTTGTCTAATAAATAAATCTCTGTCTTTAAGGTATAACTCATTGGCTACCTCCTTCGTGAAACCTTCCATGATCCCAATCATTGAAAGTGATCTCTCCCTCCTCCATTTTCTTGTGATAATTTATCAGGGTCTTTCCTTTTAAATGATCGCATACTGTCTTGCATTATATTTATCTGTGTCCCTCCTTAGTGAGATTTAAGGAAATGTAGAAAGTGGTCACAAAGAAAAAAAATAGGTTGTGCTGGTTGTTTTTGGAAGGAGATCACAGATCTATGGCAGTACCATCAAAATGTACATGCTGTATCCCCTGTTAAGGCTGTAAATGCTTATCCTATTTTATCATCATATAACTTAGCACTTACCGTGGTATTCTGTATAAGGAAGCACTATCTATAGTGGCATAAAGCATTGCAGAGGGCCAGCAATACCAATTATCTACCATATGTTATTAAATTTTATTTTTTTAAAAATGAGAAATAACAGTTAATTGTTCACAGGACATAAGATTACTGATTTTTTTTTTAATTTGGTGAGTCTGTTTGGAGTGATTATTGATTCAAATGCAATAGATCTGCATGCCATTTTTCTGTTTTTCATCTTTGTCAATGCTTGAAAGCTGCTATAACTGTTTGAAGATATTTACAGAATATGAGTTAAATTGAGAAAATAAAATTTTCAACTTTAAATTTGTTCTGGACACATAAATTCCTTTGATGTAGTGGAAATGACACTGGATATGTAGTCAAAAGATCTAGGCTCAAATTTTACCTCTGTGCTTATTACCTATATGACCTGGGCAAACCACTTAGCCTCCCTGGGACTCAGTTTCCTCATTTTTAAAATGACAGTGTTACATAATGTCCTCTGAGTTTCCTTCCAACTCTAGATCTATGATCTTGTGATCTCATCACCCACCTCTAGCTCTGGTTCCCCCTACTAACTAGACACTTGATGTTACTCATGTCACTTTACATCTTTTTCTATGTAAAATGAGATTAATACTATTCATTTTGCTTTCCTCACAGGGTTATGCACAGTTCATAACTCTAATCGCTTGATGATAGGAATAATACTTTGTAAATTTTAATATCCTATATAGATATAAGCTATTACTACTACTGTGGCTCCGAAGTTCATTGGACAAAGCTATTTTTGTGGTTTCATCTGTTAGAGAATTTGGTATGACACAATGTATACTTTGGAAACGGTTTAAGGAGGCCTTTGTAATGGAATTTTGTTTCACTGAGGCAAATGATTTTTTAAAATCAATAACAAAACATATTGTGGCTATGTATTCTCTTCAAGTGTGTTCTGTTATAGGAAAAAAAGTCTTTTTTGTTTTCATCAAGGATACCCTTTATGAGTGCATAGACCATTGCTTTATAGATTATATAGAGGGGAGAAAACAGGCATATTAACTAGTTGATGATGTCAGCTTATTTTCTTGATGAAATTTTATCCATAGTCTTTTCCATTCTTTGGGGATTTTAAAGAAGATAATCTTGAAAATTAATACCTGTCTTTAAAATTGTGTTGTTTGAGTGTGGATTCTTTCTTTTTATACTTGATTAGACATAGCTCTTCTTCACAACTTTGTTCAGTGCTATATAAGAAAGAGGGAATGCAAGGAGGAAATTGTCACTAAGGTGCAAGCGGTCTGAAAGAATACTCAGCACAAATCTGAAAAGAGATTTTCTTTTAATAACAGGTTCACTGGATAGTTCCATTAATGAATGACATTTTGATGTTCATACTGGATATCCTCAATGGGATATAGAGCTATTTGAAAGAGATTAGGCTTGACAGCCATAGTAGAAAAGCTAAGTGGATGAGAAATGTACATTACCCAGATTATAGCATGTAATTGGACATTCAGTCTTTTGATTTCATTTATTTACCTCTCTCTACTATGTATCTTTTATAGGAATTGTTCTTTAAATATAAACTTGTCTATACTTTTATTTGTGACAAGAGGCAATTATCATCATAGTTAATTAAAATTAGATACCAGTTCCATGGTATTTTCTTCAAAAGTAACCCATTTGCCTTTTCATTCTCATAAAAAATATTTTGAGATCTGGTAAGACGAGGAAGGCAAGGTTCTTGTCCAAGTTTGCAAGAGAGATGTGTTAGTTCCAGGATGACAGTTGCTGTGTTTACCTTTGTATCTTACCCCAGGCCTAACATAATGCTTTGCAGAGAATTAAATTTGTAGGACATTGACAAATAGGAGTACCTACAATTAGGTATGTATTAAGCAAGAGCTTAATTAATGGTTGATGAGCGAATGCATGAATTAATAAATTTCTAGAGTGAATAATAAGTTGAATAGTAGATATGACCTAGGATTTTTTGGAGTTTTTTGAAAATATATTTTAATGCAAGATTTTTGACTGATCGAAGAAAAATAATGGGGATGAATTTATTCAATTGTTTGCCTTGGTTCTGGGGGAACCTGAACCAGACATTTCATGGTCTTTTCTCTCCAACTAGATTATCAGCATTTTGAGGACTAGGATTGTTTCTCACTCCTCTTTGGGTCTTCAGGAACTTACTCATCAAAGTATTTGTGAGGATGATAAGGACAGGGAAGGATGCCATGGTACTTGTCCCTTGCTTCTTGAGCTGTGACAGGAATGAGAAAACTATGCACAGTCCTTGAAACCCTGGAATGAAATAAGGAATTGGTCGAATCCGTAGTGCCATGTGCCATGAATCATTAGCTGGTGCATTCACTACCAGCTCACATATCTCTTTGTGCTCTCCCTTCACATACCAATATCTCATACCTGTGGAGAACTACTCCCTTCTCTTGGCTTTTCCGCAGACCAAGGAAGGTAGGACTCCCTTTGCTCCTCAGGGAGATATAATTAAAAGAATTTGAAAGAACCCTCCACAAGGGCTGTTTCCATGCAGATCTATTTTATGTATCAGATAACTGGTGGCAGAACCTCTGTCAATCCACCCTGGGTCAGTCTTAAATCCTTCTAAATCTGTTGGCATTGCTGGAAATTCATGAAAAGTCATGGGATCGCAGAATAGAAAAGAAAAAATCATCCTGATGTCTAGGGTGGGGAAGGAGGAGCCAGGGCTATTGCAGGCCTTGGCCCATTATTGTCTCCTGCCTTGGTAATGAACCTATCACTAGCACAGAAATTGAATGCAATGTTTTTTCCAGGAGCCATCCAGCCCCCTGGTAGGCTGGCTGCCCATAGAAATACACCCTTCCTGGGGATAGATTTGCATTTTTGGTTGAAGAAATGCATCTCTATGGCAAAGATGCCTCTGTAATTATATAAAGTTTATTTCTGTCCCCAGATGTCAGCAATCAAATTCCACATAAATATATTTTGTGTAAATCTGTCAGCAGCTGGTCTCCATTCAGGTTTCTTGAGATATTAGCCTGTCTTTGAGTTTATGACAAAGTTAAAAATTATTCATTAAACTGACCTGCAGTATATTCAGTAACTGGAAAATTGCCTTGCAGTTCTATTTGGTTTGTAGATGTGATCACAAGTAAATTTTTAACTTAATTAATTGGCCGTTTCTGTTGACAAGAAATTTATGTGGTAATAATTTGCTCGAAATAGATGCCGACTGTAGGAAATGAGATATCCATCATAGGCTTGTGTTCCACCAGCTGCACAGTGGCTATTATGAGAGTATTTCAGCTTGCGTCGACCCCAGTGTTTGTGCAGTCAAGATTATATATACCCACGATCCATTGCCTGCCTGAGAGGCGCTGGTGGAGGTCTATGATAACAAAGACTTGGTGATTTATGACTTGCTGTGAAAGCAGAGCTTGATGAGATTAAACAATTTCATAGCACAAGTGTTTCTCAAGACCTGATTTGTAGTTGCAAGCTGATGGTAAATCACATTTATATATCTGCAAGCGTGCTCAGCAGAGGACTGCAATTACAGTTTAAGACAGCTACTTTTTATTTAATTTTTATCCTGGTTTTGTCTCTTTTATATCCCCTTCGTCGGCAAACCATTCACCTTCACAAGTCCTTTCCTGGTTAGGAGGCCAAAGATTGAAGTCAATGATGTTCCTCTTGGAAGAAAGGCGAGGGGGAGGAGACTCTCTGAGTGACTCCGACTGGTTCAAACTGGCTTTTGACTGGTGGGAGTTCTTTGTTTGGTCTCATGGTCAAAGGGAAAACCATTTCTTATTTTTCTTCTGCTCACACACTGACACTTGAACTTCTTGGTGTTAGAGATGGAGTAACAAGGGGCTTCGTCAGAGTGATAGATATGTGCAAAACCACTGATTCTGAACTGTTAAAGGGCATCAGGACAAAACCAAGTTGGGGGGGTTGGCTTCAAGGTTACCTAAGGTTAGGTTATCCAGTCCTGTTCACTAAAGCCAGTCTCCTTAGTGTAATAGAATATTACTGGCTCAGGTCTTTGCCATGTATCATCTGTGGCCATGCCTAGAATGCACTCTCTTATTACTTCCACGTTGTAGAGTCTCTTTTGTTTTTTAAGACACAGCTCAGGCACTGTCTTCTGTATGAAATCTTTCCTGATCTCCCAATAACTAGATTCCCTCTCCAACTACCTTTATCTAGCTACATTACATATATTTATAAGTTATATATATTCATATTATTTATATGTGCTTATGTTTATTCTGGTTATTTCTGAACTTATTTCCCCCTTTTGGATGTAAGTTTCTTTCAAGTAAGAATTGCTTAATTATTTTTGCTTGTATCTCCAGTACCTAGCACATTTTCAGAACATAGTCACCCTTAATAAATGTTTACATAATGTCTGATTCTTGATTGATTAATTTGACCTTGAATATTTGATCTTTGGGGACCTCAGTTTTCTCATATGTAAATAGAAGGAGATAGATCAGACAATATTTAAGTTCTGTTTTAATTATAAACCCTATGGTTGTGAGGCAGTGTTCTGAGGTAGAAAGTGTGCTGAGTTTGAGTCAGGTGTGGATGGGGTTTGAATATTATCTCTGGTGACATTAACTCTGTGACTTTGGGCAAGACACAGTTTCCTTAGCCATAAAGCAAGGATAGAAGACTTGGCTTAACTTAAATAGTATATGGAAAATGCTTTATAAGTCTCCAAAGTGTTTTACGAATGTAGGTTATTGTTATCAAGAAAACGGAACCATAGACCCAGAACTAAAAGGTATGTTCAAGATCAACCAGTCCAATCCCCCCATTTTACAGATAGGGAAGCTGGGGACCAGAGAGGTATGTTAGGGCTAGGATTTGAAATCTGATCTCTTGATTCAAGTTCAACCTACCAAATTCAGTACTGTTATTATCAGTATTATTATTTCATTCACTTGATCTCCCTTGATGGGTTCTTGTAGCAATGACCAAAGACAAGTCACATTCTTGTTATTATTCCTGTATTTAATTATTAGTTTTACTCTTCTCATGTTATATTCAATGAAGTTCAGATAGAAACAATCCTGTGACAAGTTTCTATTCTATTATATTCTATTTATGTTTAATATTCAGCAGACAATTAGCCCAGGAAAAAAATTGATAGCTTTTTGTAATTAAATAAAAATGTTGGTATATAAGATCTTGATCAATTGACTCACTGGAAATGTTTTGGGGACAATTCCGCTAATATAGGATGATGGAAATGATACATATTTTATTTCCTTACTGCATGGTTTTGAGTTCTTCTTTTTGGTCTCTATATTTTGGAAGTTTTTCATTCCACATCATTTAGAAGTTTAGGAGTATTGCATATGGCAGAAATCTATTTAAAGATTATCCTTAAATTTTTATGGATCAGTATTTTCCCCAGGTGATTGTGTACAAAGGTTTCATTTGTAATGGGGGCCTGATTCTGGTGCTGTTTATTTGTTGAATTCTGCAGGATATTTTGGGGTTGGCATTTGTAGTATGGGGCTTTGTTCTCTACTTATAAAATATAGTAAGTGTCTGGTATATATAATTCTGATCATTTGATTATGTCTTCTTAGGTTTTTGATAGGTGGTATGTAATAACGATAAGTATCATAATATAATTGTATTATATTATAGTCTTTATGCTATAACATTAAATACATTTTCTTTTATCATTTTTACTATTGTTAAAGATGTAACTTGGTGTAGTGACCTGAGGACCAAAGACCTGACGTCAAGTCACATCTTAACCACATTCTAGCTCTGTGAACAGAGATAAATCACTGAACCATTTGTATCCCAGGTGATGTTTTGAGTCTGTGAATTACAGATGCATTTCCCGTTTGTATCCACAGAGGGATTTTTTACACTGGGAGACCTAAATTGATGAAATCACAGTTTGATCTAAAATAAGTACATATTCAGGCAGGTAGGTGACACAATAGATAGAATACAGTTCCTGGAATCAGGAAAACTCATCTTTCTGAGTTCAAATCTGGCCTCAGACACGTATTAACTGTGTGACCCTGGGCAAGTCACTTAACCCTGTTTACCTCAGTTTCCTGATCTGCAAAATGAACCAGAGAAGGAAATGGCAAATCCCTCTGTATCTTTGCCAAGAATGCCCCAGATCGGGTCACCAAGAGTTGGACATGGCTAAAAATGACCGAGCAACAATAACTGATCCTTTTTGCATTAGACATTCCTTGAATTAGAAGTATGGAACTTCCTAAGAAAGGTTTAGTTGCTGTTTGGCGCAATCAACAGAGAGGGACTGGCTTCCCCATTTGTTGTGGCATGTTTCTTTTTGATACAGACTTATGCAGCACATTGTGCAAAAGACAGGTAGTAGGCTAAATGAAGAATGACATTGATTTTTCCTCATGTAATATGGCAGCATGGTCAGATATACACAAGACTCAGGGTCTTTTTCTGTCCTTGTAGGTCATGCAAACCCTTATGAAGAAAAGATGCTGGTAGTATAGAGTTTCTGTGTGTTTTAGTCACTGTTACTCCCTGCCTCTCACGTTCCCAAAGTTCATGTCTGCTCACTAGCCCATAAGCAAATTCCCAGTTATCACCTGGATGAGATCTTAAGTTTGGATGTAAGGATCAATGACACTGTTATTTCATTTTGAGTTTTTGTTCATTTTTCTAAACTCTGTATAGTTCAGGATATCTATATATTCAGAACAAAGGCTTCCTCCACTCTTGTAATTTTTTTAAACTTCTTTTTTTGGTTGAATTTATTTATTTTGGATATTTTTTGTTTTTACTATTAAGCACTTATTTCTCTTCTCCTTATCATTTAATTTCCTTAACTGCCCAGCCTGTTGAAATGTGTTCACTTGTTCCTCATGACATCACAGTGAACTCATGGTGGCAATGAGGCGCACCCAAGCCCCATAGATAATGCCTTCAAAGTCAGAAAAAAATCCTGTGGCAAGATTCAATAAGCTATATAAAAGGAAATGATTAGGTAGACTTCATAAATAGAGTTGGAGCTTGTTGTAACGGATAGAGGACTAGCCTTGAAACTAAATGAAAGACCTGGATTCAAGTCTGGTCTCTGACACATGCAGTTCATGTGACTCTGGAAGTCACCCAACCTCTCAGTGCCCCAAGGAACTCTTAAAGACTTTTGGTTTCAGATAAACTGCTGACCTGAATGGAGGTAGGGGTGAAGGAGGAGATGGGGCTGGGAGCTCAAGGAATTCCTTTACACTGGGAATTCTCTACATAGATAAAAGAAATCACCAGTCCAGACCAAAAGAAAAACAGACAAAATCAAAGCACATTAAGTGCTAGTTCATCAATAGAGGGAACAGATGAGGGAATTATTAGTACAGACCAGTGTCTTCTCTGCTATTTACAGAGTTGCCTGGGGGTCACTGAGAGATTAAGTGATTTTCCCCCCAAAGTCTCTTAGTACATGTCAGAGACAAGTTTTGAAACCAAGACTTTGACTTTGAGACTACCTCTTTTTCCATTATGTCATGATGCCTTGTAACACGCAACAGTAATATGAAAAACTAGCATTTTACAATATGGTACTTTAAGGTTTACAAAGACTTTTACAAACAATATCGTTTTATCCTCAAAACAACCCTGAGAGACAGATGCTTTATTATCTCCATTTTACAGAAAAGGAAACTGAAGCAGACAGAAGTAGAATGACTCATCCAAAGTGAAATAACTGGTGTCTGAGGCTGGATTTGAACTCAGGTCTTCCTAAGTCTAGGCCAACTGCTCTAACTACTATGATGGCCATTTAGGGTGCTAAACCATTGAAAAAAAGGCATTGTTATTATCTACAGCAGCAAGAAGAAAGATTTAGAGGACTCTCTGACTGCTGAGGCCACAAGAGTCTGTGGCTCCAAGCCCTGCATTGTCTCAGCCCTTTACCTGATGAAGATACATTAAGTATGCCTGAATACCTGTAGAGTCAGATGAGATTTTATTCTCCCTGCAAGTCTTATAGTCAGAGGCCTTGTAGCTAAAACCCTCTCCCCACAGAGTATGAATGTTAAAATAACCCATGAAGCCTTTTATGAGAGGGTGGGTTGATCTAGCATCCTTGGCCCAGATTCCAGGGACCTGGCGTGAAGATCTTGAGAACGCTGAGGGCTTCGTTTCTCCCTCTGGGGTACTAGTGTATTAGCCTCCCAATAAAAGTTAATTGAATTTAATTTTATGTTTTAAGTGTGATGCATTTTAAGGTTCTCCCCAGCGTTAGAGTCCCTCTTGAAAAGGCAGTAAATTCATATTATTAAACTACCCAATGTAATTCAGCTCAAATAAGCATATTCGGCAGTCTTTATTCTGGATATGTGGGACTGACCTTGCATTGAGACTAAATCATTTCCACCCAGACAAAGTCTGTTTTGAGTTAATTGGAGGAACAATGTAGGTGTACAGTAGGTCACTTGGAGCGTTTTATTCTCTTTCTGGCCCCAATTCAAAGAGCAACCGCAGCATTCATTTTCTCATGCTAGTACTTCCACCGTTTTATAAACATCAATATTCAATGCCATAATGGGGAGGTGGGGGGAGAGACAGAGGGGAATTTTCCATTCAAAGCTTCTCATTAGTAACACTGTACCAATAATATTATGATAATTTCAAAACAGAGGATTTTTCAGCATAAGCCTTAAAAGGATATGTACATTTATGTTGTGATGGATCCGTAACCACATTGATACGAATGTTTCCTCCCACAATGGAGATCACAGCCCATCCATGACTGACTATTCTGTGCAACTTTTGTCAATGTTCTCCCATCCATTCCTTACAGGGGACACACCCAACAATTTCCTCTAGACTTCTTGACATTGTTAGAAACCAGTAGAACTCATGAGTTATTGCTGGGTTTCAATGCATGAATGGCCTACTATCTTTTCTGTTCATACATTTCTGCTGACATTCTTTACAAGGCGTCTCCTGTACAATTGGAGCACAATTGGTAAAGTGTTCCAGTCAACTCAATGCTCCTGCACCACCATGGACTCTTTGTTATTTTTGGAGGTGACATTCAACCTTAATTCCATGGAGAATTTGCTAAACTTCATAAATGAGATCCAAAACCACTCAAAGGAATTTAGTCTGGCTATTCATGCAGCAAAAATCAATTGGATGAAGATTGTTTATTATAAGACTAGGATATAGAATTCAATGGATGAGTCATACAACTGGTCTACTAGTGTGTGTGTGTGTGTGTGCATGTATAAAATCAGTCATTCAAACAAGAAACACCTACTGTGTGCTGGGCACTGTGCTAGATGCTAGGGATAAAGATACAAAATTGAAATAACCCCTATGACCAAGGAGCTTATGTTCCATCAGGGGAGACAATATGTAGGTGTAAAAGTGTTAGTTGGGTTAGAATTACCTTCCTCCTCCTTCCCTTCCTTCCTCCCTCCCTCCCTCCCTCCCTCCCTCTCTCCCTTCCTTCCTTCCTTCCTTCCTTCCTTCCTTCCTTCCTTCCTTCCTTCCTTCCTTCCTTCCTTCCTTCCCCCTCCTTTCCTTCCTTCCTTCCTTCCTTCCTTCCTTCCTTCCTTCCTTCCTTCCTTCCTTCCTTCCTTCCTTCCTTCCTTCCTTCCTTCCTTCCTTCCTTCCTTCCCCCTCCTTTCCTTCCTTCCTTCCTTCCTTCCTTCCTTCCTTCCTTCCTTCCTTCCTTCCTTCCTTCCTTCCTTCCTTCCTTCCTTCCTTCCTTCCTTCCTTCTTCCCTTCCTTCTTTTTTTGAAGGCAGGACCTCAGTCTGGTTCTTTTATCTCCTACATCCCCTAGTTGACTTTCTCTTATTCACCTCCAGTCTATTAAATCTTTACCTGTTCAGATTACCTTGTATAAACTTATTTCTGCCTGTGCACTTCCGCAATACAAATAAGTTACTTTCCTCGAGGTCTATATCTTTGAAGTGGCAGTTTTACTTCTTTTATTTTCACTTGGCCTCCCCTGTGGCTAGATGGTACCTTGTTTTTTAAGTGTTTCGTGTGAGTACGTGTTGTTGTTCTCAATGGAATTGGCTTATAATCAACAGTTTTTGTAATTGGATTTGACTGGATCTTAGGCATCCAAGAGAACACATAAGTGAGTAACAGATGCCCCATGGCCATTCTTGACTCATGTTCCTTTGTCACCCCTACATATCCAAACCCAACCCACTCTTTCCAGATGAAGACTTTCCTTGAAGCTTTCTTTGATGTCTCCAACCCTTAATAATCTTCCTCTCCTCTGATCTCCTAAAACACTTATATTCTGCATCAAAAAGTTTAATGCAGTCAACTCAATTCAAATCAACAAGCATTTATTAAATATTAAATAGGCACTTGTGCAAAGCACTGGGAATACAGATATGAACAGAAAGGCAGACAGTCCCTGACCTCAGAAAGGTTAAATTCTACTGGGGGAAACAACACATAAAAATGGAGTTGGAAAGAGGGAAGTGAGAGTATGGATACCTGGTACAGAAAGTTCTAAGGAGATGAGTCAGGAGTTCAGCCTGGAGAAGAATGAAGACATAGTTTGGGTCTTTTCCTTAAAATAAGGAACATTCTATGAGGAAGGAGTCAATCAGAGGAAGATCTGCAAGAATGGGAGATAATTCCAGTAGAAGTCCAGTGATGGAGTGAGGTTACAAAATAAAGATGTTTCTGTAGCATGGTAGGGAACATCCTGCAGAGATGAGTCAGAAGTGCAGTCTGGACAGGAATGAAGACTATGATACTATGTTTTGAATTATTCACTATTGTGTCAGGTTTGTCTGACTTTCGTGACAAGATCATAAAGATACAAAGGAAAATCACAAAGAAGATGCATGGGGAGATGAGATTCCCTTCACAAGAAATATGACTTGAGATGTCCAAGTTTTAGATATACAGCAGAGATCTTTCCTGAATTATCAGGATATGGCCCAATATATTTTCCAGGTCCTTCCACCCTAACTATATACATTCTGTTGTGACAGAAGGGAATGGCATGGGAATGGTATAGAAAAATGTCACGTTGGTCACTAAAGAAAAACCAAAATATGGGATGTTGGGTTATCACCATCAGAGTGCTACTGTTATTAAATGTGCAGAGACCTTTGGGAAGCTTGCCACCATAATTGTGAAAATATTAGACATACCCAAAGGGATAGACATCGACCAATAAATAAACATTTATTAAATGCCAGGCATTGTGCTAAACTCTGGAGATACAAAGACAAAATTGGAAATAGACATGGACTTCATGGTTTTTTATTCCAGATTTGCCTAATCTGGGTCAGTTCAGAGACTGAGTTTGGAGAGTTAAAATGCAATAAACCATTCTTTGGCCACAGAATGCGCATAAAACAGCTTTGTTTATAAAGGATTCAAAAATTTTCTTAAA
Source organism: Bettongia penicillata ogilbyi (assembly GCA_023548195.1). NCBI lineage: Eukaryota > Metazoa > Chordata > Mammalia > Diprotodontia > Potoroidae > Bettongia > Bettongia penicillata. The sequence continues at coordinate 12,890,677 of JAJHZJ010000027.1, forward strand.
AAGTCAGTAATTGAGGAAAGCATTTCTCCAGCCTATAGCAGTTCAAATATATTCTCTGATATCAATTCTCACTTAACTGCATCTTTTTAAGATGTGAACAGCCTCCCAAACCCTTAAAGTAGCATGCTGTCAGAAGCACTGACCAATATGTGGGGTACCTGAAGCAGAAAAGCTCAGCAGGACAATGGGGGGGGGTAGGGTCAGCCACCATAGCAATAGGTTGTCTCCACAAATGATTATCCCAACACTCCCATGAGCTTATCAAAGCCAGAGAATGTTGCAGTGAATTGAGTATGACAACAGCAGTGCAAAACAAGCTCCTATCCCATTTTATATTCTGTTGTTCTATGTATGAATATAAATATGTACAAAATATATACTCAGTATATGGGTATGAGTAGAAGACACCATTCCCTGGGGAGTACAGGGTGGAGATCAGTAAAGGATTCATAAATAAAGTGAGTTTTAAGTTATGCTTTGAAAGAAACTAGGGATTCCAAGAGACAGAGTAGAGAAGAGTGTATTCCAAAGCATAAGGAACAAAGTCATGGGGTGAGATGAGAGACAGAGGATCAAATATGAAGAACATCAGTTCCAGTTTGACTAGATTGTAGAGAACATGATAGGGAGTAATGCTTAATAAGCACTGAAAGATAGTTTGGAATCAAGTCATGAAGAGGATTAAATGCTAAATAAAAATAAATAGAAATTTATGTGTGATTCTAAAGGCAATGAGGAGCCACTGGAGTTTGAGTAGGGAAGAAATATGGTCAGACTTGTGCCTTAAGGAAAATCACTTTGGTAGCAGAGTGGAGGTTCGATTGGGGAGGAGATAGACTTTTGTCGACGGAACCAACGCGTTTTGGGGCATGGCAGTAGTCCATGTGAGAGGTGATGAGTGTCTGAGCTAAATTGGTGGCCCCAAGAAAGAAGGAGATGGTTGCCAGAAACTTGGGGGTAGAGTCAGTAATATACTGTTAACAGATTGAATAAGTTTGGCATGAATTATGCTCTGCTGGTTACCTGGGTTATCTTTCCCAGAGGGGAGATGTTATACTAGAAGCTATGGAGAAGGCAACTATGGATCCATGCCATTATGAGTTTGCTATATTACTCCAGCTTTGTTACTTTTCTTCCCTCTTGCAATCCCTTCTTTCTTTGACAACAGAATTATTGATTGTGTCTTAGGCTGAGTCACCAGTGATGACCTGTGCTACTGGAGGGTTATTGACTCATTGCATCTACTTCTGAAATAAACCAAAGGTAGTGCTTTCAAATCCTGCAGGTGTACTCACCTCTCCCCACTCTGATGGCCCAGCCTTTCTCTTATTAGACTTACAACAATGAACGGAAGTGATAGGATCACAGACTGCCCCCAGATTTTTATAGGAGGAAGAAAAAAATGTTGCACTTTGGCCAAGCAGAAAGTGTGGTTTTCATTTGGTTACCTGACTGGGAAGCCCTGGTTTTTAGCCCATCACGGGTGCTCATTAAACATTACCGACAATATCAGCATCAATTTGTTTCCAAGGAGGAAAGAAAACTCCCTGTTAAAAACAGGCTATTCTCTAAGGTCTTTAAATAAGGTAGCAAAGAAGCCTATCTCCTGTGCAAGAACACCAGCTACAACCAGGAGAGCCAGACCTAGTATGAACTTTAATTCCATTTGAATCTCTTTGCTGAAGTGGAATAAATGGTTTGGGATTAGTTTTGCATTGAAAAGGGAGGGGAAAAAAAACAAATTCAGAAAAAACATGTCCTGAATCTGAGTCTGCCCAAAGTGCTCACACCTGATTTCATTCCCACCTCATTTATTTACACAGAAATCACCAGCAAGCTTTTAAAAGACAAGCCAAGCTGTCAGCCTAAGAGACTTTATGGGAGTGAGTGTCATTGACATTTAGGAAGATGTGACTCTCACTTAAGAATTAAAGATTGGAGATAACATTCCAAGAGTAGGCTTTTCAAAAGTTTTTCCACACTTGTTTTTTTTCCTTTTTTCTGTCTTCAGGATATCCAAAGGTCTCTGTGGAATAGGTCCAAAGAGATCCTGTAAATCTGTAATGATTCAGATGGTAAGAACTAAACATTCAGAAGGTTTGGTGTGTTAATTCTTATCCTAGGGATTTGTAACCTAGAATCCATGGACAAATTTCAGAGGACCCATGAACTAGAATGGGGAAAAAAAAAAATCTTTATTTGCACTATAACTGGTTTCCTTTGTAATCCTATATATTTTATTTTATATATTTAAAATCATTTTAAAAACATGCAATTGCTTATCCTATCTCTCCTCAGTCTTATTTTCTCCTTGTTTCCTCTCTCCAGTTTCAACAAATGGACCACATGTGACATGTCTCTTTTAATAGCCTGGTTGTTCTCTTCTGCTAAATCCTCCGGTTGTCAATGTCCTTTCTAAAACATGACTCCAGGGACTGAATACACACCAACTTTCAGAGATGGTCCAGATAGTAGGAATATCTCCTGCCTTGTCCAGACTCCTGTGTCTCCATTAATGTTGCTTAAGATTGCATGAACTTTCTTACATGCTATGTCATACTGATGATTGATTTTGAGTTTTGAGTCTACTAAGACCTTCAGAACCTTTAATTAAACTTAAATCTGAAGTTCTGTGAAATGCTTATCTTTAACACTAGTGATTATCTTGGCACATCTCCCCCCATCTTGTACGAAAGTAAGAATTTACACTTATCTCCATTAAATTTCATCTTCCTCTAATTTGTTCATTGTCCTAATCTGTCAAAATATTTGTGAATCCTAATTCTTATGCCCAGTCTATTATCTATCCATCCCAGTTTCATGTCACTTGCAAATATGATAAATTTGCCACCTATAGATTGATCAAAGTCATTGATAAAAATATTCAGCAGAACAGGATCCAGGAGAGATCTCAGTAGATCTCAGATAGAGGTATCTCTTTATTTTGACATCAATTCAGTGGTATAGAGGAACTCTTAATGTGAAAACTTCTTCCATTGAGGCATATCCACAACTTCTCTTTAATGTATAGTTTTAGATTCTTGGGGCACTGAGAGGTGAAGTCAGGTCATCATGGTTACATAGGCAAGTAGGTTTCAGAGGTAGAAATGGAATCCAGCTCTTCTGATTCTAAGATCATCACTCCACACTGCCTTTTATTATATGTTGGTGTTGGGCAAAACACTTATATGAAGCAAAGGAATAAACTAAAAGAATTGTGTGTGTGTGTGTGTGTGTGTATGTGCTGGTGCATGGAAAATAGGCATGTGTTACTGTATTGTTTGTAAAAGGAAATTCCTATCTGCCTCTAATTAAAACCTTTCAGTTGGCCCAATGAAGGATAGACTTTGAAGGGATTTTGATGATGGTTTCAACATCTTGGATGTTTTTTGCTGCCTTCTTTCTGCATGGACTCACTTCAGACCTCCTCTAAAAAGGAAGCAGACCCTTATTTTACATTCTTGGAGCTGCAGATCAATCAGCATTAGTAAAAAATGAATCCAAAGTTCTGCCCTACCACCTACCCCAAAGCTTAGGAGAGACACACAGCATTCACTTTCTCAGGTTCTGTCTCTCCTTTTTTCTCCCACCGCCTGTCCCCATCTTTCTCTTGTTGGGTCTCAGAATAAATAACACATTTACTTCATCTTTAACTTTAGATAATCAGTCACAGACACCTGGCATCTTTCTGATGAGCAATGTACATTTTATGCACATGGTGTCATAATAATTTAGAATGTCATCTTAATCTATTTATGATCATCTAATGACTGAAATGTTTTACAATTGTGGGGGGATATTTTATAACTGAAGTTTTAATGGGTGAATCACTAACACCTGGCTGTCTGGAATGCTTTTCTTTTCCCCCAGTTAGGCATTTAAATACATTTCTGGAAGGCCCAAGGGGTGGGATGTGACATATAAGCTTTTAAAAGGAAGAACATTAGTTCTTGATACCATAATGATCAGTCGGGTGAACGTTTGCATACTTACTGTTAACGCCCACCATTAAATGGAAAAGCTTGATTAAGACCCTTGGTAGGGTCTCCCTCCCCTCCCCCCAGGTCCTTACCATGTGAAAGCAGGAAGGGGGTTGTTGCATTTGTATCCGTCTCTCAGGGAAACTTGAACTCTAGAAACATTCCTTTTCCTCTTTTTTAACCTTTCTACTTTTCATCATTTTGTTTTATTTTATTTATTTTCTTAGAGTCAACTAATCACTTTATTGCATACCTAGTCTGTGCTTCAGCCAGAACCAGTGATGGGAAAATACAAGAAAACTACATAAAATATGTTCCTTGTCTGTGGGCAGCATATCGTCAAGTTGGGGAGACAAGACATACACATTTGAAATAATCAATAAACAGAACAAGACAGTCTATAATTAAGTTTATAATAGATACTCAAAAAACTGTGGGTTGTTGATGAAGTTACTGCTAATGCTGATAAATTGATAAAAGGCCAGAAGAGATCTGAAAAATGGAGTTGCCCAATGAGGACCAAGAGTAGATGGGCATGTGCAATGATTGGCTGGTCATCCCAGTACCAAAACCTACACAGAATGCCATTGAACCAAACTGTTATCTTCGTAACTGACATGAGTAGAATTACATATTTCTTGCCCTGGTGATCACTGCTTGTGCCCATATTTTTAGCTGGGAATATAATGGCAAGTCTGTGTATATTTATTTCCAATGAAGATTGACTACACTGATGAAATAATGATAGGCTTTTCTTCCATTTTTATCAGATAATGGGGTCTCTGGTGACAAGTCCCTACAGTATCACTTTTCAGAGTGCGTAATGCATAAGCTTACTCTGCTCATGCTTTCTGGATAGCATGAGTTGGTGTTTCTCACCCAGTCATGATCTCTGCCCTGTACTAAGGGCACTTAAGGAGTCCTGTGTTTTAGTGGTACCTATGACCTGGCAAATTCTTCAGTTAGACAGTTGTTGAAAATAGAAGCAGATACTCTTTATTTTGGAAGAAGCCGTCCTCTGAGGCATTGTCATCCTAACAGAACTAATAGTACCTCAGGATGGGCATCAGCAAGGGGTGTTTTTAATGCAATAGTTCAAATGACTACATTTGGCAAAAATGCAAGAGAAAAAGTGATGGCTTGGTTCTGTGAAGACAGAAAGTGCAATTCAAACAACCCTTAAAGTTTATCGTTAATTTGTATTAATCCTACAATGAAAATAACAATGAAAAAGGCAGTAAAGTTATATCTTCTCTCTTTCCTTATGTACTTCCATTTTCTGGACTTTCCTTCCCTTGCACACCAAAGCAGTATGGGAGCAGCTCAAACTAGACATTTTAAGTTCTTGGGGTTTAACATTTCATGGAAACCAAGGTGCAGGGGCTATCTTGTGCCTCTTCATGTATTTCCAGATCTTAGCACAGTACCTGGCATATAGGTGCTTAATAAATGTTTATTGATTAGCAGAATGATCACCTATGTGTGATGAGTTTCTCAACCTTAAATTGTGACAGCCTTATATCTTTTTCTGGACATGTATGGTGTAGATGATGCCTTCTAATTTCATATGCACAAATCATGTATTTTCATTTCTGGTAGGGCAGTTAGGTGGTATAGTGGACAGAGCACCAGTGCAGGAATCAAGAGGACCTGAGTTCAAATCTCACCTCAGATGCTTGACACTCACTAGCTGTGTGACCTTGGGCAAGTCACTTAACCCTAATTGCCTCATCCTGGGTCATCTCCAGTCATCCTGATGAATATCTGGTCACTGGATTCAGATGGCTCTGGAGGAGAAGTGAGGCTGGTGACCTGCACAGCCCTACCTCACTCAAAACAAAGTCTAGTGCAAGTTATGTCATCACTTCTCTGATGTCATGGTCTTCTTCAGCAGCGAAGGACGAACACACATATTTCTGGTAATGCTTTCCTACCTTCTTATACACACAATGCATCTTTCCAATTGTTTTTTATGCACCTGCCATTTTGATACTTTGAAAGTCACGGTGTTCTATGATTAGCAGCCATACAGACTCACTGGGAGAGTATTAGATGAATTTGGTGAAAAGAAATAACTTGGAATCATTTTAAATAGTGTGCCTTTTCCCAAATGTGATCTAGCCTTCTTTCTTCCTCGTACTCATTTCTAGGTCCAGTTTGTTGTCTACCTTTGGTATCTTTCCTTTATATTTTTGGTGTAGTGACTATAGTGCTGAACCTGAAGTCAGGAAGACCTGGGTTGTAATACTATATGAGAATTACATAGTAGCTATATCACCATGGACAAGACTAAGTTTCCTCATCTGTAAAATAGAGGATACTGTCTGTAGTACCTTCACCAAAGGGTTTTTGTGAAACTTTGGCTAGACTAGACAGTGCTTAACATCTCATCTAGCTACTCAGTTTGCCATCCTGCCAACACCCTGCTAACCTGTACCACCCAACTCCACTTCTACGTTCACGATCTGGGAATCATAATAAAATCAGTTCTACCATGACTTTTGGAAATGTGTTTGACAATCACTTCTTCTATAAGCAATCTCTGTGACTACCCAGTACAAAACAACTTTCCTTGTCTGCCACTCTCCTTTGTGTTTTGGTCCTCTCATAAAATATAAACTCGTTGAAAGTAGGGGCTGTATTTCTTTTGTATTTGTGAATGTCAAATCCCCAGGATTAAGCACTGCACCAACTACCTTCCTTTTCTGCTATTAATCTTTTATATATGATATTTTAAGAACTGCTATACAAGAAAAAAACCTGCTTTTATAGCAGAATAGAAGTGTTAGGATATAAATACATCCTCCGTAGTCTTGTTGAAAGTATCTTGTTTCTATATCCAATAGTGGCTGGATGGCTGGGACTATATGCACCTCATTCTGTTCCATTGAGATTTTGATATTTTCTATTAGGTCTATATATTTTGAAAGCTTTTCATTTCATGTATCTTAACAATCATCATCACCATCATTATTTGTAATATGTGCAATGATGGATTAACTAATTGTCAACTATTGCAACTACTATTTCAATAATACAATAATTAGATACTGTATATCTCATATCCACTTGTTTTCTTCCTCTGAGGATTGCTAAGCCACCCCCTGCCAGGTGCAATCAGCACAATGTAATCTGTAAAGGAACATCAAAAACTTCAGTCTTTATAGGAATCCCTAATTCTGTTTGTTTTTTGGACATCCTCCATGATGGCAGCAAACACCTTTGGTAAACCTTTGTCTTCCTGCTTCTTTATACCTTGATTGATATTGATAAGTAATGAATGAAAAATAATTCAATAAACATTTGCTATGTGCCAAGGTCTGAGGATACAGGCACAAAAGCTAGTCAGTCACAGCCCTCACAGAGGTTACATTCCAATAGGGGAAAACAGCTATGTGGTACAGTGGATAGCGTGCCTGGCCTGGAATCAGAAAGAACTGAGTTCAAATTTAACTTTAGACACTTTTTAGCCCAGTGTGACCCTGGGCAAGTCACTTAACTCTGTTGGCCTGTTTCCTCATCTGAAAAATGAGCTGGAGAGGGAAATGGCAGACCAGTATCCACTCCAGTATCTTTGTCAAGAAAATCCCAAATGGGGTCATGGAGAGTTGGATAAGGCTGCACTACAAAAACAGGAGAAGACAACAAGAAGGGAAAGGTGAGTCCGGAGTGCCATCAGCATTGATCTGTAAGCTGCCTGGGAGGAGAAATAAAAGCTTACCTATGAGGGATCGGGAGCAAGAGTCTGAGTTACGGTGGAAGGTGGAGAAAGACTGGAATGGAGGCATCATGGTTTGGAGATTACACAAGGATCACTGAACAAAATTATCTCTCGGTTCTTATTTATCAAGGAATCTCATATGATATTCACATTCTCATGGCAGACATTTCTTTAAAAGTCTTTGAGAAAAATGCCTTTTGTTTATACTTATTGTTTGAGGACTGAGAAAATGCAAAACAGAACACAGAATTAGGCATCAGGGTATACTTTCCTAGGTGAAATAAGCCATTCACTTAAATTTTATTTAGAGAGGATTCTTATTCAGGGATGGCTTAGACTATTCTGGAAAATAGAAACCAAGGGGACAACTAAGTCATTGCTTCCCACTGGGATCCTGTCATACTCCATATTAGAGGGGCTGGCAACAGCATAGTATATTAAAGTAAGGGGTATAACAAAAGTCAGTTCTAAACTCTAGTTCCTAAACCTAATGCCATCTCTCATTGTATTACCTTGGGAAAACCATGTCACATGTCTTGGTTTCTGTGTCTGTAAAATAATCTTTGTCCTACTTACTTCTCAGGGTTTTGGTGAGAATCAATTGAAATAATCTGTGTGAAAGCACTTTGAAAAGTAGAATGTGCCATACAAATACCTAGAAACAGGTGTTATCATTTCAGAACTCGGTTTCTCAGTTGCCACACAATGGTAAGAGTTTAGATCAAGTGTAGCTGGTTCCATTATCTCTAAGGTGATATTGTTCCAGCTGAGGTTTGAAAAACATACAAGAGACCTTTAGTCCCTCAAGTTTATCTTTGAGAAGGGACTGCAGACCCCTAATTTGTTTAGTGGTTGCCTGATCTGGGACACAGGAATATGGTAACCTGATCACATATGTCTTTATTTATTGAGATGTTTTCCATTTGTTGCTTTTTCTCATTTGATGGGATGCCCCCCTTCAAGTATAGTAGCTCACTTGGGGACTCTTCTGGTCATTATTTTGAATGTTTCTGTTCTTTGAGCTTTTCCAATTAAACACCATTTTATTCCTCCCCCACCATGATAAGAGGGAAAATATCTAATGGAGACACTAATGTGGGGCTTCTAGAGGCCTTTTGTGCAAATGTTATCTCATAAATTCTTATAAGACCCCCATGGAAAAGGAAATCTAGCTTCTATGTAGCATAGAGCTTCTTGTGACAATAAGGATAAGGATAAGGGTGGATAAGGGTGATCTTTTTTTCTTTCCTGTTATTTCAAATGCAGAATAAATAGTCTATGGATCTGTGTTCATAATTTCTCTAGACAGAATGAGGTAGAAGGGGATGGGAGAAAAGAAAGGGAAGGGGGAGAAAGGGAATAACTTTTTATATAAAATACCAGCTGTGTGACAGGTAATGTGCTAAGCACTTTTAGAGATATTATCTAATTTGATCCTTACAACAGCCCTGCAAGGTAGATGCTGTTATTGTCCCCATTTTACATTTGAGGAAATGAAAGCAAATGGAGGTTAATTAACTTATCCAGGGTCATGCAGTAAATAAGAGTCTGAGACTGGATTTGAACTCAGGTCTTCTTAACTTCAGGTCCAGCACTTTATCTACTGTGCCACCTCATTGACATTGCAGAAATCCAGCTTTAGCCTCTTTCCTCGTTGTTTCAGACCCAATACATATACTATTCATATGACTAGCTCCATTTGTCCCATTTTTTTGTTTCTTTATGTATATAACCTTTTCAGAACTAAATATTTTCTTGATATATCTATAACCTCTCTCTTCCCAAAGTCCTTCCAAAGGGTCAAACTCTTTCTCCTTGAGTCTTTGCTGTTTTCTAAATCTCTTAACCTAGTTCTGAAAACTACTCCTTGTTGCTCTTCTCTTGTGAAGCATCACTGCTGTATTTCAGGAGGTGCCTGCTTGCTTAGGTGAGAAGCTAATGTATACCAAAGCACAGTCAGTAGAGGCCAGTGGAGACAATGGGAATTCAGCAAAGGAGGTGAAAATATCTATTCTAAGGGAGCAAGCAGAAGTGGGAATCAAAAACAGGCCAAGTTGACAAGAATGGGATGCCAAGAAGCAAACTATCCTGATAAAACAAAGAGGAAAAATCAGAACAGAGTATTCGACAGTCAAATTTAGACAAAAGTTGGAAACGTATGGAACTAGAAATCTCATGGAAGAGACTATGGGTCATTCCATTCTGTATTGGATAGTGGCAACCATGTCCAATCCATTGTCTAAAATGAGACAATCTATGGGATACCAGAGTCTTAACATTTCCCATTTATCATTTTTAATGACCTGAATGAAGATGTAGAAATGATTTCCAACAACAGGAGAATGGCTAAAACTCTGATATTTTAATGTAATAGAATACTATAATGAAATTAAGGCCAACAGCCATAAAAAATACAAATAAGCCTGCAAACATCTTACTAAAATAAAGGAAGGCAAAATAAAAGCAGAACCAGAAAAATGAAGCCCACACTAGCTACAGCCACATAAAAGGAAAAGTTAATGGGAACAAATGGACTTTTTTTTTTTTTTTTTGAGACTGGGTCTCTCTATCTTGGCCAGGCTGGAGATGCAGTAGCTGCTCATGGTCCTGATCTCACTATTATTGGGCACTGGAACTGTCACCTTTTTCATTTCTGACCCAGGCCAGTTTGTCCCTACAGCCTGGTGACCTACCCATTACCAGGGAGCTCACCATATTGGTGCTGGATTGAGTATAGGCATCTGATTGATTAACATCACTACTATTCAGAACTCCTAAACTCATGCAATCTACTAGTTTTAACCACCCCAGTTAGAGATGTGTACCAACATGCCTAGCTGGAAAAAGATTCTTGATGAATCCATAGAGTGAATGGCTGAAAAATTATCATTATATATATATTTCACATATTGGAATTAATTTAGATATGAATGATTACTAAATAAATTTAGTTGGTTTTATTTATACTTTTGGTATTAATAAAATATTTGATTTTTTGAAAAACATAGAAAGTTGTTGAAGAAATGATGTATTTACAGATGACAGAAACCTGGGAAGAACAGTTAATTATTTTAGTAGAAAAACTCAACATTCCACAAATTGAAACTCTGAGCCAACAAACAAAAAGATAAAATTTAATAGGGAAAAAACCCCCTCAAAACGTAAACCCCTTGTATTTTGGATCAATTACTCAGTTGTATAAGCACAAGATAAGGGAGACAGAGCTTGGCAGCAATCTGTGTAAAAAAAGATCTGAGGATTTTAGTTCACACCAAGCCCAGTGAGTCAACAATGTGATATGGCAGCTAAAAATGTTAATGTAGACTTAGGCGTCCTTAATGAAAATATAATGGAAAGGAATAGTCCCAGTCTGGGCTGTACTGGTCAGATAGTATCTGGAGCATTGTGTTCTACTTGGGCTGCCACATTTTAAGTACACTGACATGCTAGAGTGCATCAGAGGTAGTCAGTTGGGATGGCGATGGGTTTGGAAACTGTGTCATATGAGGAGGAGCTCAAGGAATTGAGGAGGTTTTTAACCCTAAGAAGAGGAGACTTAGTTGCTATATGATAGCTGTCTTCAAATATTTAAAGAGCTGTCACATGGAAGAGGGAAGGAGGCTTGTTCTGGGCTGCCCCAGAGGGCGCAACTAGAAATGATGGTTTGAAGATAAGAGAGGCAGATTTCAGCTCTCTGTCAAGGAGGGCTTTCTAACAGTCATAGCTCTACAACTGTGAAAGAGGCTATTATTGTAGACTGGCAAATTCCCACCCTTGGAGGATGGGTGACCCCGAGGCTAGGTGACCATTTCTCATAGAGGAATTCCTACAATGAGAGGGAAATGGGAACAAGTTATTCCACTGAGGGAATATTGAATATCTTCTTTATTCTAGGCACTGTGGAGATAGAAGGACATTCCTTGTTCTCATGCAGTTAATATCATAGTAGAATAAATTTAAAATGTGCACAAATAAATGGAATCCAATGATATATAATTCTGAACTTTGATATAAAAATCTGTGGGGAAATAAAAGTATTATTGGAGGGGTGGGGTGGGGTGGGAATTCCTTTTAGCTTAAGGGGAATTGGGAAAGCTCTTGTGTGCAACTTAGAGTTTAAAATTTTATAATTCATCAAATTCAAGGTTTTCTGAGTTGAAGGATCTGTTCACCCAGGCTGGGTTTTCTCTTCCTATATTACTGCATGAGTTCCACTTTAAAAGAATTGCTTACCATGTCCTTTGAATACATTCTTAGCCAGTTGGTCATTCAAAGTTATTACTTTTTTAAACATTGGTTTCATGTTAGTGAATATTTGTTTTATGACCTTTGTGTTCATTTGACACTGATGCTGTTGACTTACCTCTTTGGGCATGCATGTTGGGAAGCATGGATATCGCCCAAGGTTCTGCTTAGGGATGACTCCTCTCCCCCTGCACTCTCTCCCTTGGTACTCTCATGGATTGATTTATCTTCTCTTTACAAATTATTTCCAAATCCATACGTCCAACTCCAATCCTGAATTTCAGTATTGCATCTCTAACTGCCTATGGGAAATGGATATTTCAATGGTTTCTCAAATTCAACGTGTTAAAAATCAAACGTATCTTCCAAACTTCTCTATCTCAGTGAATGAAACTATTATCCACCCATCGACCCTTTGGGTACTGATGTTGTTAACTACAACGTCATCTTTGACCTTTCCTTGTCTCTTACCCCTCCCGTCACTGACCAAGTCTTATCATTAAGACGTCCACATCACCTCTCACATCTTCTGCTCTTCTTGCATCACCATCCCTCTAGCTCAGTGCCTCACCTCCTCCCACCTGAAGTATGATAGCCTTCTAATTGGTCTCCCTGCTTCCAGACCCTTACCTCCCCTCTCCAAATCATCCTTTACATAGATATCAAAATAATTTTCCTAAGACACAGGAAAAACTCTGTTACTCCCTAACTCAAAAATCTTTGATAGGTTCCTGTTGCCTCTGAGATCAAATACAAACTCCATTGCCAGACTCCAACCTACCTTCTCAGTCTTATTTTGCATTACTATGCTTTATATAGATTATATTCCACTTGAGCTGGTCTACTAGCTCTTCCCTGGACTCAGCATCCTTCTATGAACATTTGGACAATTCCATCTCTTATATCTAGATTACAATCCTTTTCTCATTTCATCTTTTAGAATCCTTATCTTTCTTTATGGCCCAACACAGGTGCTACCCTCCTTCTCTTTTCCCAGCTATGAGTGGTCGGTCCCACCTTCAATATTCCTAGAGACTTTTAATTCTCCTTTTCCTCCTTTCATGACCTATCCTATCTCATGTCCCTTATCTATATTCACATAGTCATCTTCTATCTAGTTCCCTTAGGGCAGGGGGCTATGATGTTAGAATGTTTCCCAAGACTTAGCTCAGTGATTTGCATATTGCAGGCATTCAATAAATAATGTTACATTGAATGTTTTTGCAATTTGTTTTTCGAAAGAGTGAATGGATTTGTATTGATATCAACACAAACTTTGTCCTCACTTCTCATATGACCCATGGCAGTCATTTGCAAGTAGCTTGGTAATATCCTAATGAGACCATAACTTGTTCATCCCCTACTTGGATTCTAATATTCTTCAGGCCTCCTTTTGTTCCACCCCCACCTACCTGCCTGATACATTCTATTGATCCTCTAGGATCCAGTTTACTTTTGACCTCTTCCATAAAAATCTCTGACTCTTGTAGCCCACCCTGATAATCCTCTTTTTCTGATTTCCTGTCATCTTTGTGGTTAGTTTAATGGGACCCTTAATTGCTCCCTTATTATTTGACATATGCTATATCTATATCGATATATCTGTATCTATCTAAATATGCTACGTTCACTTCTCTGGTTAGGTTGGGAAGTCCTTGAAGGTTAGAGCTATGCCTTACTTTCCTTGTATAAGCCCACATGTGCCTCCATAGTGTTGGCATAGAAAGAGTTCTACTGTGGTCTGTAATGGGGAGGACATTAAATTAAGTATCATGAGGTCTGAGTTTGAATTCTGGCCTTTTTCCTTACTACCAGCATCACACAGGGAATTCCTTTTACATCTTAGATCTTCAAATTGCACATCAGTAAAGAGGGTCAGATTCGATGTTCTCTAAGGATCCTTCCTCCTCTAAATCCAAATAGCCCAACACTATATTTATTGAGCGCTTGTCTGGGGCAAGTTTCCCTGCTGGATACTGTGAGTTTGTTGGGAATCCTGTGATTTTGAAAAAGAGGAGATTGGTTCTCGGGGAGAAAAATCCCTAACCTGACCTCAGTTAAACAATGCCTTAAGTAATAGAGTTAATCAGCCTGGCAAAATCAATTTTAATACCCGCTAGCTAATTTTAATACCTGCTAGCTAATGTACCAATGGACTATTTAATTTGGTATAAATACCATGCTCCCAAATCCTACAGGATCCCTCCTTTTGTCACCTATTCTGCCTCAAAATAGGAGGGCTTTGGAGAGACTAATCCTGATTTGTGATGCCAAGGCAAGGTCATGCCCTGCTCTCATTTGGGTGCATGCCTAAGAGCACTAGGGAGCCACACCTGCCTCCATGTCATCGTTCTGCTCTGCTTAGGTATGACTCACCATTCTGAAATTGCTCTCTTGTCCAGAGAGAGTCAAAGGGTTAAATTTGACTCCTCTACCCAGTGTAACTGTTTCATGTTTTAATGGCTTAATGTGTTAATAACCATACAGCTGTTGTTTTTCAGTCTCGTCCTTTATTGAATTAGCCACCATTTAGTTGGCTCAGTTCAAATTGTAAACAAATTATTTTTGCATATGGATCAATGGAAATTTAATAAAGTTTATTAAAACTGTATATTGGACCTAAGTGTGCTGTTTTCTATCATGGATGTAACCCAACCTCATTAGACTGACAAATATTAACTGAATCTTAGGAGCAAAATACCCCTGGCCTTTTAGAGGTATTATTACTTTTTTAGTGGACAACAGTCATTATCAGAGCATCATTGAGTACTGTTTTTCTGGATTATTAATGCTTTTCCTTCTCTATATCTCCAGGAATTATCATCTCCCGTATACTGCCTTGGCTGTTCTCCTGATATCTTAGGCCTATACTCATGACAGTCTCAGTTTAGGTTACAATAAATGTTATCTTAATCTCAACTGATTGACAAGTTCCTAAAATAGCAGCATTTCCAAAGTACAAACTCTGATTGTAAATCGGAAATGGACCTTTCTTTAGAAGCACTCTGAATAGGAAGAGGGAGTTCATTTAGGGTTAAGATGTGACTCTTTGGAGTCCTGTCTTTGACAGAATCATGATAATGGTGCACACCTCTCTAGAGCTTTCCAATTCACCAACAACTTTTCTGACAGTAAACCTGGAAAGCAAATAGCACAAATAAATTATTAACCCCATTTTACAGATGTGGGAACTGAAGCTGAGAGGTTGAGTTATTTGTCCTGGTCTATACAACCAGAGCTCTAACAAGATCAGGGAGAATGGAAATTTGCCATTGGACACTAAGATGGGATTTGGTAAATGGGTTACGTGTTTTCCTATTGCCATGATGTCCCTTTTCCAGGTTCTTCCTTCCTCCTCCTCCAACCTTTACTCTAGAGGACAGACTACCCTCTTCATGATGCAGTTGCCACCCAGGTGACCCTCAGACTCCTTCCATTTTGTCCCACATGAAAAGTTTTATGACTCTTCCTAGAATGACTAAATGTCAGTTATGACATGGAGCCAGGTCTTCCAGCTTCGGTGCTCTTTAGACCAGTTATATGTTGTCTCATGATTGTATCTAAGCTATTTGAATGGTGTTATAGATGGCAGAACACACACAGAGAGCAAAGTTTGGAAAAGAGAAGACTAGAAGGTGAGTCAGAAAATGAGTATATTGACTTTTTTAGCCTTGATCAGTAGTGTGATTTTAGAAAGGCAAACAGTTCTTTTCATAGTTGGAAAAGAGGAACAACGTACCATCTCACATTCTTACTCCTCTTTGGGAAGATGAATGGGTCAAGTGGACAATCATTCATTCATTCAACATTAATTAAACTCCAGTCACTGGAGAGTATATGGGGGGAACGGGGGCACGGTATATTGGAAATCCCATTTGCCACAGGTGAAAGTTCTTGTACCACCAGTACTAACAAGAAGAAAGCAGTTCAGTTTAGCCAGGGCTTGAACCTTTTTGTAGGGGCTGGTTGTT
Organism: Bettongia penicillata ogilbyi; assembly: GCA_023548195.1. Lineage (NCBI taxonomy): Eukaryota > Metazoa > Chordata > Mammalia > Diprotodontia > Potoroidae > Bettongia > Bettongia penicillata. The sequence goes on from JAJHZJ010000027.1 coordinate 12,906,594, forward strand.
TCCATGATTCTTCTAGAAAAATGGAATACTAAGTATAGGCAGCTGGTTAGAACTGGAGCTCCTGTGACTCCTGAAAGTTATAACAAATGGAACTCATTATCACCACCATCCCCTTTACCTTTGTGCTACTTGAGGCAGAAAATGAATTTTTTTCCCCCCTGGTTTGTTTTTGAGTCTTTCAACCACAGAGAATAGGGATTAGCCTGTGGCTATCATGGTGCTTTCCAGGCCTCTTGGCATGCTGCAAATGTTTACTTACCTAGGTACAAATAGGTAAAAGCACATAGTTAAAACTCCCAGCTGCAAGGTCATTTACCTGTTTAAAATTCAGCGGCATGTGCCGCCTGCAGTAGAGGGCTTGCTGGTATGAGCCATTAACTGCCTGTTGTATGTAACCTCTCCTTGTCTTACATGCAGCTGCGCGAGCCACTGGGACCGTGCGGCTAGCCCGCCGTGCATGCCATCGTAAGCAACAAGAGCAGTTTAACTTGTGATCAGTGATCATATGATCCGGTTACAGGGTGCAAGCTCAGTCAAGTAGAACTGGTAAATCATTAAAAATGCACTGGCCTCTGTGCTAACTCTGGCTGCTGAGCAAAACATCATGCTAACGTGTCTGCTTTCCTACCCGCATGCGCTCACACCCCTGTGCAGCCAGGAGCTAAAACTACTGGTGGATTGGAAGAGGCAGCTATTTTTTATTTTATCCACTTGGCATAAGCATGCCAATCATCCCTTACAGCACAGAGTAGAGTGAAAAATGAAAACCTACAATGCCCTTCCATGTTTTCTAATTAATGGTGAATTCATTTATTTTCTGAAAGCCCCTCCAACAATTGGCATTTTCTTATTTTTTTTCATCCTTGCCAATCAGTGGGGGTAAGGTTGATCATCAGGGTTGTTTTAATTTGCAGAGCTCTTACAATCAGTGATTTAGAGTAACCCTCCCATGTTCTTAAGGCCCTTCCAAATGTGTGCAAGGCCCTAAATGCACACTGGATGCTTGCCTCCTACAGGAAGATTTCCTTGGTGAATTAGTTCCTTCTAACTTATAAATGCCCGATGACTTCTTCTTGGGCCCCTATTGTATCGTTTGTAGCTGAAGGTCTCTAACATTCCGATTTTCTGTGGAAGATGCAGATTGACCACTATGTTGTTGTCTTCAGGGTTCTATCTATGAAAAATATAAGACACAAATCGACTTCTATGTTGATATCACCCATGATTAGAATAAGTCAATTTTGCAGAGATCCAGGCAAAACTCGCTAGCACTGTAGAGAAAAAGACAAAATAACAGCTCAGAAATTGTGAATACAACACTTAAAATACAATTAATACTTAAAACCATCAGTACTCATACCCATGAAAGAATATGCTTATTATTAGCTTAAGCCTATATTCCAAACTTTTTAAAAGTTTGATGCCGCATCACTTAGTTTTTAATTATATATCTCATAGTATTTTCTAATATTTCCATTTGTCTGGTTTTTCCAAATACATCATAAGCTTCTGGGACAAGGGACTATGTGTCATTTAGTACTAAGGCAGTATTGGGAACATAGCGGATATTCAGTAAATACTTTCTGACTACCTGGAAATTGAGCTACAAAATTAAGGAGTGATGGGTGGTCAGGCTCAAGAGCCAGTGTTACAATTGAGAGGGTGGCTGAGCTTTGAGAGAATTAGAAGAAGCAAGCTCTGCTAGCAGCCCTGAGGAGGGCATCAGCCTTTTTATTTTTCACTCTAAGGCTACATCAAGACAGCTTATAAAAGTAGAGATAGCTCAGGCCTCAAGGCTGAGGTCTCCACCATTGGATTTAGTATGCTAAAAGGAGGAAGAATTAGATCTGGTTAGAGCCTCTCTTGCTCAAAAGAGCAACTCTGGGGGGACTTGTCCTCTAGGTTACTTTCACTATTTATATTGACTATCTGTCTGTCTGTCTATCTATCATCTATCTATTGCTGTATAATAGATAATAAATGTATATATACATATATCACATACCCCAATGTAAGCAGTGAAAGTAACACTCTATATGTATATACCATTTGTATGGTATATAATATATGGTATATAATATACATATACACATAAATATTCATATTATATGTGTGTATATATATGCACATACATATATACAAATATTATACATATACTATGAGAATCTATGGAAAACAACTAAAATATATATATGTGTTGTAGAATGTGTATATATATTACATATATGTATATAGTATGTGTGTATGAGAGAGAAAAAGCATGTATATATTGTTCTTGAGGAAAGTTTTGTGCATTAGGTTATACTACAGACTGCGTCAGCTCTTATCCAAGTACATAACAAAAAAATTGGACATCAATGACTCTTTCTCACTAGGTCATACTATCTTTTGAGCCCTTCTTTCCAGGTTGCCTCTGTCAGAGGTCACCAAACCATTCTCATGTAGCTCCCTCATAACCCCTTGTTTCTTTAAGAATATCTTTTGTGTGCAATGCCGTAGGAAGCATTGGTGGAGGTATGGCAGAGAAGGCCCTGAACTTGGCCTCAGAAGGCCTTGAATTTATTGCTTATTAGCTGTAGACCTTGGACAAGTTTTTTCACATCTAAGCCTCATTTTTCTCATCTATAAGATGGAGGTCATAGCAGTTCACTATGTATCTTGAAGGGTGGGCATAAGGAAAACACACTGCCCACAGAACAGCAGCAGTATAGACCTGTGAGCGATTAATCGGCATTACATACAGAGTGTGTATAAATTTGTACTCAGCTGGAATGTTGAGGAAAGGCCCATATGGTGGCCTTTCCTGTGGATATCAAAGTCGCTATCACAGGGCCTGGCACAGAGTAGACACTCAGTAAATGTTTATTGAATGGGTGAGCAAGTGAATGAATTATCAGATAGGGTTTTCCACTAGCTAAGTGCTAGTTGCCAAGGCCTAAAAATAATGACTTGGGATAGGCAGGGGTTTTTGGATGCCACAGGGAAGAGATGTTCACAATTTATTCAAGTGTCTGTTTAGTCGAAGATGTGAGAACATGCCATTGGAATGCTTCTGGCTCTTCCACTTTAACAGCCTTCACAGGTGCCCCCTGTTTACCCTCAAGTGGGTATTCCTAACACTAGCAGAGGAGGACTTTGGTGGGGGGGGGGTGAGGTAAGGGGGGGTGAGTCTGTGATGGGAACCCATTTTTCATTTTAGTTTTTCGATGGCAGCTGTCTGCCTTCAGAGTGACTGGTTATAAGGCTTGCAACAGCCATTCATAGCCCTACTAAAGATAGGAACTTCCATTAGAACAGTTAGGAACCACAATAACTAGGTCCTAGGTTTACCATGGAAATGGAAAGAGCTTAGTAAACTGGTCATGACCTTGTTGTTCCAAATCTTTTCTTCCTTTCTCCCTTTCCAAGAATTCCACTTGGCTGGTTGTAGGAATGAATTAGCTCTTCCTTTAGGAGGGTAGTTTCTTGGCACCATGAAAATTTGGGAACAGGATGCAGTCAGGGAGCATGTCAGGTCTCTGGATGTAGGCCCTCTACTGTCTTTCTCTTGGTCTCATGTCTGTCATCTCTAAAATGGACACAGTGAAGTCTACTTTATTTTTCTTATAAAAGATAAGAAGGGAATAAAACCATGATCTTGTGCTTAAAGGTCATAGGACAACAGAAAATGCATGGACTTAACATAAACAAAGGAATTGTTTAAATAACTAAGATACACTATGGAAAACTGGAGAATGATGACAGTTTAAAACTGGAAGGAGGGATATGGAGGCTATCTCATTAAACTACTAAATGGTTGTTGACTTCATTTTATAACTGTAGAAACTGAGTTTTGGTCAAGTTTCATGGCTTACTTAGGATCATGTAGCTAGTGAGTAGGAGGTCTAGGCTTGAGACTAGACAACAGCTCCTTGTACCTCATTCAGTGCCTTTTTATTTTGCCATACTACTTTAAAAGGTAGGAAAACATGAGAAAATTATATAGTTAATTGTTAATATAGTTAATGATATAGCTAATTGTTTATGGAAATTTTTGATTGTTAGTGGTAGAAAAAGAATTGTGAAGTTTATAGAAAAGAATTGGGAGGATCAGTGACCATAAGGCCCATGTATATCTCCATGACTGTTTAACTCACTCCCCCAGTGCTGGGGAAGCCAACAGAGATTACATATTTCCTCTAATACACTTCCATAACTACCCAGAGTGCAGGAAGAGTGTAGTTCTACTGGATGTTAACTGAGAAGAGAGCCATTTACAAAGCTTTGCTTGCTGTTCAAGAATTAAAATTTAGGCCCCTACTAATATGCAGCCCTTCAGAGGAAGGATGTTTTAAAAATTCAAAGCACCATGATCATTATTTTTACAGTGTGACAAAGCAGAAACATAATTAGAAAAGGAGTCAGAAGAATTGGATTCAAGTTTTCAGAACTGTAACTGGTATGAGGTGAATGGGACTTTTTCCCAGGATCTGACATCTTGGTGGGCACAGTTTCTTAAAGGGCTGGCTGACTCTCTTCCCATGGCAATCTCTTTATCATGTTTTTTTTTCAGAATTCCTCCAGGGATATATTGCATAATCATTCCTGGTTGCTATTAGCAGGAAGCCTCTCTTAATCCCTAGAGGGATGCCTTCTCTTCATTAGCTGAGCTATACCCCATCATGGTCCCCCAGCAATACACACTGCCCATACCCTATCAGCTGAGTTTGGTCAGAAATAATTCTGGCCAGTTAGGGTTTTCCTAGTCCTAATTCTGTCGCTAAAAGTTTAGCCTTGGAAAAGGGTGACTCTCAGTTTCCACATCTGTAAAATAAGAACTACCTTACTTCATGGAGTTATTGCAAGGAGTAAATAAAATGCTTTTGGAAGAGTGTTGACTAGTATATATTATGCCAGTATAATGCATTATAAGGAAGAAAAGGCCACCAATGGATTTCCTCTTGTTAAAAGAGAGGGAAGGTAATTTATCTACATGAATTCAAAGTTCATGCAGAAAGTGTATTGGAAGTATTACTAAAGTTTATTTTTTCAAGTCATAATACAAAGTTTATTAAGTTTCTAGACTTCATTATCCTAGTCAATGAAATTAGCTTGCTTTTTCTTAACCCTGTCCTATACAATTACAATAGAAGGAGAATGAGCTTGTGCTATCCCATGGAACCACTACAACATTTCTGCACACATGGGAGAGGAATCATTTGAAACCCAAAGCCGCCAAGAGGAATGATTAGGAGCCACCAAACGGCTCCTGGTTATAGGACAGCAGCTTCAAAAGCATCCTGCAGGACCTTGGCGAGCACAGGCTGTCTTGACCTATATCTTTAATAATACAGATCATTGCCCTTGTATTGAAGCTAGAGGGTAGGACCAAGTGCTAGCTACATCATGCTGTAGGAGAGATTGCCCAAGTTTACAAATTCCCCACACAATGGGCTATTGCTTTGATTATCAAACTAGCTCAGCTCCATGAATTCTAGAGAAAGAGAAAACACAACTCTTCTTCATGTGCTACCTCCCTGGATGCACACACATACACACACACACACGTATACATTCATATATATGAATATATTTACATACATGTATCCAGGCATATACATGAATCTATTTACATATACATATCTGTGCATATATTTATTATGTAAGACCCAACTTAGAGAAATGGCGATGTTAACAGTGAAAATAACCTTTTGTTTAATTAGAAAATAAGAGCTATATGGGACAATAAAAATGGTTACTGCTGCCCTCCGTCATTGTTTAATAAATATGATTGTGCAGGAGATAATGGTAAATGTTATTTATTTGGGCAATATCACACACTCAGTAATTGTTCACATTGTTAATAGTTTTCCTGCATGGAAAATGGAGTAGTTTCACAATTTGCTTTTTTTAAGCAGGGAGAGGCAGAGAGAGAGAGAGAGAGAGAGAGAGAGAGAGAGAGAGAGAGAGAGAGAGAGAGAGAGAGAGAGAGAGAGAGAGAGAGGGAGGGAGGGAGGGAGAAATACAGAGAGAGAAATACAGAGAGAAAGAGAGAGAGAAATACAGAGAGAGAGACAGAGGGAAGGGAAGGGAAGGGAAGGGAGGGGAGGGGAGGGAAAGGAAAGGAAAAGAGAGAAGAAGAAGAAAAAGAAGAAGGAGGAGAGGGAGGAAAAAGGAAATGAAAGGGGAAGAAGACGGAAGGAGAAGAGAGACAGGTGGAGGGGGAGGAAGTCTTTACTTCCAGAATTGGAAGGGACTCCAGTGGTCATCTAGTTCATCTTGTATATGAACAACAATCCCCTTTTGTAACAATGTAGTGACAGGTGGCAGAGTGAATGCCAGACCTAGAATCAGGAAGACCTGGATTCTAGACCCAGGACAAGGCCTTTCATGACGCTGCCTCAGTTTCCTCATCTATTGGATAGAAGTGATATGATAAAACCCAGTCTTACATGGTTTTCCTCTGAGTTTGTTCTTTGTGGGTATTCAAATACCATGAAGATATACATTGTGTTTAAATGCTTGTGGTGCAGAACAAGGTCTAGCTGGCAGGGTTGGGGATTGGTAGGCTCATATTGGGTTAGCTTTGCTCACTCCTTCAGAGACTTAGGACTGTGTGGATACACCTCCTCCTCCCCCATGGAACTTCTCCCCTTCCCCACCAGAGTACCATCCAAACTCATAGTAGCAATTCTACAAGGGGTGGCAAGTGGTGGAGGAAGCAAAGTTCTCAGTCTGAGAGTTTTTCTGGAAGAGTTTGAGGATTCTCCCTTTGTAGCTTGAGGAGAATCAGTGTAAAGTAGAAATCTGTCAAGACCTCTCAGAATCTCAGATCTAGCACCTTCCTGCTATACCATGGATCTTGATGGAAAAGTATTGGGCAGGTGCCACTTACACTGACACTAGAATAAGTTAAATTTAGTTTTTTTAAGTGTTACACTCTATTGGTAGCCAGTCTACACATATTTTAGGTACTTGGCATGGGAGAGACATAGTAATGGGCATTTCTATATAGTCAGCCTTTGGGTGTTTACACTTCTTTCTGCATTGTCCTTGATGAAGATGCTCCATTTCCTGATTTGTAATATTTTTTCATGTGTTGAGGTGGTAATGGTGGTATGAGAGATGCTGGATGCTTTTACTTTCATTAAGGTCACTTGAGCCACAGGGATACTCCATTTTTCTCTCTGAACCATAGAGCTGTTTTCATCTCCCCATCCAGGGACCCTCAAACAACTCTTTCCTCAGAGAACCCTCCCCAGTTTATTGACTGCCCTCTCAGCCCTTCCATGAACCAATCTATTTCTCTGGGTGACCAAACAGATAGATCCTTCAGCCATTTCCCCCACCCCGGCACACCCTTCCCCTAGAAGAAAAAAAAATGTAGACAGTGTGTCAAGAGGAAAAACATAACACAACAAAACCCTCTTTCTTTGCACAATTCATTTTAAGCTCCAGAAATCCCTCAAAATCCCCAATCTCCCTTTGCAGTCTGGTTCCCACTCTCTAACTTTCCTCATCTCCCTCTGAAAGAAAGAAAGAAAAAAAAGCTCTTCTTTAAGGGACTGATAAGTTGTAGGCTGATGCTTAGCAACAACATTCCTAGGCCTTAAGTAGCTGCAAGCCCCTCTCTGAACCCTTTGATGTGACTGTCAGGCCAGATTTATTTGGTTTAGCACATTGTCTACTTGTCCAGATGTATCAGGAGATAAAAAGGAGTCATGTTTACACTCTCTCCCCCTTCTCTCTCTTTTTTTTGGGGGGGGGAAGAAAGGAGGGTGGAGAAGGAGAGAGATGTAATTAAATCTTGTTTTTGATGAGTCTTGGGGAGCTACAGAGGAAGAAAACAGGATTCGACTGGAGTAAAGGGAGAGCCTGCTTAGCAAACTAGACACCTGACAGTGTCATATAAAATAAAGTCGAAATCCATTGCCAGTGTCCAAGAAGTTGTAGGCAGGGCTGATTCAGTTTTGCTCAAACCAGAGATTTTGTGTTTTTTTTTTCTTTTCTTTTCTTTTTTGCACTCTCCCCTTTCCTATAGATCAGGGATCATTAGTTTTTTTTTTCCATCTCCCAGGCCCCATTGGCCATCTGATAAGGTCACAGAATGTTTCTAAAAGCATAAAATATGCAAGATTTCAAAAGAAGCTATATTGAAATACAATTTTCAGAATTATGATTAATAGCAATTATAATGATAGAACAAATTCATGGACTCTAGGTTAAGAATCCCTGCTAGAGAAATCCACCCAAGTGGAAGGGAGATAACCCCTTGAAATTGATCAATCTCTAAGTCTCTGCAATATACATTTTCCTTGCCCAGTGCACTTCAGGGAACACAGAGTGGCATGGACTTTTTTCTAAATATTTTTATGATGATTATAATTTACCATATGGATCTTGAGATAGTGGTAGGTAGTTGTCAATCTGAAGCTGATAAAATCATTGAACCTCAGTGATCTTGAATAAACAGATCTCCCCTGAGCTAGGGAAGCAAGGAATGGTGAACCCCTTAGCTGTTAATTTCACTTGCACATTTCTTCTCATGCTTGAGCTTTTAGGAATGCCAGCCGGAGACCTCCCCCTCAAATGAATGACCTGCCCTCAAAGGTGACAAGCAGGAATCTTGCATTTAGGGCAACTATGGACCTGCCCAGACATCAAAAATCTTTGGCTGGCTGGCTAGCTTTCATCAGCTGCTAAGGAAAAAAAAATCATTCTATTTGCATCTTAAATAGATTGCCCGGCAGCACCCCCTTCTGCTGACAAGACTGTGTGACAAGACGCCTTCAGGACAGCTCTGTTTTCTTCCCACATGCCTGGCCAGAAGACTTCTCAAAAGCCAAGTCGGGGCTCTTTCTAAGGCCTTTGCTTCTCTGTCTGTTACCCAGGCACAAGTACAACCCCAGAATGAATGCTGAACTTTCATATTCCTGGGGAAAGCCAGGTCTTACCTCCTGAGAGTGTAGTTTCCCCATTTGTCAGATAATAGAAAAGAAATTGTGAATTAAAGAATTATGGAAAAAGTGAGAGCTGACAACCCCCCAGACTTGAGCTCACCCACTCCTCCTGAACATTTCCATCTTGCAAACATACACTATCCAGTCCCTGGGTTCCCATCCTCAAGTCATCTTGGAAATTCTAGGCTCATCTTATGTGTTCCCCATTTGTGGGTCAATGGAAAGGACAGGAGGCAATTTTCCTTTGTTCCAAAAATAACTTTGGATGCCCCCCCCTTTTTTAGAATGAATTTGAATTATTATTGTGAAGTCTCCATGTTTCCAAGAATAAAGCATGGGGTGCCTGTAATTTATAGGTGGGTGGGGAATTAATGGAGAAAGCATATTTGGGTTTCTGTGTCTGTGTTTGCCTTTCAACCCTCAGGAATCCTGTCTTTGTGTGTGTGTGTGTGTGTGTGTGTGTGTGTGTGTGTGTGTGTGTGTGTGTGTGTGTGTGTGTGTAGGGGTGTAGGCATCAGGGTCAGAATGATCTGTTGAGCCAGCTAAATTTAAACATTCAAAGAAGAAACACTGGCTTGGAACTTGAGACTTAGAGGACGGCCAGTTCTCCTACCTAAATAGATGTGGAATTTTGAGCCAAGCCATTGCCTCTCCATTTCTTCATTTGTAAGAGTAAGGGTTGAACTAAATTGTCTCTTCAAATTATAACATTTTCTGTTCTGCTCTTAGAAGATGTGGACCTGTAGATGACATAGAAGAAGGGTAGGGTCAGTAGATGACCCTGGAAGTTGGGAGAATTGAGTCACCCTTATTCTCAGGGTGACTTGGCAAGGGTCATCACCATCATAAACAACTGTCTCTTCAAACAGCCATAACTAGTGGACAGGATGCTTCTGTTAGCTAATTGCTTATCAATCCCTGAAGATGAGCAAGGCCATCTTTGTGAAGTTATGAGCTAGACAAACCTCACTTTGGATTCCCAAGTGATTTCCCAATGCCTTCATAGTAGTTCTATCATACCCATCTACCAGGCAACTTTCATATTTTAGGGTCAATCAAGGCCTTTCCTAAGGTGGTTAGGGGCTCTCCAGGCCACTGTAATATTCTCAAGTTACAATATAGTATAGAGATAATATAAATTAATGGAGAACTTAAAAAAAAACACTTAAGAGCCATCTTCTAGAGCAGAATGGTTGATTATGGGAAGATGAAAGGTTCAACACAAAAATCCTACCCATGTTTTGTTTTGTTTTGTTGTTTGGTTTGTGTCTTAGCCTCTTTCTCTCTGTCTCACTCCAATGTCTTGGGAATAACATCGTAGTATTAGCTAGCATTTTATAAAGCCCCTACTATGTGCCAGGCATTGTGCTAAGTGTTTTATAATTGTTATCTCATTTGATCCTTACAACAATCCTAGGGGTTGGGGGGGCTATTTCTCTTCCCATTTTGCAGATGTGGAAACAGAGGCACATGTAGGCTAAAGGACTTGCCCAGGGGTCACCCAATTATTAAGTGTCTGAGGTGTGATTTGAATTCATGCCTTCTTGACTCCAGGCTGCACAGCATTGCACCCTATGGCGGTATCTAGTGGTCTCAATAGGTGAAGCAATGGATAGAGTCCTGGGCCTGAAGTCAGTCATACCCATCTTCCTGAGTTCAGATCTGGCCTCAGACACTTTCTAGCTGTGTGATCTTGGGCAAGTCACTTAGCTCTGCTTGCCTCAGTCTCCTCATCTGTAAAATGAACTGGAGAAAGAAGTGGCAAATCATTCCAGATTTTTCACCAATAATATCCCAAATGGGGTCACAGAGGGTAGGACACAACTGAACATCAAAGATTGTCTTAGTTTTTGTTTTTTTTACTTCAACATCACATTGGTGATTCACTTTTAAGTTTCCAATCCCCTAAGATCCCAGGATCTTTTTTCCTAGTAAAAAAACCTGTCCAATGATAGTTTCCTAATTATGTACTCTGGAAGTTTACTATTTTTAGCTCACATAGAAGATTCCATGGCCCAGTGATTTAGCCTATCAAAGAAATCTGGGGATCTTGAATCTGTCCTGGGATATAGAAGCTCTCACTTTTAGTTTCATCTCATAAGTAAACCAGATAAACATGTTAGAATTACTAAAGATTTGTGGAGTTGCATCACTAATGTATAGCAGTCTTGTTCTAATTGTGATACAAGCTTTCTCAGATTTTTGACTGCTGATGACCCTGGAAGACAATAAGCCTAAATGTGTTGCTTGGGAGTAGACTGGGCATTTGAATACTTGCTGCTTCAAGGGTCTTAACTCAGTACTGATCTTGGCCTTATTTCTTCTTGTTGTTCCCTTGTATCCAACTCTTTGTGACCACATTTGGGGCTTTCTTGGCAAAGATACAGGAGGAGTTTGCCACTTCCTTCTCCAGCTCATTTTACAGATGAGGAAACTGAGGCAAACAGGGTTAAGTGACTAGCCCAGGGTCACCCAGCTAATAACTGTCTGAAGTCAGATTTAAACTCACAAAAATTAGTCTTCCTCACTTCAGACCTGGCAGTCTATCCACTGAGTCACCTAGTTGTCCTTGGTCCTGTTAGGAGAAGGAAAACATGTTTAAACTCAGTAAAAACAAAAAACCAGCTGATTTTCCCCTTTTCTCTTTACCAAACAGTAATTTCAAGACTGAAATCCTAGGCAGTTATTTATTTATTTATTAGAGATTTCTCCACCTCTAGTCTTGATGGTTGGCGGATGAGCCAATCACTTTCAGTGAGCCCAAGAGTCAGTGGTGGGGAGGTCCACACATGGTCCAATGCAAATAGGACAGTCCTAACCTTATCCCACCCTGGAATCACAGTCCTGTTGTGAGCTTCAAGAATATCTCTTCAGATCCCACTTCTGCCACTTGCTGCCTCTAGGCCTTTGGGGTAAATCATTTAACTTAGGGGAAGGGGCAGCTTCCTCAGCTATAAAATAACAGTTAAGCTACATGATAACAACTAACATTTATATATGTTTGTAGAACATTTTACATATGGTTATCTTATTCAATCCTCACAGCAACTACTCTTTGAAGTAGATGATATTGTTTCTGCTTTAGAGATGATGAAACTGAGGCTAAGGAAAGTTAATTGATCTGCCCCACCTTGCCCCATATTATGACATGGCTAATAAGTGCCTGAGGCAGAGTTTGAACTAGGTCTTTTTGCCTCCAAACAGCATCTCCAAGTGGCAGTCCCTTCCATGCCCATCCCTTTCTCGAGCATAATTTCCTTATCTACAAAGACAATAATGCCCAGGTTCTAGTCGTCTATCTCCATTCTCACATTAGCCTGAAAGTCCTAAAAATAAAATAGCTCAGTGACATAGTGATATCTCATTTCTGTGTCATTTGTGAGGAATGAGGTTTTCTACATAGGTGAATTCTCCAAATAACTTTTCCATACTCACATAGCATCTTATTGATCTTATAGATAGGGTCTTATAATTTAGTGAGTAAAAGTCACGTGTTTTGGAGAGACAGAACACTAGTCTTCGAGACTGAAAGACTTGGATCCCAATCCTACCATGAACATAGACCATATAAACAACTGTTGTAGAACTGTAGGCAAGTCACTTAACCTCACTGTGCCTCAGTTTCCTCACTTGTGAAAGGGGGTGGTTGAACCTGAAGGTATCACCACCCATTCACACCTGCCTAACCAATGTGATATTGTCCATGTCCTCATTGCTTAGGACAATGCATGACACATAGTAGATGCTTAATTAATCTTTATTAACTAACACCTTAAAAATACTCTAGGGAATATTACTCAACTTTTCCTGACTTGGGCTAACCATCAATTTTCTCTTCCTCTCACCATACCTTTTCAATTCATACCTTCTTTTTCAATTTTGGGTTTCTTTGATGACATCATTTGCATGTTTCCCCTGCAAAATTCCATGCTTGTAAAGTATGGGTCACTGACCTTGTCAACTTTGCATTGCCTTAAAAAGAGAAAGAGAGGGAGAATGGGAGGAAAGAAAGAGGGAGAGAAGGAAGGAAGGAAAGAAGAAATGAAGAAAGAAAGAAAAAATGAAAGAAAGAAAGAAAGAGTCCTGCTGTTAAAGACCTTATATTCTGCTAGAGAGAACGCAATATGTATGTAAATAAGTAAACACAAAGAAATATCAGGAGGGGAGTGATTATTAACAAATGGATGGATTGGGAAGGGACAGGAAAGGACTGAGAAGAAGTGGTCATACTTGAACTGAGCCTTGAAGGAAGTTACGGATTCTAAAAGCAGCACTGAAGTGGGTGTGTATTCTAGACATAAAGAACCAACCACCTGAACAAATATAAGGAGGCCTGATATAGAATGTGATGAGCAGGGAACATGCCAGTTTATCTGGAACGGAGTGCTTGAAGGGAAGGGATAAAATAAGTCTGGAAAGGGAGGTAAAGAAACCAGACTGTGGAGGGCTTCTGAGGCCTGACTCCCTTGTATGGCTGTTCATACATGGGCTCTGCCTCCTCCAGCTAGAGAGTAAGCCACTGAAGGGCAGGGACGGTGTCTTAAACCCTTTTATATTCCCTAAAGCAAATAGCACAGGATTGACCCCAGTGTAGGAGCTCAGTTAATGTTTATTGTAGATGAGGATGGCAATAAAAATTACATATTCCTCTGCCTTAAAGAAAAAAAAATTAAATTGTATTAGCAGCTTTTCCTTGGTGGCCTGGGGCCAGTTGGCAATGAGAGCCCCTTTTAATGTGTTGTGCAGGAATACAGTCCTAAGTCTGTTTTTCTTTTATGTAGTTTTTTATATCCTCCCTTGATGTCAACTGTCAGTTGTCACTTTGACTGTGACTGAGCCTACCTATGCTATCTGCCTTACCCCCTTCCCTCTAACCTTTTGTAGTTTGTCGGTTTTATTACACAAGGACTGGGAAACTGAAGAGCCAAACTTCTTAAGAAATGCATGTTAGATAACGGTCAAAGCTTTGAGTTAGGGCCTAAGGAGTAAAATAGCAACAAAAAAAAATGATAACAGTAATAAGAGAATAACAAGAATAAGTGATAAAATAACAGTCATGAAAACTGGTCATTGTATGATGTTTTATGACTCATAAAATATTTCTCATGGATGATCTCATTTGTGATTTAGAACAACCTTGGGAGGTGGGTTATGTAAAACTTATCCAAGTTTTACAAATAAGGAAACTGAGGCTTGGAGGCATGAAGAGACTGACTCAAGGGCACACATTTTATAAGTGAAAGAGCAGATACTCTAATCTCAGCTTTTGACTTCAATTCCAATGATTTTTCCATTGTCCTATAATTACTTAAATGGGCAGGATTTGTCACAGTATTTGGAGAGTGGTTTCATAGGGGCTCAAGGCCTTTTCTGATATCTTTCAGGTGGAGGGCTATGTCCTGAAGAGTTGAAGTGGTCAGGACGTCTGGATCTATGGGGTATAAATATACTCCAGCTTGTTCTTGGATTATATGGTGTTGTCTGTTGATCTTGTTCATAGTGGATTGGATTCAATTAACCATTCAGTTCCATTACCAAGAAGTTAGGATTCTTCATGAGGGCAACAAAGCAGATGATTCAGGGGGGATAAGGTAGTTTGGGATGGCTATAACATAAGGACAAGGAATGACATTTAAAGTAGCCTTAACAGAGCCTGATAATGCCTTTGACTAAAGTAGTTAGGAGAGATACAGAGGTGAAGAAAGATGGAACCTTGGAATCCAATGACTGAAATAAAGTAATTCAACTTATCACTCTTTCCTTATTACTCTCCTCTAAACTGCCTGTAAACCATCACAGGCAAATAAGAAACTTTTCTATTGGCAAACATTCTTGGTGAAGGAGATTCCTTAACCTCCCTTCATAACATATTCCAGAACTGAATAATCCATACAGGTCTAGAGTTCTTCCCTACATCTAACTTAAATCTAATTGTAAAACCATTTCCTCTTGCTGTATCCTTGGTGTGGATAGAAAACAGCTGGTTGCCATCCGGTGTATAAAAAAAGCATAAACTTCATATACTTGAACACCGGTATTCAACGACCTTTCAACCTTTAGAAGTTATAAAATATTTTTAAGTATTTTGTTAGGTTGAAAATTAATCTAAGATCTCTAAGACTAATCTTTCTCTATTAGGGCATTATTTAGTCGTGAGTATTTGTCAACCGATAATCCTAGGATGATATTGTAAAACTTTCATTTTGATTGAATGTTCAGGCTTTGTCCTGGAGAGCCTCCAAAAAATTGTTATGAAAATTGACCTGGGGAATTTTCCAGATAGTGTATTCCTTTATTCTGAAGTTTCAAAAAATCTCCCTTTCCGCTTTTGGTTAGGCTATAATGAGTCAAGTGCTTCAGTGAATTAGGAGCACTTGTAGGTACCTATTTATTTCCCATGCAGTCTTCCTCATTAGTATGTAAGCACACTGAGAGCAGGGCCCAATTTTGTGTTTTTGCCCTCCTTTGTAACAGTTGAACACTGTGTCTGGCCCATGGTAGACCCATAACAAAGGCTTGTTGGATTGATTGGTTGCTCCATTTCCTAAGCAGGAGGAGGGGCAGTAGGATTCCCACCTGCCTCTTTTCCTCCTCCAAGCACTTACCCATGTCAATCTTGAGTAAGATCATTCTCTCTGAAGTCACTTTTGCTGGCGCTCTAAGATAGCGGAGTTGCTGCTTTCTCCCTTCTCTCCCTTCCCACCCCCCCAACACTTCAAAAAATTTATTTAGAGCCAAGCACCCATCCTGCATACATGACACGCCCCACCCCCGCAGACACACGCGCGCACACACACACACACACACACACACACACGCTGCCTCTCTCTCTCTCTCTCTCTCTCTCTCTCTCTCTCTCTCTCTCTCTCTCTCCCCCACCCTCTTCTGCAGCCTGTTTCCTTTAGAAACTTCTCAGGGAATCTTGAGTTAGTTTCAATGCAGGGGGCTAACTGTCATTTCTGACTGATCTGGCCTCTGGTGGTCTATGGGCGGTAAAGTTGGAGAGGTCTTGGGAAGAGGAGGGAAAGCCTCAGCCTGGTTCTTTCCCTCCCTAGGTGTTATAGACGAACAAATCAATCCAGACTTCCAGGAGGCGGCTATGGCTTTTGTGATTATGTTTGTGTAAAGTCTTGGGGTCTTTGATCAAAGAAAGGCATTTCAGGCTGGCCCTTAATCCTCACTGCCTTAAGGTGTTTAAATGGGTTTAAAAAAAGTTGATAACAACTGGGATTTAAATTTGCCTTTGCCCCACATTTGTTTTGAAAGGGCTTCTATTATTCCTCAGCGTCTCCTCCTTTTTTCTTCCCCAAGCAAGTTGGATCATTGAGTAAACCAAAAAGGGGGAGAGGATATGGAAGGAAATGGGTGGAGAGTTGGAATTAATCTTCTGAGGGGGGAAAAAATGTTTGATCAGCGGGTAGGAGAGGATGAAAACCTCTGATGTTGACAGCGGGCCACTTTCTGACTAGCGTGTGATTGGCACCTTTGAAGCTGCACTGGGGGAGCCGGTGTCCAGTCGGCCGGGGCTTCCTCTGTCTGTGGGTGGTAGTGTTAATAATGTGGCAACTGGTAAGATTAATTGTGAACAAGCAGCGGGATTACGAGGAGGGCTCCTCAGGTCTAAAAGGAATGGTTCATGGAAGGCCTCTGATCTGTCAGCCTTAGAGGAAATTAGTCAGGGCAGACTGGAGCAAGCTTTAGGGGGAAAAAAGGCATTTAGGATATTAAAGTAAAATGTGAAGAGGACATTGGAATAGGTCGGAAGGGGAAGGAGCAATGATCTTGAAAAGCAATAAGGCTCCTGTTTCCGAAGATCACTTAGAGTAACCTGTGTACATGCCTTCTTGGTAGGGGAATTGTGGGTCTTTTGCAACACTTGGGTCCTGGGAGCTTACTAGGTTGCTGGGTTGTTTGGAGGGCTATGGGTGTTGGTGAGGGACTGGTCTCTTCTGCCTGCCATCCACAAACATCACTGACGCCGCCCCCTCCCCTCTCTCCTGCCCCTTCTATAAGGAAGGCCTTATAGGGAGGGAAGGCTCTCATTTTTTTTTTTTAATTATTAGGAGATAGTTTATAATGCCTTTTGTGCATTAACTTTCTACTGTATATTTTCCTTCTCCCCTTTGGTAAGAGGAGGGATTTTGCCAATAAATTCTGCGTCACCATTAAAGAGACCATTCATCACCCTTACTAATGTGATTGATCAAGATACGACACGGTACCCTGAAAATGAGATCATTTTGATAAATCATGGATGACATAAAAAGACTTTATTCCTTTTAAGTGCAATTTAGACAGTAATTTTTTTCCTCATTTATGATTCATGGGAGAAACATGGATAAAATTCCCTTGCACAGTTACACCTTATCTCCAGCAATAACTCAAAACTGCTTTTAGATGAAAATTCAGGGTCTTGTTCACCAAAGCTGAATGCCAGCTCATTATTTTCAGGCGTTTGGTAGTCCAAAAATAATGTCCATGCATTAGGCAATATTCATGAAAAAGTTGGAATTGGCCAGGCCCCAGGCACATCAATTACACTCAATCAGCCTTAATAAGGAAGAAATATCAGATGTCCTTTTACATTTTTTTTGAATCAGTAAGCCTCAGTCTTCACCTTCCCAATTTAGAATGATTTGGAAACAAAACTGTTGGTAACAAAAATTATGGGGAATTCAGCTGCTTTTTCATGACTGTTTTCTCCTGTTGCATGAAGCTCAGAGTCCGCTCAGTTTTTCCATATGCTGCTTGCATTCTGTTCGTTTTCCGTTTTTCCTTCACAAATGAAACCATCATTTTTCTAGCTATGAGGGTGATTTTTTTTCTCGATGGTTTGTTGTTAAGCCGGCTCTATCTTCGATGTTGGGCCTTCCTTCCCAAAGCTGTCACAATAATTTGGAATGCTATATTCATAAACTCCAATAGAAAAATAACTTGAAAATGTGCCTTCTGGTGAGATCCATCAAGTTTAAGGTCACAGTTTTGGTTAAAAGGCAGACACTGATCCTATTCATTAGTCTGAAAAATGGCTTATTTTCTGTTAATACTGAAATAAACTCTGGATAAATGTTTGGTCATGCTGGCTCTTCTTCAGGAGATGGGAACATTTAAAGAAAGAATCAGTTGTCTAAGAATAATAGGATAACTTCTGTTTCCTTTAAACATTGGTGCTTACAAATTAGGACTTGGTAGAAGAGTGCTTTGTTGTCCTCTACTCCAGGGAAACTTTAGTGACAGATCAAAATTCTGCAGTATTATTTTTTCTTAATTTTCAAGAAATCATAATTTGCTGCATGCACACATCCCACCAGCTCTTCATCTTTTATTTATATATTTATTTTTGGTATTATCAAAATCACAGTCTTTTTGTATACTTTTTAATAGATTAGACACTTTCAGAAAACAAAAAGGCAAGGCTCAAATTTAAATTAAATTCCTACAGATTTTAGTTTGGATTAAAAATGCAAGAATATTCAGGCAGTGTTTGCCTCATTAAGGTTTCCATTTTGCATTTACAGGCTTTCTATTTTTACTAAAAAAAAAAATCTGTAAATTAAAAAAAATTTGCATGAATCTCATTTTTAAAACTTCTCCACTTCCAGAAACACTCAGCAAAATCTCCAAAGAATGTAAGTTTAGAACATAAATATTTTAAGGCCCATAAAATTGGCAGTGAATGTTTCTCCCTCCCCCATAGCCTGCTCATTTCATTCTCATTTACCACCCTGATTAGATTTTCAAAAGCCGATTTTAACATCATGCTCAGTTATTTCACATAAGGGTGAACAGGCCACCTCATTAAGCTTAGGGAGCCCTGGTCACTTGTGAGCACTGTAAACATCTTGTATTTATTCCTAATTAAAATAGCTTCCCTAATTTGTGTTTCAAGTTAACACTACAGATAATAAGCCCAGGGAAGTAAAGGCAGTTCACAGTTAGGCAGGAAGGCAGCGGTCCAAGAGCTATGGAACATGGTTCTGTCCTGCCACCTGTTGGCTTTTCTAACACATAGCAGGGTATTAGTGTCCCTCCCAGAAGGACTGTCACCTTCACTGACCCCTGCCTAGTTCATCCTCCAGCAAGGGAATGTAGGCCCTCGCCAGGGTTTGCTCTGAATCCCAGCCATTTGCTTCATCTTTCAGTCCCTTGTAAGAAATCAGACCATCAATGTGATCACGTTTCCTCTGCTAATGCTAAAAATTTATGTCTAAACACATTAGAGACAGCAAAAGTCTTTCCCTCCCCTTCTCCTGGATTATTTCAGAATTTCTTGGCATTTGGAAACCCAAGAAGACTTGTCCTCAGTATATTACATGTGACAATGTCTGTCTGTATCTCAGGAATCTGAGACATGATGGATAAACTGTCAGGTTTGAAGGATGATGTTTTCCCCATATTTCCATTATGAACCAGCCTGTCATCTGCTAATAAATTTCTTGCATTGGTATCTGTTTTATTATTTTTTTGAAGTGGTGGCTCTGATGTATTGGAGACTAGCAGTGACAGCAGATCAAGTCTGGCCTGACAATGCTGGCTTCCACCTGATTTAAGAAAATTCCCCAAGGTCAGTTCTTGCCCTGGAGTCTTCAGTAAAAGACCCTAAAAAACAATCATGTAATCTCAGAGTTAAACAAGACCTTGGAAGTCTTCCAGTTTAATCTGACCCCAAGAAGGAAGCCTTTCTACAGTGTCCCTGAGAAGTGGTCATCTGACTTTTGCTTGAATACCTCCAGTAATAGTGGGGTTGGGGCAGGGGAAATACTGAACTTGGAACCAATAAGACCTAGGTGCACATACTTTCTCTTACACTAGCTAGCTATATGACCTTGGGTAAATCACAAAGTATTTGAGCCTCAGTTTCCTCATCTGGAAAATGGGAGGAGAAAAAACCATCTCACAAAACACCTACCTTAAAATATAGGAGTAAAGAGTAGAAAGTTTACTTTCCTCACTGAGCTGCGGAAAGAATCAAATGAGATAATGAATATAAAGTGTTTCTTAATTTAAATGGCTCTATGTAATTGTCAGTTATTATTATTACTCCCGGAGGTAACCCATTCCTTTTTTTTTTTTTGGACACTTAGAAATGAGATAAATTATTTTAAATTCAGAATGCCTAATTCTTTGTTGCCTTAGGCATTTCTCATAGCTTCTACATTACAGCCAAAATGGCAGACTTGCTGTTCCATGTGAAATTTTATCTTCTGCCACCATGCCTTTCCATAGTCTGTTCTCCATGCTTGGCAGCTGTAGGTTGCTTCCAAGCTCAGCTTGGCTGCTGACCCCTATAGGAAGCCTTTCTCTGTCCTCGCTTCCCACTCAAATTGCCATTTTTTTCACCACTTATTTGTGTACTTATGAGATTTCTCCATTAAACCACTTAATGTTAAGGATGACTTCATTTTTGTCTGTATTCTTAGTACTTAGCGCAGTGCCTTGAACTTAGCAAATGTGTAATAAATACTTGTTGAATTGAATAAAATTGACTGCCTTGCAGTTAGAACTGTTCTTTTTTTGGTGGAACTGTAAATCTGGCAAAGATATACCATAAAGAGCTACTTAGTAAAGATGGTGTGGGTTAGAGCTAGGGTTAGGGAAAGGGTACAAATCTGTAATCAAGGTTGGATTCTATCTACAAATTGAGTATGCCATTATTTAGACTTCAAAGAGATCTCAATGTGGTGCCTGGTATCATCATGGGTCCAATATGGCAACTTTTATCTTTGCCTCTTTTATTTGGTTACAACAAATATTCATTGAGCAGAACTGCATATAAAGCATTCTGCTGGGCACTGTGGGATATATGAAAAGGGCAAAGTTTAACAAAGGAGACTTGACATGAACAGAATAACATTGAAGGAGACTAGCATTTAGCATATTAAGTATATTAAGATAATATAGTCATATGAAGAAATCCAGAAATCAGAGAGGAGAGCCCACTGGGCTGAAGATCAAGGGGGTGGATTGAAGCAGCAATGATATCATCAGAGTATACTCCAGACCCCCTGTATAGAAAACAAAAACAGAGGAGATACTTTGGTAAATAAGTCATTTGCCCATCATCGGGGTATAGTTTAGTAGTGATATGGGTCATCAATTATCCACCCACATTCTGGATTTCTCTTTTTGCCTAAAGAAGAACAGCTAATAAATTATACATTTGCCTTAATGATAATTTCATGCTTTATAGATAAGTGCTGAGGATACCAAGAAAAACAAAAAACAGTCCTTGCCCTCAAGGAATTAATGAATTTCATTAGCTTTGATTCATGGTAAAATTCTAGAATGTGTTTTTAGATTGAGGTAGATGGGTAAACAGGTCCATGGCATGCAAAAAAGCTTAAGAACTGCCTTCCCCTATCTCCTGCCAATACATCTAGAAAAGAACACTGTGGTCTCAAAAGACACATTGTAACATCTTCAAGAACAGATTATGCCAGACTAGCCTCATTTCCTTTGTTGACAGGATTATTGTACTCTTAGATGAGAAGAATGCTAGAAATAGAGTTTAGCTAGAGTTGGGTAAAGATCTGAAAATACCTTTCTAGCTGTTCTTGTAAAAAAGATGGCAACTCATGTCTAGATGATAATACAATTAGGTGGATTCAGATCTGAGTCCACCAATGAGTCACCATGAATGGTCTTTGTCAGTTTTCCAGTTAATAGTGAAATGGCTCAAGGACATGGTCTTTGGCCTGTTTGGATTGTGTTCTATTGAGCAATGATCAGTTACACGGATGGAGATCTGGAGGATTTCTTTATCAAGTCTGCAGATAAAGCAAATCTGGAAAGGGATAGCTAAAACTTTGGATGAGAGAGCAAGGTTCCCAAAATATCCTGACAGGCCATAAGACTTTGTGCCAAGTCTTTTAAGATGAAATCAAGTAGGGATAAAGAGAACATCTGCAAATATACACAGTAATTTCCTCAGGTGAGGAATTCCTATAGAAGTTCACACTCCACCTAGACAGATTGTTATTAATCTGTGATTTAGTAGATAACCCCTATGAAACTGGAGGTTAATTTCTGACTCAGCTCAAGCATTACCTTCTCTAGGGTATCTTTTCAGATCCCAGCAGCTGCTACTACCTGCTGTTTTAAAGTTACCTTCCCACTACTCTGCATTTAACTTCTATGCTCTGATTTATATATATGGTTTCCTCCATTAGAATGTAAGCTCCCTGGAGGCAGGGACTAGCTTGGCTTATTTGTGTTCCCAGCTTTAGGACAGTGTCTGATGAGTAAGAAGCATTTTAATAATTCAATTAATTAATTAATTAATTAATAATTTCCCCATTTGCTGATTGATTAAGGGGGCTTGCTTAAGGTCTCACTGTTAATAAGAGTCAAAGGTGATACTTGCATAAAGTCTATGTCCATCATTCTGTATCTATATCATATCTATATCTATCTATCCATCTATAAACATACCATGTTACCTTTAAAAATCTGTCACACTTGGATTCAGATAATCAGCTTTCCAAGTACAATGTGGGAGAGGTCTAGCTAGGTAACAGTTTGTCTGAAAAAAATATTGGGGGTTTTAGCTGACTGAAAATTCAATATGAGTCAACAGTGTGATGAAATAGCTACAAAAGCTAATATAATCTTGGTATGCAAGAAAGGAGATGTTGAATATGAATAAAGAAGTAAAATCCCTTGACCTCTGTGATTTGCCTTGTTCATGTCCGGAATGTTTGTTCACTTTTGGATGCTGTATTTTAGGAAGGGTACTAATAAGAGTGAAGAGTGTCCGGTGGAGGCCAATCAAGATGATAAGAACATTCCATTTGAAGGTTATTCATCAAAAGTAGGGATGTTTATCCTGGAAACTAGAAGACTTAGATGATATATGATAGTTATTGTCAATAATCTTAAGCACTGCCACTTAGAACAGGAATTAGAATTGTTCTGTTTGGGCCAAGAAATCAGGGCAATGGGTAGGTTTCCAGAGAGGCAAATTTAAGTTTGTTATGAAGAAAAACTTCCTGGTGATATTGGAGCTATCCAATATTATCCAATAATATCCAAAATTATAATGAGCTTTTAGGTAGTAGTGAGTTCCCCTTCAGTGAAGGTCTTCAAGTCAAGGCTAGACCCCTTGTTGGGTATGTTATAGATGGGACTAATGATTAGGTATACTGAGGACTAGATGACTTTGAGGTCCCCTCCCACTCTGAGATTCTGTAAATGCAGGGCAAAGAGGAAGAGTATGTAGCATCTCTTTTGGACTCTGTACAGCTCTACCCTTAGAGGTTCAATAGGAATTTAGAGGTAGGAAGAGATCTCACTGTGAACTCAGGTGTTTAGGAAAGGACCCATAAAAGAGATGGGATGTAAGGTAGACCTTGAAGTATAAATGGGACTCGTATAAATAGAGAAGAGGGAGAAGAGCACATTCTATGCACAGGGAGAGGCACAGAGAGCCATATGTATTTGGCTTATGTCCACATCTTCTGAATCACTTATATGTTGCACTCTCCTATGCCATCTCTAATTTAAGTATTTCATCTATCATCATTTGCTCACCCACCCAAGTGTTCATTCTAATTTCTAGCATCTAACCAGTGGTCAGGACTCACGATGCTATCCTGTCACCATTTTCCCACTATCTAGCATGATTCTTTTTAGCTAGTCCTCCACAGCCCTATTTAGCCTGTCTAATTGGCATATACCCCCATTTGTTCCAAATCCTGAATGAGATGTCTTTGTCTCTGCTGTTAAGTCTTAGTTGTATGCCTTCCAGGGTTGCCATTTATAATGCCCTCTCTCTTTGCCTGCTTCCCATTGCCTCCCTTCTCCCAGTCCTGATCCATTTCCTTTTTTTTTTTTTTCATTGCCTGGTTTTTCCTTCTGTCTTTTTTCATGACATCTCCCCATCAATGGGTCACAACAGCCCTCTGAAACACTTTCCAGATTCACCAAATAACATTGCTACCATCTTTATTCTCATTGTATGACTCTAGAGCTGGGAACTAAACCACAAAAGTTATCCCAAACAGTTACATTCCTCCATCAAAAGGCTGTTTTACACTTAACATTATTTTTTGTATTGTATAATCTTGATACATATTTGTATATATTATATTTCAAATTTATATGAATTTAATTATGTCCTACTTCATATATTTCTTATGTTGTATTAACTCAGTTTGGAATATAAATAACCTTCAAGCAAATGAGTTTTTTTCCTTTTAATTTGATTTGAGAGGCATGATATAGTAGAAAGAGAACTGACTCCAGCGTTAGAAGATCCAGGAGTGAATCCCAATGCTACCATGTACACCTTGGGTCACCATGGAAACATTGCCTCCTTTCTCAGGCTCTATATTTCTTCCTCTGTAAAATGAAGTTGTTGGTCTATTTCGGAAGTGTCAAACACTTAGCCTGTGGACCCACAAGACTCCTGAGTGAAGCCCAAACTAGATTAAACTGTTAATTGGGAAATATTTAGCAAAATAAATAACAATCTAATTATCATTGCTGTTGTTGAGTTATATCCCAATATTTATAACCCCATGGACCATAGCACACCAGTGCTGTCCATGAGGATTTTATTGGCAGAGATACTGGAGTGGTTTGCCATTTCCTTCTCTGCTGGATTAAGGTAAATAGAAGTTAAGTGACTTGTCCAAGGTCACACAACTACTAAGTCTTGAGACTGGATTTGAACTCAGGTCTTCCTTGAGTCCAGGTCCAGAAGTCTAGCCACTGAACCACCTAGCTTCCTTGAAAAAAAAAATACAATAAAACATAGATGATAACACATTTCAAAATTAAGACTACACGCAGCCCCTAGGGATCCTTCTATATGAATAAGTGGTCCCTTTTTCTGTTTGAGTCTGATACCACTGGGCTAGATAACCTCTAAAATCACTTTCATCTCTCACTCTATAGTCTTGTGACCTCAAGGAGGGGCTTCTTCATTTCAATGTAATTGAGCATGTCTTTTGAAAATAGTTTCTATGGACATGGTATTGCACTAGTTCCTCAGGATACAAAAACAAAAAATAAAACAATCCTTGCTCTTAAATTGCATTCTGTTGGTGTGTGTGTATGTTGGCAAATGAATGTGTTTTTTTTTTCCTTAGAAATTACTCGATAATAAATAACATTTATTTCCAAATATTGGAAGAAATACAACGCAACTGAGAACCTCTGCTTTGGGTAGGGGCATTGTTTTTTTATTGAAGACTGATTTAATTGCGTGGGATTGTGAAAGCATGTGGCCCAGGCTACATCTATATCAAAGATAAACAATGAACACATTGATTGATCGTGGCTATATTTATACCTTTATTGACAAAGGTAATAATTTGTTTGTTTTAGGTCAATATTCTACCATGATGGAGAAGGAACCTGCTATTGTGAATAAAAAAAAGTCAGTACTGGAGTTAGGAGTCAGACTTGGGTTTTTTATTCTCTCTGCCCTTGGCCATGTTATTTACTTCTTTAAATCTCAGTGGAGGATAATGCCTAAAAATGGATATAATAATACTTGTACTGAATGTCTCATAAAGTTGTGAGGAATGTGCTTTGTGAATCTTTGTTGTTATTGGCAAAAATAAAATCATCCAGTCAACAAATACTGCATGAAGACCTACTAGGTAAAAAGTGAAATGTTTGAAAATGGGAGTGAGGGTAAAGGGTGAAAAGAAATATTTGACATGATTTCTGTCTTTTAGGAGCTTGGGAAAAACATTAATACAAATGCAACTTAGAGATTACTCAATAAGGGCTAAGTTATGGGTTGGGGTCAGTGCTGTAGTTCAGCAGAAGAACTCTGAAGAAACTTCACAGGAGAAGTTAGATTTCATAAAGTATGGTCAATTTCTGTTTTTATCAAAAACCCGTGTTCAGTCAAAATTTCCTTTCTGATATATACAGTCTAGTTAGAGAGATGATAATCAACAAATCTTTGTTAAGTATGCACTAGGAATGGAAAGACAAAACAATCACTGAACTTAGGAAGCTTATATTCTAATGGGTACATATATGAGTATATAGATGGTCAACACAAAGCAGATTCAAAGAAACGATGGAAGGGAAATTACTACTAGTTACTTAATAAGTGTTCAAAGTTGGGTGTGGTGTGCAGGCTTGTAATCCTTATTAGAGAGACTGAGACCTGTTGGACCACTTGAACTCCAAAGTTCTGACCTTCAGTGAGACAAGTCAATTGGGTGTCCACACTAAGTCTGGTACCAGTATGGTGCTCCCCTGGCTCCAAATCCAGTACTCTTTCTACGATACCACTTTTTTCTTTTGCTTCTAGCATCCTCTCTGACTTGGAATGTAACATTACTATTTTATATAAATATCAGGGTTTGATTTTTTTTCTAATTTTATGACATACTGAAGTTCATACCTCGGGTTTTTTTTATTGCTCCATCCTTGATCATTATTATGACTCACAATTATTCTTAAGGAGAAATGTGGTCTTCTTTAGAACATTTTATGACCAAGTCTTTAGGAATGTATTGATGAAAATGATGAAAGGCAGAAACTGTCTGTACTTAAGACATACAAGAAACTTTTCCTAATTTGGTTCATGTCTCTTATGATAGAAAGGCGACTAGCCACCTTGTCCCACCCAAAGACGGTTTTCTAATATCTGATAATGGTGTGGAGGTGAACTGAAGATCTCCAAGCTGGAGCACAGGCAGAATCTATCAAACAGAGAAGATTTGGAGCATAACCTCACCAGTATACTTTGGCTACGTTCCCAGGACCAGTCTAGAAAACTTCACAAATGTTCTTCACTAGAAATTTGGCCACCAAGTCCACAATTTTTTTTTTTTTACCATGGTTATCCATAGAATAGATAAGAATAAAAAATGGTCCTCGGTCTATCAATCATCTAGAAACTGATTAAAGACTTCCTATGTGCCATACATTGCCCTAAGCACTGGGAATACAAAATGAAATATTAAAAAACAATCCTTGTCCTGAAGCAGTTTACTTTTATTGGAGTACATAACATGTACACATATAAGTGTAAACAAAATTAATATTAGGTGATTTTGAAAGGAAGGTTGGTTGTGGGCCTGGGGTGGGGAGGGGCAGAGAGAGAAATAAGGAAAACTGAGCTCAACTAAGCTTTGAAAGAAGCCAGGCATTCTAAGAAGCAGAAGTGAGGTAGTGCATTCTAGGTATAAGGTACAGAACCAGTGCAAAGACTCAGAGACAGTGTCATATGTGAACAGCAAGAAGTTAGTTTGGCTCAACCATAAATTGATCAGTCAGCAAGCATTAATTAGAGCCTTATTATGAATCAGGTACCATGCTAAACTCTAAGGTTACAAACCCCACCCCCACCCAAAAAAACCCTAACAAAAACTGCCCCTGCCTTCATAAAGTAGAAGGAAAGGACTTGAGTGAAGAAGACCCAAATGGCTTAGAAGTAGGTTCTATGTTCTAGAAAGGCTTTGTTGAAAGTGACACTAAATTAGAATAAGCCAGAGAAATCGTGAGGAGAAGGTGAGAAAACCATCTAAGCATGGTGAAAAGCCAGTCCAAAAGCATCATTGAATATGTATAGAGTGTATAGAGGAATGTAAACATGTGAGAAGACTGGAAATGTAGAAGGAGATTAGGTTGTAAAGAACCTTAAATGCCAAAAAGACAACTTGAAAATAGATCCTAGAAGTAATCGGCACCTGCTGGAAATCACTGAACAGGAGAATGATGTGGTCGATGATATTTTTGTGCTTTTGCAATGCTAATGGAAGGATAATAAAAAAAGAGGAAAGACAACAAAAGATCACACAGATTTGAGACTGTTGGCAACCTACTAACATTACTTTTCTCTGCTAAAATTTTAAAGGATAGATCTCTAATGACGATTGAGTCACTGCTAGGGAAATTGAACTCCCTCTACACTGACACTCTCAAAAGGAATGAAATCAGAAAACATAAACAAGTTGAAGCCAAATGGGAAGACGGCTTACCAGTTCTTGTTGGAGAGGTTACTAATGGAATTGACAAAGCTGTTTTTAGCATGCCAAACCTAGAACAAGAAAGGCCAATTCATGGTACCCTTGGTCATCTTACCATGTAGTACTTATTCTGAGTGTAACGAAAAAGATTGTCATGGAGATGATCTGTTACAGAAAATGAAGCAGACAGATTCTATGCAGAATTTGAGACTTTCAAAACCAAGTCAGCCCAGAGCATTATCGTTGGTGATTCTTATGTTAGTGATAGTGTTAGAGTAGGGGCAGAGGGGTGGGAGGAATTCTATGTGGCACAGTGGACAGAATGCTGACTCTAGAGTCAGGAAGACTTGAGTTCAAATTCGACCCTGGGCAATTCACTTCACTCTGTTTTCCTCAGTTTCCTCATCTATAAAATGAGCTGGAGAAGGAAATGGCAAACCACTCCGGTATCTTTGCCAAGAAAACCCCAAATGGGGTCACAAAGAGTCAGACATGCCTGAAACGACTGAACAACAGCAAAACATTTTGAAAATTAACATAGATTAGGATGAAGAAAAAAAGGTCAAAGACTCATATAATATTCAGTTTTGTGAACAAGAATATATTTGTATATATATATATATATATATATATATATATATATTTGAATATCTTTGTAACAAGAATATATTCTTTAAGGAGGGAACTATAGAGCCCTGGACATGGCTAGAACCAAATTGAACTATAACTTAACAGACAAGAAGCAACTGCTTGTGAAGTCATTTCAAACTCAGCTGTCTGTGCACATTTTGATCATTGACTTACTAGTGTTATGGCCAAAATCAATATCAAATTAGAATAAAGGATAGAGATGAGAAGTCACCATGTGCAAATCCAAAATTCGTCCCTTGAAGCAAGCTGTTGATGCTGAAAAATGGGAAATGATAAAAGTACAGACGTTGACCTGATTATCACCATTTCTTAGATAAGTTTAGCTGATATAAAACAGTTGTCACAAGGGAAGACCAAAAGAATCCAGAAACTACGTCAGCCAGCAAATGTTTCATGTCCTTGCCAAGCAGAGAGACACAGCAGCCCAGGACAACACCACTTCAGAGTAAAAGGCCCTTTGTAAAACATTACTAAAAGGTGTGAAAGAATATGAGCAGTATTACTTCACAGACTAACAGAGGGAAAAACCAACTAAGCCAGATTATACCGAGAACATCTTTTTAGATAGACCTGGAAGAAGATCAGCAAAAAGCTATGAAATGGAACCGATTTGGCAAGTATTTATACAGCCATCTTTTATCATCATTGTTGACAGTGGAAACACTGGCACATATGAACTCTTTACATCTCTGTGCCCAATGTGTTCGTTGTATGAGGATGATGTTGAGAAAAGAGGTAGGAACTGACAAAATAAATATAGAAAAAAAATCAGTGCTTGAAGCTACGCAGTTGGCTTCATCTTTATGGCTATAGTTAGTATATGTATCAAGGAGGTTATTCTTGGTGAAAATATGAGAAAAGAATAAGGAGGCTGTCATGGATGCTTTTTCTTTCTACAGAAGACCACACAGGTGCCTGAGTGAATATGATTGTATTTTGTTCATTTTTGTTGAGTTTTAAAACAGTATTTTGACTCAATAGAATAAATATTATCTTCAAGCAAATGTTAGGATCACATAAGAGTCTCTGATGACTGTATCCGAAGAGAGAAATTTTTTCATGATTGGTGATTATCTCCCCTCTCTAATCTATACTCCATACAACTGACAAATTAATATTCTGAAAACACTTGTCTGAGCACATCTCCTCCTCTCTGCTTAAAAATGATCAACCATTTCCTTTTGCTTTTAGGATAAAATATAAAGTCTTTAGCCTGGCATTCAAAATCTTGTTGACAATCTGGGACTCACCGACTTTTTCCAGACTTATTTAATTTTAATCTCCTTCACACATTCTTTGGTCTAGTCAAACTAATCTACTCGCTCCTGCCTAATATCCATGTTCTGTCTCAGTTATGTGTGACTTTGTAGAGGCCAGGAATCAGAACCTCCGTGCCTATATTACCTTTACCTCTTAAAATTCCTAGCTTTTCTCAGGCTTAGGTGTCAACTCCAGGGAGAAACCTTTCTTGCTTAAATGACCTTGTATTCATTCACTTCTCTGTGCACAGGCTGCACCTCCTTTTTCATATCCTCATCCCACACAGAAATGGAATACTCTTTGAGAGCAGGGACATTTTAAGCCCTGGCCATCCACATATCCTCAGCACTATCATTCTCAAGTAAGGCATAAAAAGAGGGGAAAAACACACTCATCAAAGGTGTTTGCCAGTGTTATAGAGAACATAATTGGCTTAGGTGAGGCAGTTAGTATCATCTTTAGGATTGTAGTAGGTGTATGTGTCAAGACTATCTATCCTTGAAAATATGAGAAAAAATTAGTGGATTGTTATGGATGCTTTTTCCTATAAAAGACCACAGAGTTGACTGCATGTTAATATTCCCAAAGAAAAAGGGATTCCCTCTTTAGATGGCCAGGTTCTACAGATCTTCTATTATGGTATTTACACTAAGTGCTGAAATATTCCATGACTTTCGGAATGGGATATGTAGACTATTGAAAGGGATTAACCTAATAGTATAGGGAGGACTGGTGAATAAAAATGTATGTTGGTCAGCTCATGAGCTAGTCCATCTGTATGCATATACATGCTATATGTATATAATGAACTAAATGTATCCATAATGTATATGTCTATAATGTACACATATATATGACATACATATAAGGATACTAGTCTTTATATATATTTTGTATATATATACACATTGTATGTATACAGCTGGCTATACATAACTGCATGTAGATATATTTTTGTTTGTTTTAGTTTTGCGTAGTCCCAGTCCCTTGTGCGTAGTCAAAACGTATATAATAAGTGCTGCTGAACTGATTTGCCAGCATTGGCTGGCTGGCCCTTAGTAGACAATTCTCAAGGATCTCTACCCAGTTGTAGCTAGACTGGGTACAGTTAGAACAATATGTTTGATGAAGTAGGGAGTAATGGGGGAAAGGAAACAAAATGCTCTAGGGGTTTCAGAGGAAGAGAGAAGATGCTATCAGTTGGAGGAGTCAAGAAAGTCCAAATGAGAGGAAGTTTTATCTGAGCTAAACCTTGGAGGAAATTAAGCAAATTAAAATATAGAGATTCATATTCAGAGGGGCTGGGTTTTATACTCAGCTCTATGGCTCACTATCCTTTGTGACCTCAGGTAAGGCAAAGTTGTTCTGGACTTATTTACTTATCTTTAGAATGAAGAGGAGGGATTAGGTGGCCTTTAGGCCCTTCAGTTCTACATCTAGGGTCCTCTGATTTTATGATCATCAGATGAGGGAATACATTAAAGGCATAGGGACCATATGATGAGAAGGAATGAAGGCAGTAGATAGATAGGAGATAGCATGTTGAGTTTGGAGAACACCTAGACATCGACTGGATTGTTGAGTCTATGAAGGAGGGTAAGATAAAATAAGTTTGGAAAAGTAGAATCGAGCCAGCTTCTATACTAAAGTGAAGAGTTGGTACCCAGTGGCCATCAGAGATCACTTAAGGTTTTTGAATAGAGGAGGGACATGGCTAGACCTTAGGAAGCTGATTTTGATTGTAATGTAATGGAGAGAAACTGGAGTCAGAAACAAAACTAGATTTATGTTACCATGAGCCAGATGATTCCTATAGGATTGAGCAAGGAATGAATGTGAAAGATGTTGTGAGGGTTGAATCAATAGGACTTTCCTATAGAATGGATGGGACATGTGAGTATACCATAAAACTCTAAGATGACTCTAGGTTTAGAATGTAAGGAAGTGATTCTTGAAAATTCCAGATTTAACTTTCACAAGAAAAACTCTATTACATAATATTGGTGATAGTGTGTGCATCATAATATTACTTGTGCTATCTGTATAAATATATTGTGCTATCTATATTTCTTTTTGAGGAAGGAACTTTGCAAGCATGGTATACATTTGAGTTATAGTTGCTATTATTATTTTTTGCAATATTAATGCCATACAGAAATGTCCACTGTAATGAATAAGAAAGAGATCTTGAACAGAATGCATTCATTGGGGCATCCCAATTTTCTGCTGCCTCTAAGGTTAAACCTTAGAATTTTAAAATCATGAGACTATAGATTTTTAAAATATTAGAGATTACTGCATGGTGGATCTTGAAGAAGCTTGGTAAAGACTCAGTCCTATAGCTTTCAGAATTTAGAAATACACACAGTTAACCAATTCCCATTTCAGACACATCTTCACTCAGCTAAAGAAGAACATTTCCTTTCATTTGTTCTGGTAGGTATCTGTTCTTGCATTTAAATTAGTGATAGAAATTGCCCAAATCATCAGAATAATTTATTTACTCCTTGGAAATTCTATAAATGATGAATTATATGGATATGAGGTTAATCTCTTTTAACCTTAGCTCTGTCATCCATAAAATGGGAATAATAAGGTTCTTTTCACAGGGTTCTTTTGAAGAAAATACTTTGTAAGCCATAATATATATGAATAGATAAAATGACTTATTTTATACATATACCCAATATATGTAATATATAGTAATATATATAAATATGTAATATATAACACATAATATATGGAACATATACACATATAATATATAGAACATATACATATGGTATATATACACACAACATACATGATATATATATATAACATACACATATGGTATATATGTCATTTATGTATATATTTGATATATTCATATGTAATATGCAATATATAAGTAATATAGTTTTATAAATAATGACATTATTATTAATAACATCAATCTAAACTGTAAGTAGTAGAAACATTCTTGGACATGAGTTTGCTTTACCACTGAGAAGCAGCTGTGGTAATAGGTAAAAGAACGATGAATTTGGAGTCTAAAGACCTGGGTTCAAACTTCAGGTGTTGTTACTGACCAGCTACAATGACCTTGGGGAAATCCTTAATCTCCATGTAAAAGAGAAAGATTGATAATAGTGTTATCTACCTCCTGGGGCTTTTGTAAGATTTAACTATGGCACTATATGTGAAATACCCCACAACTGGGGGTCCTATATAAGTGTCAGCTGTTACTATGAATAATAATGATATAGAAAAGTCCACAAGATTATCTCCATTTATACTGTATGTACTGTGCATGTACACAGCTGTTCATGTCTCCCTCATTAGAATGTGAGCTCCTTGAGAGGAAGGACTGTATTTTTACCCTTTTTCTTCACCTCCAGCACTTAACACAGTACCAGGTACACAGTAGATGTTTAATAAATATATGTTGATTAAATGGCTGCCAACAGCTCCATTTTGGTAAAAGGCAAGCCCAAGAGTTTGTCATCTGTATCTTGGCTCGTAGTGTTTTGTTGGCACTCACCTGGCAGTGGCCAGGCTAAAGACATGTGGACAATTGTTTTAATTATATTCATTTGCCTGACATTGGTTTGTATGCAGACACTGAGCTGAAAAATAATTAAAACAGATGTTGGGCACAAAATGACAACTGTAAAATAGCAGCAAAATAGAAATCAGTCTCCTCCCGTTCCAGCTTTGTCTCCACTTGGAAATAGAGCCAAATAACTCCTCAACTCTTAGTTGTCAAAACTCTTGTGTTTTGCCCAGTCAGGGGTATTTGAAAAAAAAAAAAAGCGGAGTTGTACTAGAAATTTTTAGAAAACATTATCAGCTCAAATAGAGAAAGAAAATACCAAGAAATAAACAGTGAACCAAGCTATTGGTTTTTTTTTATTTAAATCTCATCAATTTCATCATGAAGCATGGTAGAAACCTCAAGAGAAAATAGAAGGAAGCCATTTGGAAGTTACTGGGAAAAAATTCCAGATCATCTCAGTGATCGAGATATACATCTGGATCAACATAGCAGGTTATACTTGCCTTTTGAATCATTGTAGTGGCAGTATTGGGGAAAGTCCCCTTCCTGGGAGCCTGTCTGTCATGAAATTTGGGTGGTATCAGCGGCATTATAGGCTTAGAGGTTTATTACATAGGAATGATGGAAAAGTCTTTAAGGCTAATCTAGAAGGTTAAAAAGGAAATATCATAGGGATAGGGTAGGAAGGCTGGAAAGAATTTATTAGGTACTTATGCACTGTGCTAAGTGCATGGATGAAAATGCAAGTACAAAAGAAATACAGGCCTTGTCCTCAAGGTGCTTACATTCTAATGGAGAAAGACAACAAGGAAAGGGAGCTAAAATGAGGTGGTCTTTGTGCAACTTTGCCTCCCTTACATTCAATTCTTATGCAAGTCAAGACATTGGCTTCTTAATGTCATTGATCCCCTTCAGGAGCTAAGGATGAACAAAAGGGAATGGGGAGAAGGGAAGGGAGGATAGAGGTAGAGAAAGCACTCACTAATGGGAGAAGGCAGCTAGCATGGTTGAGGGATATTCCAGGGTGAAAGGTCCAAGGCATGGAGGAAATTCTTGGGTGAAAAAGTGGTTGAGTGATGGTGTTGAAGTCTATAGAGAACCACAAGTATAACCAGGAGGGGAATGAATGGTTCTTTGACTTTTAATGATATTTTTGATCGGAACATTCCTTCCTAATCTCATAAATGAAGAGAGTAGAATATAGTTTTGGAAAAATAAACCTTTCACAAAAGGAAAAGAATAAGTTAAATATGAGGAAGCTGAATGGGGTAGGGAGGAGAAGCATTGTTAAAAGATACAATCACATGAGGAAATCCAGGTACCAGGGGAGCAAAGCATGATGGATAACATTTAGATGAGGATGAAGAGATACAGAGACAGGAGTAAACTCTAGACCACCCAAGCAGAAAGAGGAAAGAAGCAAAGTGTTTGAGCAACAAATCTTAAGCCTGATGGGGAGACATAATTACATATATAATGATTATTGGGGAAATACAATCATCTGAACATCTTTAAAAGTGTTACTTCTGTAAAATACAGAGCAGCTCATGAGCCCTTGACTAGCTTGAATGATAATTTCATCCTTTAAAAGGTGAGGAATTGAAATAGAGAAACTATTTTTATCTGATTCTCACCAACATGGAGAGCCTGATCGTTGGATTAGAAATGATGGGCCCCTCGTAGGGAAGTGATCTCTCTGTCTTAGCATTTGTGGTAGGTAGAGGAGATGAAAGCCAAGAGTAATATAACATGCAATCTAGATATATGGTGAATGGATTTCAGAGGATCTAGAGAAAGCATAGAAAGGTAGGATTCCACTGCTTAAAATTTATAAGGAAAATGAGCACAGAAGGGATGGAAACTCTAGAGAATAAAAGTCTGAAGACACAGATATAAATAATTCTGGAAAGGAGGAAAAAACAAACTTGTCTAAAGGGGCATAGATTCATTGAAGACACATCAACCAACTGGGGTATTTAAAACAAACCAACAGAAAAAGAATCACCTAAGCGTTGACCAGAAAATGGAAGCATGGACAGGTAATGGACAATGAATACAAAGGTATGGCATAATGTTGTAAAAATAGTGCCAGAATGTTAAAACTCTTAATGAGCTGAATGAATGAATGAAAAGGTATTTACTGAGTACTTACTTTGTGCTACATCTTTGTGCTAATTACTGGGAATCCAGATATAAAAGTAAACAGTCCATGTCTTCATGGAACTTACAAACTTGGCACATAGTAGGCACTTAACAAGTGTTAATTGAATTGGATTGAATTGAGTTATAAAAGAGACAACATCTATAGGAGACTACTGGTCAAGGAGTCTTTTAGGGAGTCACAGGGATTGTAAGGTGGAGGAGTGGTACATATACAGGCAGTAGGGTAGGTGATAAGAAGACGAATGGGGTGGATTATGAAGCTTGGATGGAACTATACACCAATCAGAACATGGTGGGCCCCAGGATGGGAGTTCCAGAGTTGAAAATGGTTCAGGGACAATAGAAAATGTTACTTGTAGTTCTATTGACTGCTTAAAGTAGAAGGTGAAAGAAAGAAGGAAACTGCTATGTATAGTGGATGAGATATAGCAGAGTTATTCAACTTTTGTTTGCCCCCCTTTACCAGCTCCTGAGAATGATCTTTGATCTAGAAAGAACAGAAGGGAAAAAAGGCTAATAGGGAGTCAGTGCTAAAGATAAGTAAAGATAAGCAGAGAACTATCACAGATAAGCTCATCACTTGGCATAAATGAACTGAATTTTTAGGTACTCAGAAAACTGGTAGATGTGATTGCTGATTTACCCATCAATCTTTGAAAGACTGAGGGGAAAGAGGTACATAGGATAGGTAGGATAGAGAAGGACGAATAGTTTCGTGTTTCTTTCCCAAATGAGAAAAAGATAAAATTGATCTAGTGAACATGACTGATTTTCTGGCAAAATTATAGAACATACCGAAGGGAGAATTACTGAAACTTCTAAAACACACACACACACACACACACACACACACACACACACACACTGGTCATTAAAAACTAGCATAGGTTTTTTACAAACAATCTATACCATTTCTCATTTTCAGCAGACAAATCAGCCTGAGGAAATGCTATATACATGTCTCACCCAGATTTTTAGCAGTGTACTAGACAATACCTTCATGTTATTCTTATGGAAAAGATAGAGAAGTGTGAACTAGTCTCCCAAGGTTGTAACTAGGCATTTTGTTCTCATTTTTTTTTCCCTATCTAGTCAGTTGTCAGATCTTGCTATTTTCACTTTGGTGACATTTCTTGAGTCTGATCAACATCTTCTCTCTATTCACATAACCCCTATCTTAGTTCAGGTCCTCATTCTTTTCACCTATATTACTACAATAACCTCCTAACTGGTCTTTCTGATTCATGTCTCTACCCAATCCAGTCCACTCTTCACAAAAGTGATTTTCTTTTACCTTTATTACAGGTCTGACCATGACCTCTCCTCACCTCTGGTGGTTTCCTATTCCCTACAAAATCAACTAAATATTTAGATTTTAAAACCTTTTACATCTTTGGCCCCAACCTACTTTCCTATCTTGATGGACATTACTTTTCCTTCTATACTCTGGAATATAGTTAAACCAGCCTTCTCTTTGTTCGTCACATACCAGGGAGGTAGATAGTTAAGTCACAAGACTAGAGTTCAGATTCTGCCTTTTCCCTTTACTGTATGGGTGACTTTGGAAAAGTCATTTAGCCTCTCTGAGCCCCAGGTTCTTCATCTGTAAAATGCATGGCTTGGATGAGATCATTTTTAAAGTACTTTCTGCCTCTAAGTCTCTGACTCTTGAGTTTCTTTGTGACCAGTAAGACATGGTGGCCAAAAGACACTAAAGTGATCTTAGGTTGCTTTGAAAGAGTCATAGTTTCTAGAAATAAAGACATGAAAGCTTTTCTGTTCTTAACTCTAGCCAGGTCACAAGTGGAGTATTATGGTGTTTAAGATATTGAGAAATTATGTGGAGTCCAGCTGAAAACAACCAAGATGGTAAAAGACCTTCTGAGGAATGATTGAATCAGCTAGGAATATTTATCCTGGAAAAGAGGAGGCTTAATTGGGGGTGATACTTGTCTTCAAGTATTTGGGGGCATCAGCACAGATTTGTTCTGCTTGGGATCAAAAGGCAGAAACTCAGAGCAGTTGATGGAAATTATAAAAAGGCAAATTGAGGCATACCATAAGGAAAGATTTTCCTAACAGAGGTATCCATAAGTGAGACAGATTGCCTTTGGAAGTGGTAGATACCTTGGGAGTAGTATTTTTGGTATACTGTGCTCATAGATTCATAGAATATATAAGGTGAAAGAGACAGGAGCTCCCTTTCCCATGTTTTATTGAAAGCATGTAAATCAAGGATTCCTAATATCAGGATTAAAGCATATGTGATTTTTCTAACTAGACCTAACCTTTTGCTTATATTTGATTGCTAATCTCATTGAAAGGTCCAACTTGCCTCCTACAGTTTATTCTCTATCTCAAAAGGAGAAAAAAAAGAAGTGATAAACTCTAAAAAAATCTAGCTTCTAAGAAATGAAGGTTCTGGAACTGCATATTATTTATTCTATGTATACTGATGTGATACAACACATCATGATATAATATAAAATAATGTAACCTAACATAATATATTCTAATATATATGATATACATGTGTTTTATTCTGACATCTCCAACTATGTATGCATATATGCTATATATAAATTTAATTTATACCTGTATATGTATAGATATATAAACTGAGATATTTCACAATGAAAAATCCGCAAATTTTATAATGCATCCATAAAGCATATATTGTAGGTACAGTATTTACTAAGTCTTCACTATGTGCCAGGCATATAATACTCATTAAGTGCTACTAGTACAGATGATGGCAGCCAAAGAGAAATGGTGGTTCTTTGCAAAGGGTTGGCATGTCTGTTATGATGCCTTGGCTTTTACTGCCTTCTTATCTACGATGGCTTTCTGGAAGGTGTCTTGAATCCATGGGTTCTCAACAGTGTGTCATGACCCAAGGTTTGCCAAGGATGCTTGGAAACATTGTACTGTGAAGGATAAATTCTTAGATACAAACCAAGGGTGAAATGAGTCCAGGGAGCTGGGGGTTTGGAACTGGGTCTCCAGTCAGGAGAGGGGCAAGTGGAGGAAAGATCATTTCTAGCCTCGGATAATCCCCTTTCTGAGCAGCAGCTACAATAAATGTAAAAGCAGTAACGCTTATCTTCCCAATATCCTGAGTATTACAAGGTCATAGCCAGCCACAAAGATGGTGCCTGTGCCATTTTTTATTTCCTGCCAAAGAGAGTTAGGGCAGACAGTATCCTGTAGTCCAAAAGTGGAAGGTTGTCTTTGTATTGGAATAATCACTGAAGTACTTGAGTTCTGTCTGTTTTTAAAGCAGGTATGGTGAAGTCAGTAAGGGACTGGCCTGAGAATACAGATGACTTGGATTCAAGTTCTCTCTGTCAGATATACTTACTGTGTGTTTCCAACAACTTGAAAGGTTTGGGGATTCATAATTTTTAGCCTGACAGAGGAACCTTTTGTAATCCGAAATGTCTGTGTGTATGTGGCCTTGTATTTTTCATGATCAAATCTCTTAATATGTATTTGAGACTTTTTTTGTTATCAACTAGTACGTAGTTAGCAATTAATAAATGCTATTGAATGAATCACTGTGTGACCATGGGTAAGTGACAGTTGTCCAGGTAACAACAGAAAACTTTTCCAATGGGAAGTTCTCCATTCCAAAAATGTTATAAATCTAGACAAGCCAACCCCATTCCCAAACCCCGATCTATGATTATTTTAATATAATTTTCAGTCTCATTGGTGTCCACTTGTTTCTAGAAAAGCTGGGGAATTATTGATGTTGGTGCTTCAAATGGTGCATACAAATGGTATAGACTCTTGTGTTGGGTAATTATGTAATACTCCCCTTTGTTTTTTTCCTGCAGGCCTCTAAATACATTGCTCCTGAATCTTCTCAGCTGTCGTATACACCTCTGCCTCCTGGATCCCGATCACTGACCAGTCACCGAGGTAGGAACTTTAGCCTTTGATCTCTTTGCACAGCCTAAAGGGCAGGACCCTAAACTTTGCCACAGGCTTCTCCACATACATTATTGTTTCTTTGACACTTGAGAGTGAACACTGTGCTTTGCAAGCAGTTGATGAGAAAACCATACCTGTCAAGCCTACAGATTTCAACTCATATTAAACAGGATTTAGTGGTAGTCTACAGGGAAAGCAAATAAAATCCTCGGCATAATATCATTTCATGGTTTTTTTTCTTTAAATTAAGAGATTATGGTACTTAAATATTGCTAAATATTTAGCCCTGGTTTTACACCTAGTACTGGTGATAATCGAAGGAGATTGGGAAATATGTTAATATTTATTAAGATAAGCATTGTTTAGGAGTTTCAACAATTAAAATCTATAATTTCAAAAGACTCCTACTCTACATCATGATGAAAAGGAATATCTTTTGACATTTAAGACTGGAATCTGTGTGTGCCTACATCTCTTTTGACACTTGTTCTGACTTTAAAAATGGCACCTGCCTTCAAAAGACTCCCATTCCTGCTGCTGACTTCTGGAAGCTTTCTTCTGAAAGGATTGGGAGTCAGGCTGAAGTCCAGCTTGAAAGCACCTTGCTGCCTGAACTGGCTTCATGAAGTGAGAAATTTTGCAGTTCAGATCCGGGGAGGAATTGGGAGGGTGTGCAATATGTAGGGGTGATGTGTTTATCCCATTTTTCCTTGTGATGGCAACCACCCTTCTACATGGAGCTTGTTAAGTGAAAATAAGCTTTCAAAGGCTTAGTCCAGATTTAAATTGAGGATGCAGCACACCCTAAACAGCATTTCCTAAAACAGGAAACATCTCCAGTGATCTCGAGGGACCCCAGGAAGCCAGGTCTTGGGTTTTTCCCACTCCGTCATCGCAGCTGCATTTTCAGCTGGGGGGATGGGCTGGTAGGGGTGAGAAGAGACTGTGCAGGCTATAGGCAAAGAGTCAGGCTGGCCCTCAAAGAGACCTTATTGGTGTTATCCAAGTGACATGTTTATATTCTTAAGGAAGTAATTGAGGAAGCTTTCCAGAAATCCAGGTGTCTGTGAATGAGACTAGGCCTAACCTGCAGAACAGTTTCATTTCAACTGAAGTGAAGGAGAGAGGGGGTAGGGAGGGAACAGGTTATGCCTCCAGGGTATGCAAAATTTTGATGCACATGATAGGTGTGTTCATAAAGAATTGTGTCTAAATGGTACTTTTACATATCTATAGGCAGGATGGAAGCTAAACTAACTGAACTGTGAGCTGTTTACAGCAACCTGAGGTGCATCTTTTTGTGAAGTAAATAATCCTTAATTTTATTGTTGGTTCCTCAGATCAAAGAACTAGAGCCAGAAGGGATGTCAGGGACTATAGTGTCCAACCTCCTTATTTTACTTTCAGGGAAACTGAGCCCAAGGAGGTGAAGTGATTTGCCCAAAGTCACAAAAATTTCAAGTGTCAGAGGAGGGTTATTCTGGAGTTAATGTTTTTTTTTTTCCCCTTCTTGCTGCTGTTTCCTTGTGAACCTGTATTTTCCTATGAAGTTTTGATAAAACTAGAGATACTTCAATGTAACTAGGATTGGGACATTTAGAGAGTGAGAGTAGAGGGGCTGGCCCAAAATATCAGTCTTGTTGGTCTATCATGTACCTGATATTTCTGCTTTTTGTGTTATTTTTTTTGGGGGTAGGGCGAGTGGTAAGGATGACTGTGGTTACAATGTAAATATCACTTAGTGCCTGCTATGTACAAGACATTGTGTCAGGTGTTGAGATACAAAGATGGCAGCTACAAGACTTCC
The DNA here is from genome assembly GCA_023548195.1 of Bettongia penicillata ogilbyi. Classification (NCBI taxonomy): domain Eukaryota; kingdom Metazoa; phylum Chordata; class Mammalia; order Diprotodontia; family Potoroidae; genus Bettongia; species Bettongia penicillata. The sequence continues at coordinate 12,947,826 of JAJHZJ010000027.1, forward strand.
GCTGTCCTCAAACAGCTGCCATTTCCCTGAGCTAAGGAACATAGATAAAGTTGAGTTTAACACAAGGTCATTTGAAGGGGAAGGGAATGGTAAGAAATGAATATTTCACAGAGTAGGAGACATCTGAGCTGACCTTTGAAGGGAAGCAGGTTCTTATATGTGAAGATGAAGAGGGATCACATTCCAGGCAAATGAATTGCAAGATAAATGGTCACGTCTGAGGTACTACTAGTAGCTCAGGTCAGCACAGTATAAAAGGGAGTAGCATGACATAAGGCTAAAGATGAGTAGGAGTCAGATTATGGTGACCCCCTGTCTTATATCTTATTCTAGAGGCATCAATGAGCCCCTGGAAATTTTTTTTGAGCCAGAAAGTGACATATTCAGACCTGTGGCTTAGAAAGATTATTTTGGCTGTTGAATGGTGATGGGATTACCGAGAACAAGAAAGGTGTTAGGAAGAGCAATTCAGATGCTGTTCCAATAGTCTGGGTGGAAGCGATACCTGCCTGAAAGTTATTGGGAAGTATGACACTAATAGATGGGGGAAGCAGAAAATGCATCCTGAGGAGTGGAGGTGGGGAGTACAATTAAGTTGAGTTTTGAAGGGAGCTGGGAAGTTTTGAGTCAGAAAGGAGGAAGGAAAGTATTCTAGGCATGGGGATACAAAGACATATAGAAGGGAGATGAAATATCATCGAATGAAGAAAACAAGTGGGCCTGTTTGGCTGGAATATGGAGGGTCCCAAAGGGTAATAATAGTGTAATAAACCTGGAAACATTGACTGAAGCCAGAATGTGAAAGGCGTTAAGTGCCAGAGGGCATTTGTGTCTTATCTGGGAAGCAATGGGGAACCACTGAAGCTTCTTGGGAATGGAGGTGACATAGTAACACCCATGTTTTAGGAGTATCTATAGAGATATTTTGGAATTATATGGAGAATAAATCAGAGAGGCGAAGAGACTGGATACATGGAGACCAGTAAGATGGGTATTGTAAAAATCCTGGCAAGAAGCATTAGAGGCTTGAACTAAGATGGTGGCTGCATGATTGGAGAGAAGGGGATGCATATTAGAAATGTTTTGACATCACAATTGACTTGGCAACTTAGTGCACGTAGAGGATGAGTAAGAGGGAAGTCAAGTATGATCCACAGTTTGAAAACCTGATTCCTGAAAGAATGGTGACTCCCTCAGCATAGTAAAGGAAGTTAGGAAGGGAGGATAGGGGAAAACTAGGGGAAAGGCAAATGGATTTCCTTTTGGCTATGTTAAGATGCTTATAGGTAGAAATATTCAGTAGACAGTTGAAGATAGGGATCTAACACTCAAGGGAGATGATGCCTGGATCTGTAGATCTGGAATTCATCTGAATAGAGACTGTGGGTGGATCCAACAAAGCTAATGACATCACTAATGAGGAGAGGGCTAGGACAGAGCTCTGGGGCTCACCCGTGCATTAGGGACAGTATATGGATGGATAACCTTGCAGAAGTCACTGAGAGGGATCAGTCACAGGCAGGAAGAGACCCATAACAGAATGAATACTCACCCAAAGAGAGAAGAGTATCCAGAAGGAAGGGACAGTTAACAAGAGCAAACAGATCAGAGAGGTGGAGAAGAATGAGAGTTAAGTAAAGGACGTCAGATTTAGCATTTAAGAAATCACTGGTAAAGAATAGGGCTAGCAATAATATTAGAAGAAGGAGAAGGAGGAGAAGAAGAAAGAGGGTCATTTATACATTTTTAAATGCACAGAAATAAATAGAACCAAGTTCAGAAGGAAACAGGGACAGAATAGCTTTGAAAATAATATATTGAATTTTTATTTACTTTAAAAGAAAAGAAAAATGTACATAAGAAGATATTTTTATAACTTTATGTATAAGCCTCATTATCTGCTCTAGTGTTTTTTTTGTGATAATGCTCATTTTATTTGAGATTTGTTAAGTTCAGAATAAAAAAAAATAATACTTTAAAAGGAAGCACTGATGACCTTGGAGAGAACAGTTGCAGTCAATAAAGTGATGGGAAGGGAAGCCAGATTGTAAGAGTTTGGGAAGTGAGTGGGAGGTGAGAACTTGGTGGTCATGCATGTATAAAACTTTTTCTTACAGTTTGGCTCTGACAGAGAAGAGAAAGATGGAAGATAACTTGAGAGGATGATGAGGTCAAATAAAAGGTTTTTCTTGTTTTTGGAAAGTGGAAATCTGGTTATGCTTGTAGAGTTGGGAGTCAACTGCACTGAGATGAAAATTTAAACTCTAAGAGCTGATAAGGTCACAAGGGCATGAGGCTAGAGAGAAAAGATGAATCATAGGATCTTAGAGTCATAGAGAAGAGCTGTAAGGGACATTTGAGGCCATCTAAGGTCGTTGGACAGAACCTCCCTTTATAGGGTGAAAATGAGTCTGAAAAAGAGTATTAAACAGAAGGAGAGCCAAAGGAGGGAGGGTATATCCAGGAGTAGAGTAGGCAGTTGACAAAAAGCTTCTGGAATGATGGAAGATAAAGACTGAAAAAGCAAAACAGAACCTCAAATTGAGCAGTTATTGGTGACCTTTGAAAGGGACAGGTATAGGAAATGAGCCTGTGATTTCATTGGTAAAGAAAATTCTCAAGTAAGACGATCCCTTCTCCTAAAGCAGACCAGTACCTCCTCTGAAGCACAGAATTATAATTTTTGAAAAAACATTTTCAGTTGAGCAATGGGAAAGTAAGCCAGATTTCGAGGAGTTGAGAAGTGAGTGGTTGGTGAGAAAGTAAGTATCAACAGTCTGTCTAGGATTTTGAAAATGAAAAAGAGGGTAGGATAAAACATAGCTGAGATCTAGATACATCTGTAGGTTACAGGGAAGGTGAACATAAATGGAAAGCCAAGAGAGGGAATGAACAAAGGATCATAACCAAGAGCAGAGGAGAGGAGATGAGATCCAGTATGCCATGAGATAAAGGAAGAACACATCTGTAGTGATACTTTGTATAGTACAATTTAAATCTGTACCATTACTCATTTGTTTATCATATGACTGTGAAGGAGTTGGTCAGTTTTCTGTCAAGGGAAGAACCATGTGACAAATATATTTTGTTGAAAGACTGGGGAAGGTCCTTTTGGAGGCCTCTGCCTGCCACAATCAAGTCCTACAAAGCTGCCGATTTCGAGAGAGACAGGAAATAGAAAGGAGAAAGGAAGGTACAGAAAATAAATCAAGAAAGTGCCCCAGTGGAGCTTGACAACTTCTCAGTTTTGCTTAGGGCCAGTTCATTTAGATAAATCGGCTTCTGGTCAAGAACCAGCACTTTAAAACAACAAAGAAAAAAACTTACACCATGAAATAAAGGATAGTTGTTTTATGATTTCATAGAGGTCGATTATTCCAACAATGTCTCCCATTTCCATCTCATGAGGAAACTGAGAACAGAGTTTAAGTGACTTGTTTAAGGTCACACACGTGACCTTTCAAAGTTGCAGAACTGACCTACCAAGCTATTTTCCTACAAAAGCCAGCAGGTTGAGCCTCACAGACTGGTTCCTGACTCCTTAAAAGGAAGAAGGAGGGCCATGGAAAGACTGTTCTGGCTTGCTGTCAAACGGAAACCCTACCAGGGCACATCTTGTGATACAGTAACTTTTTCATTTCTCCCTAGTCTTTATGCGTATAAATCCTTTTGGGGAGATTAATTTCAGTTTTCTCCTCCAAGTTTGTGCCAGCTTTCCATCTTGTTTTGACTCCATTGTGGATGTGCCTTCTACCCTTCTTCGAGTTCCTCACGTTCCCATTCTAATTGTTCCTTCGCTTTGTTGTCCTCCCCACGCAATCTGAGTTTCATGTTCAAACGTAGCATGATGGTCTTCACTTTGGACTATGGTACCACTTCTCAGATTCTTGTTCCATGCCTACTGCCTGATAGTATGGTTGACCATGAGCCTTTGACATTGGTGGGATACTATAGATAGTAGCAAATTGTTTGATTTTTTTTCTAGGAAGTAGGCAAGGTGGGATGAATCTCAGGAATTTGGGGTGAGTTTTTCTGGTCCCCAGGTTGGTACCACTTAATATCAACTCTTTTTGACACTTAAATTAATAAAACTGTTTCAGATTGCTTAATGTATGAATCATGCAACTTCTGAAGTGTCAGATATTGATGCTAATGTCAAGGCCTCTTATTAAAGTTTGTCTGCTAACAAAGTAGACCTTTTATGGGTAGAGTTCATCATGAAAGAGCAAATGTCAATTAACAGAAGTAAGGTAAGTGTTACCAATCATACTAATAACATCAACATTGCATCAAGTGATGTCCTCTTATATAGCATTTAATACTTGGCAGGCAAAATTTTGCCTGGAGATAATATTTACAAATGGATTGGTTCATCCTGTCCCCAGTGCTTTCCAATACATTAAAAAATCAGCTCAACATGCTGGGTGGGAGAAGCTGTTTTTTAATGTTTCATGTGACCCTGCTCTTTCCCAGCATATGGCCTCTCTGAAATGTGGCAAAACTTAGAAGTCCTTTGCTTCTCTGAGATATAAGATAAGATTCTATGGTCTGAAGAGGGCTGGCAGGAGAGTTAGGAAGTCTGGGTTCTAGTAATACCACTTATTCTCATTAGGAACAATGGAAAGTCACTAAAAAACCTCTGTGACTCAGTTTCCCTACCTTGAGGGAACATGAAGATAAATATCTCTGCTTTGTGGGAATCTTAATGTTCAACAGTTTAATTTTCCACGTTAAACATGATATATACTTTTTTTTTTTCACATTTTGACTACTTAAAAATACTATAGAGAACAAAGTCCCAAAGCCTGAAAGACCTGGGTTCAGGTCCTGCCTTTTAACACATATTGTCTCTGAATCTTAGGCAAGTGACTTAGTACGATGGCAATCAAAATAGAATCTTTTGCTATTTTTAATTTTAGTATAATCAAGTGCCTATGATTGAATCTTGCCTTTATTAATCAAGTCTTTACAAGGAATAAAGTACAGAAACAAGAGTTTCTTAAACTAGAAACAGTATATGTATTAGTATTATTAATTATTTTAATGTGATTAAAGAAGATATTTCCCACCTATTGATAGGCTTGTCCATTGTGGGAAGTTTGATTAGGGGAGTTGTTTTGTAGACGGTGTCAAGTACCTTTTGTTTTTTTCTATTGAGGCACTGGGTTAGAGGGTTATGCCCTCTGACTCTAAAAAGTATATAAATACTCTGAGGGTGAGGTTTTACTTTGGGGTTTAGCCTTTCCAAGAAGGCTTAAGTGCCAGATGAGGACTCTGGGAAGCCACTAAGGAGCTGCCCCCCCACCCAACCACCTTTTGAGGACCCAGATGTCACACTTTCCTTTCTGGTAACTATGGTCAGACAGTTGGAGTCCAATTGTCTATTGAATTCAGGCAAAGGAAACCATATCTGTTGGTCTTTTGATTGGTCTGTATTTTCTTTGAAATTCAGGGTGCTAACTCCCTGAACTAATTGAATGATATATGTACTTGGTGGAAGGAATGATACATGTGCTTGATTAAAGTTCCTTTTCTTCTATGAGTGCAGATCTAAGAACCTATGATAGCAGGCCCCCTTGTATATTTTGGGATGCTTACTGATACGCTTAGCCTCTAGGTACTTTAGACAGTTTACTGAGACTATAAGGGGCCCAGAAGCTGCCTGCCTGAATTTGTACAGTGTCCTGATCTTGGAGTTCCATGTGAATCAAAGATTCAGTTCCCATCCTTTGCAGTTGATGGATCTGTGATCTCATGGATGTTGGTACTCCCTCCACCAGAACAGGTCACATGCCATCTATGCCTTTTGATTAAGTGTGAATCTTATCCTTATATGCTCAAAAGTCCATCAAAGAAAATCCTCCTAGCATACTGGATGCCTTCCCAAGATTCTTTGGATACTTTTTTAGAAAGCAGTGCAACTTTCAGATTATTCATCCATTAACCTTCACTGTAGCAACAAGATTGACCAGACTACTTTTTAGGTCAATAATGCTCTTGTTGGTTAAGAGACACATGCAGGTTCTTGGTAATATGCTGCAACATGCTTACACTACCATGAGTCCTTTAGATATCTTTTGGGTCACCTGTAATAGTGATTCTTCTGCAATCTTTGTATTTGATGATTAGTAGTCATATGGGAAATATTGCTGTTGAACATACAGAAGGGGGCTTCAATGGCAATGAGAAGCTTAAAGGTGATTTAAAGTTCTGCTCAGTTTCCCTAATATGATTCTGATGAATTACTATCTGTATGACTCTAGTCTCAGTTTATTGTCCATCAGGTTCAGGACTTATGTACTGATAACCCTCACTAGCTTGCCTGTCTGATTTAATCCCAGAATCTAGAAGCTATCTAGAATTCATCACTTTATCCAGTGTAGATGAGTAAGCCAGTCTCTTTTGAGTGACTGTGGATCTTGTTGAGATGTGCCAAGAAGAACCTCTCCCTTCTGTGGTTTTGTATATGAAAACTTGCATGTGTTCTCCTTATGTTTTTCATCAAGCATATCGTTGACACACATATCCAAGCAAGTCAGCAATATAAATGTTCCACATACACCAAAATATTAATAAGAGAACTTTTTGTAATGGCAAAGAACTGGAAGAAATGTAGGTACCCATTAGTTGGGGAATGACTAAACAAATTATGGTACATGAATATAATAGAATACTATTGGTTCATAAGAAACAATGATTATGAAAAATTCAGAGAAGAATGGGAAGACTTATATGAACTAGATGAACAGGATAATAAACATAACCAAAAAACCACTATTTTCCATGAACTACAACAATGTAAAAAACAAAAATAAAGACTGAAATTGAACACTGTAGTGATGATGACCTAGCTTAACTCTAGAAAAGGGATGAGGGGGAAGTATCTTCCCTTTCTTCCTCGCAGAGGTCAATGAACGTAAGTATAGAATAATTATTGTAAATGATGTCAGACTCAGCTGATTTATTACTGAATTATTCCCCCCTCCCTTTTCATTCTTCTTACTAGGATTAGCTTCCTCAATCAAGGAGAAAGAAGTGACATTCTGAAATTAGTGTAATATACAATCAAAAGACATCAGTAAACATAATATAAAATTTTAAATAGTAGAATATACTTGTTGCATGGATAAACCATTTTCATTAAAGGTTTATAAAGATGAAAAAACCAGTATATGTGTCGGTAATTGTTCATGCCCTCTTGATCATTTTGTTCATGCCCATGATCTTTTCCATTCTTTTGGAATCCCTCCCTCTTTGAGACATCTTGAAAATCAATTCCTGAGTGCTTTTAAAATTGTGTTGCCTCCAGCACAGATTACTTCTGTATCTGTTTGGTCAGCTCCAGCCACTTTTCCTGACTTCATCTTCTTAGGTGCCAAAGCCACTTTCTTGTACCGTCCATCCAGCACCAAAGGGCTCAGACCAGAGATAGGAGTTGAGCCACTGTTGATGATGAGAAGGATTCACTATGTAAAAGTGGGCACATCCTTTCTATCTCATATTCCACAATCCCTAAATACTAGGACAAATGACTTGCCCACTGATATTGCTTCAGTGACAGAATTTCCATGGGGAAACACATTGATTTTCCTCTGGTATTCATGATTATCATTGCCTATAGATGATGGGCAGAGAATTCCTTTATCTGTAACAACTAATTCTGGTGTGCAGTCCCCATATTGCAGAAAAACTTGCAAGATCAATACAGAATTTTGGAGGAAATAATGTGTTCTGTATACCCAAATGAATTTCCATGTTGAATTTAGGGAACACAAGAGAATATGGATATTCCAGTTGGAATTGGGTCCCAACCCTGGCATCATAGTCTCACTAATACTTCTGGCAAAAATAGACAAATAATCTCCAGCAGGTTAAAGCCAGATGTGTAGTCTTTGCTCAAGCGTATATGCTTAGCTTCTGATATCATGTCTGTTGTCAGAAAAGTTGTACCTTCCCAATAAAACCAGAGAAAGGGGAAAAGCAACAATAACAAACATTTTAAGCTGTGGGGCTCTCTTAGAGAGCTGGGGTAGTTTCCAAGTTCTTTCTCTTTGAAGCAGGGTTTCCCACTTCTGCTATCTTTGGGCCAGTTGAAAGGTACAGGGAAGAATCCTGAAATATCAGCATGGCCTCGCCCAATGCCTCTATTTGCCTCTGAGACTTGAATAGGGAAAAGTCATGTTCTGCTTGCTCTTGAGGCAATGGGTTAAAGTTGCCAAGAGCTTAATGGTTGGTGGGTTGGCTGTTGTCCTTCATTCCCAAAGAGGACCAAACTGACATCACTATGTTAGCGGCAAGTTATAGTGTGTCCAAGTGCGGCTGATCAGACCAGTATAAGCTTGGGATACTGTACCGCAGGTTGGGCACAAATAGCCCATGTGAACATTTGGAGTGGATTCTCTAAATAAAGGTGAGCTGCAAACAAAACTCTAAAAATCAGAGATATCGTGTGCAGTGGGCTACTTCAGAAGATTGCTAGAAACAGGCCTTACAGCCATTTGTCAGCCTAGGGATTCTTGTTTAATTATGAGTTAGACAAGATGGTTTCTAAGGTCCCTTCCAACTGGAAAGAAAGCCACATTTGTTGCCCATCCCCTATGGAAAGTCTGATCACATACACACATATATATATATGTGTGTATGTATGTATATATGTGTGTATTTAAAAGAGAGAAATGGGAGAAAAGCCCCAGCTCCATTTGCCAGCTGTACGTAGGCTAAAAAAGAGGGTTAGAATACTATGTAATATTATTCATGGAAAGTATCCACTTTTAAAATGTTCCCCTTCTCTCTACATGTCTGGGTCTGGCATTTCTCTGATGGTTGGTTTGTCTTCTAATCCATTCCAAATATCTCTAGCTCTTCCTGGGGATAAGGGACCTCCCAATGAACTCAACCTGTCAACTAGTTTACTGAGTGCTTTATGCAAATCTCAGATAGGAATATGATGAGCATTTTTGTGAGGAGGTTATCTAAAATAAGTATCCCAGAGTGACAGAGTGTGACTAAACCTCCATCCTGCGGCTGCAGCACAAACCTCTTTATCACCTCGCTTTTTCTTTTTTGCAAAGTATCTCCACTTGGATGTCCCATAGCATCTCACACTCAATCTGTCTGAAACAGGAGTTATCTTCTCCACCCCTCCAAGCACAATCCTCCTCCAAGCTTTCTTCTAATTCTGTTGAATACACAGAGACACACACACACACACACATACACACATTTGATTTGCCTTTATACATATTTCCCCCTCCCCAGTAAGTTCCTTGAGGGAAGGGGGTTATTCTATGTATATCAGAATTCTATTATTAACTATCACCCATAGAAATGGCATCCAAACTATGGGCCTGGTCCTTCAGTGGGAAGGACATGGAATGAGCCGAGTAATCAGAAGGTAAAAAACTGGGTCAAATTCTTTTTACAACAGATTGAGAGGTTTGCATCTAACATGACCAATCTATCTCCTTCATTCATTATATAGCCCAACAGTTCCCTACTGTGGTTCCTCTCACAGCTACCTAAGCTCCCCTGCTATTTCCTTCTGCCCTGTTGTGGGCCCTTATAGTTTTTATAAACTAACCTTCATCTGGGTATCTGTTTTAACAACCTCTATGCAGACCCATACCCTAATTTCCAAGATTGCCTCCTGGTTCTTTTAGGTGTCTGTTGGCTGGCTTTGCTCTCTAGGTTATCAGCCAGTAAGTAAGAACCCCCGCTACTTTTTCTCAAGTCATACAGGTTGAGGAGGCATGGATATATTTCAGTCTTTATCACAGACATCATCTCTAGTCTGTTAAGGGTAGTTCCATCATCCTTCAGTCACCCAGGTTCATAACTGTGGTGTCAGGCTTGATTCTTCCTCATTCTAAAATTGTAACTGAATGGTTGCCACATCTTGTCATTTCTACATCCTCAACATTCTCTTGCATCTGTCCCCGTCTCTCTACTCACAGCCATCATCCTAGTTCAAGGTTCCATCATTTCTTGCTGATATTATTGAAATAGCCTCCTAATTGCTCTTCCTGATCCCTCTTTGCCCTTTCTAATCCATTCTCTTCAGCGTTGCCACATTAATTTTCCCATAGTACAAGCTTGACCATGTCACTCTTCTACTCAATAGCAGTAGTGGCTGTTTATTGATTCTAGGATAAAATGTCATATAATTTTCATACAGTGCTTTTTAAGTGTCTTTTTATGTTATATAATCAATAAAATTATACATTACACATAAATAAGAAAATATGCACAATACATATATAGCATGGCTAAACTGACCTATGAGGACCAGTTCTTGAAGTATGAGCAGGTGTTTCCTTTATGTTTTGTATCTGGGTGACCATAGGATTGACTCAGGGGTTTATGGCTTGTGCTAATAAAAGTCTTCTCATTGGCTGCAAAGCTGGAAGACAAGCTGCCCCCAGGGGATAGAAGCTGGAACTGATTATACAAAACGAGTGACCCACTCTTTCATCACTCTCTTCCTTTGGGACTTTAAGGAGGCAAAATGAGTAGGCAGGCACTGGTTAAGTAGGGAATGGACAGGAAGGAACCCTTTCTCTCTTACAACCTCAGTGGTGTGCTTATGATCACCCCTTTCTCTTCAAAACTGAGTATTATATTTTGAGGACATAGTGAGGCAGCGACCCCCATGGGCATTGCAATGTCTCAAGAGATTGTAGGATGATTGATGGTATTTTCCCGTTAAGTAGAACTCAAGTAGAAGTTAGGAGAGAGAGAGAGAGAGAGAGAGAGAGAGAGAGAGAGAGAGAGAGAGAGAGAGAGAGAGAGAGAGAGAGAGAGAGAGAGAGAGAGAGAGAGAGAGAGAATATATCAATAGCAGGAGAGAATATTTGGCCAATTGGAGAAGTATAGAGGACGTATAGACCTGGCAGAGCAGAGGAATAGCCAGGCCCAGATGAGAAACTCATCCATCACTGATACAATGCCCCATTGTGAGCTCATAAAAGTTCACAAAGAGGGGAAAAAATAAAAGACTTCCAGGGGTTCCATTTTGACTCATGCTTTCTCTACCCTGATTCCTCATCACCTTTATATTTTGAGCACTGACTAGTACTTACTTTTTCTCCCCCCCATTCCTCCCAGTTGTGGCTTGTGGAAGAGTATGCCCCAGACTATGTGGGAAGGGGAGATGTTTTGTACCAGCTCTTCTTACTTTATCAATTTAGTAAATCCCTTTCATAAAAGCTAGTGGAGCCTGGATGATTTTTCATGGGGAACACACCAGTGGTAACTTGTTAACAATGGTACTAGACAGTGTATGATTCCTCAGAGTTATCATTAAATCCCTGAGAATAAGAAACTCCCTGGAGACTGAGTCCAGCAAAAAGATTGGAAATTGAGGACACAACCATGGAAGGGGTGTTACACATTTTCTGGGGCAATGCTCAATTTTTTTACTGATAGGGATACCCATGAAAGAAAGTTTGAAGACCACTTTCCTATAGAATGTAAGCTCTTTGATGAAAAGAATTGTTTCATTTTCATCTTTCTTTCCAAAAACCCAGAATAGTCTCTAGAAGATAATAGACACTTAGTAAATGCTTGTTGGTTGAGAGGTGGACTGGTATTGTTATTTTTTTTTTTTATAAAAGATGACAGAATTAGGACTAATGAACTGAGATAACCTTACTCATGAATGGCAAAGGTTGGGTTGGAACTCAGTTCTCTTAGCTCACAATCCAATGCTGCTTCCACTATACTATTGCCATGGATCCCCACCCCATGGAGTAATTCAATGAGAAACTCCAGGGGCTCATGCAGAAATAGTAAAGAGGAGGGAAATTCAATTCAATTAATCTCAATGAATATTTATTAAGCACCTACTGTGTGTAAAACACTGTGCCACACTCTGAAGATACCACAAAAAGGAAAAACAATCCTTGCTCTCAAAGTGGTTTACCTTCTACTAGAGCATACAACATGTAAACATATAACCAAAAATTGGATAATTTGAAGAGTAACAGAATACTAGCCACTAAGGAAATCAGGAAAGGGTCTCCATAAGAGTTGGTCCCTAAGATGGACGTTAGAAAAAGCTAAGATTTCTAGAAGACAGGTCAGGAGGGAGGGCATTCTATGTGTGGGGCCTGCATGGGTGAGGGAGAGCGAACTCTGGATGCTCTGGGGTAGCGTGTCTTCCAACTCTGCAGCCAATGAAAAGAATTTCATCAGCACAAGCTATTTGTGAAATATGATAGTAGGATCCATCTAGAGAGGGCCTTTGCTAAGACAACATTTTCTAAGTGGATGCTCATTAATGATGACTCCCATAACTTAAATGGGATACTTGTAGATACTTACTTTTCGTGATGTTTCCCCTGTTTTACTTCATGTTGGAGGCTTGTCACTGTCCGTATCAGTATCATATATTTAGCAGTTGGACTTTAAGTTCAAAAGAAATTGAAGAAAACCAAGTGGAAGAAACCTGCCTCTGTGAAAACCTGCTTAGAGAAAGGTAATCACCTTCCCTCTATTATTACTGGCAATTTTCTGTTATTCTTATTGACATAGTTGGTAGGTACTCATCTTATTCTCTAGCCCTGGCACAGTCTATTTATGTTGGAAATTGATTGCTGGGAATGTCACAGAGTAATTTACATAGCAACTTATCATAATTAGTTATAGTTTGCAGTTTCCTTAATGTGAGCTGCATTTTATGCTCAGCAATTGTTTTTTTCCCTGTATATCTACATAAAGCAGCTGCACATGCTCCGATCCACCCTCAAACCCCTCAAAATAAAACCTACAACTGTTTTTAGTGTTTTGTATCATTTAGTTAACCTGCGAAATCACAAAAGGTTTTTATTTAGAATAAATATTTAAGCTTAAATTTAATCTTAAATTTAAATATTTAAGAATAGAATATTTCTTAAATTCATTTAATCAGTCAGAATTAAATGAAAAAAGGGAAAGTTAAATGTAGTCTAAGTCCATTATAGCTCTATCTGGAGGTGGGTGGAGATGGATAACAGGCTTTATCACGAATCTTCTAGATGTGTGGTTGGTTGTCAGGTTCACCCATGTTCCTAAGTCTTTCAAAGTTATTTGTTGTGACAGTTTTGTTGTTACTGTACAGATTTTTTTGCTTCTGCTCTGTTCATTTTGTATCAGTTTGTACAAGTCTTCCCAGGTTTCTCTGAAACTACCTCCTTCATCTGAATCAGCTTTTGAAGAATTATCTTTCTACTATATTAACAAATGGGACTACGGAAACCACATCATTTTAGACAATTCAATTCAATGACCATTAACAGGGAGTCTAGTATTGTCTTTGGTGCTGAGGACATGAAGACATAATCCCTGCCTTCAAAGAACTTACATTCTGCAGGTAGAAAACAACATGCTCACAGATAAATATAATACCATGGATATGTCATGAACCTTTTGGCAGTCTCATGAAGCCTATGAACCTCTTCTCAGAATAATGTACTTAAGTGAATAAAATATATAGTTTTTATAAGAAAACCAATTATGTTGAAATGTAGCTATCAAAATATTTTTTTTTAAAAGTTCACAGACTGCATGTCATAACACCCTGGTATTTACAAAATATATAAAGAGGAAAAAATACATACACATATATGTATACACATATGTATATATAAATGTGCATTAATATACACATTCACATATATGTATGTGAATATATATATTAGATTGTTATATATTATAATATGCATTATATAAAAAACTCTATAACTATATATATATATGTTAGTTAAGGTGGGAGATGGATAATTTTAGGAATTAGGTCCAGAGTATACATTGCATAAAATAGTATACTCAGAGAAGTTAGAATTGTTTATTTAGGTTAATCTTAGTGGTCCACTATCAAGCACTCTGCTAGACATTTGTCTCTCAATATGCCTATTTAGAAAATGAAATGATCATTCCATTCTGCTGTCATCCAATTGGGACTACAGAGCATTGATTTGATCAATCATCTGGTCCTTGGCTGTTGACCTGTTCAGTCATATAGACTCTGTCTAAGACATGCCTCTGTGTCTAAGACAACCCCTCTGTGTCCTTCCATCTTTCACGTAGGGGATATTATGGCTACTTTGCCAAGGAAGCAAAGGCCATACAAGTTTTCCCAGGAGTAGCTTATAGGTCCATTAAAAGTCTTTTGAGGTGGAGGTAGTAGTACAAAAGCAGATGCTATTTTGTGTGTGACTGGTGAGAGTTTGGATGCAGGCAGAGAGTTCACCCTAATGACCAGTGGATCCAGAAAGCTAAGTAAATGCTTAGTTATAGCTCTTTCCTTGCTGATTTCTTCCCATAGCATCCAAGTGACTGCTTTTGACTGTGTCAGGGGTAAGATGTGGTGGTTTCTTACACATAGCTATTATTAGTCTGTTCTAATTATGTAAAAATGATTTCCTCTGATGACATTTTCTCCTGAACCTATTACTTTACTTTACTTTTTTTTCATAAAGCTTCCTCCCCACCCCCTACTGCCTTCTGCTTAAAATTGTGGTGAAATTCTAAGATGCTGAGAGATGTTGAAGTTCCCTTTATTTAATAGAGGTGACTTGTGATTTGACAGCAGTGGTTGACAGGTTTATTTTATCTATGTGGCAGTGGGAGTCTATTTTCAGTGTGTGCAAAAGTATAAGGACTTTACTAAGTACTGAATAAATTTTACTTTGCTTTGATTCTAGACCCAGCTCAAATGTTTTAAGAACTCTACTCTGGGTCATCAAATTCATCTCTCTGCTACTTTGCAGGGTCAATAGCTTCAGTTGGTGCTGAGCAGACTTGGTTGGATTGGAATGGAGGGCAGTGTAGATTAAAAGTTCCACGTATATAGAGATAGATGTGTGTGTGTGCGTGTGCTGTCTGGAGCGGGGTGGCAGTGATGGAACAGTCAGCCAAGTGGAAGCTTAAGATGGATGAATCTGTTAGACTATTTCCCAGACTTGCAGGGTCTTCAGCCAAGAACTCTCCTTAAGCAACCTTCTTTAAGCCTCTGAAATCTGCAGGGGACCATTTTTCCTTTCCTTTTCTCCAACGATGATTTTTCATTTTCAGTTTTTGGAGCTATTTCATTGCGAGTTTCTGAGTAGGAGACCTTTGAAGACCTGGGGCTGGGGAGGGGGAGACCTGGGGAGGGAGGGGTTATATATTTAGTGGCTTTGGACCAGAGCAGAGCAAACCCTGCTAAATGGAATTTCCCTTGCCCAAATGTAAAGGTGCCATGAAGAGGGGTTGTTTATCTTTTTGGCCAGGGAGTGAGGTTTGGGGATGAAAGAGGGAAGTTCAACATTTAACCAGGGTTCTAACAGACCTGAGGGACTGAGGAGACTGAAGTATGTACCTTGAGTTTGTAAAGCTCCTTGAGGGTAGAGAATGTTTTTGCCTTTCTTTAGATCACTAGAGCTTAGCTCAGTGCCTGGCAAATGGTAGGTGATTAATAAATGCTTGTTGACTTGAGTTGTAAATGGAAGGGACAGTGCAGGGGAAGACTTTTGCAAAGAGGCTGAAGAGCAGTGGAACATGGAGTTATGGATGGAGCAAGCTAGAGTAAGAGTCCTGAGACCTCGTTTCATGCCTCTCTTTTTTCACTAATAAAATGTGTGACCTTGAGCAAGTCACAGGACTATTCCATGCCTCAATTTTCCTTCCTGTGGAATGAGGCAATTTTTGAGGTCACTTAATATTCTATAGTATTGAAATATTCCAAAGTGAGGTCTCTGTCCTTGTTGAAATGTTGGAAACTTGAGCATCAGTCTCACTTAATACATACTTGCTCCCCTCTTCACGCTTGCCTGAAAGGAATTGTAAGGTACTTGTGCCTATAAGTTTCTTCCTTGGGCTGTGATTATGTTGACTTAGCTTGAGAAGTCACACTGGGCAATGGATGTCAACGAATCAGTATCTACTTATTAGGTGCTGGCAATCTGCAAAGGACTATGTCAATCACAGGAAGGGATTCTAAAGTATAAAAGATGGCGCTTGTCTTCAAGGAACTTACAGTCTGGCATTTTGGTCATTTGCTCTTAACATAGCTTAAGATCACATCACCATTTTTTATCCCATTGTTGACACATACTGGGTTTTTAGGAGGGGTACAAAGAACATGGAAATGTTAAAAATGGTATAAATAGTAGAGAGGGAAGACTGGCCTGATTAGAATGAGATATTTATGTTGGTGAGTAGAAATACAGTCATGTTGGTGAAAGAAATAAGGATGCATTAACAACATGGGATTAGATTATGGAAGTCTTAAAAACCAGGTAGAAGAATTTGTGTTTAACATAATATAACATACGGAGCCATGGGCAGTTTTGAACACTAGTGAGAATGTGCTTTAAGGAAGATATCTTGGCAGTGATATACAGAATGGATTACAATAGGAAAAACCTAGAGTCAGTGATAAACTAGTTCTCAGGTGGTAAGACCCTAAATCTAGGGTCACGTCAATAATAATAGTAGTTACTGAGGGCCAACAGATGCCCCATCACATATGTGGGGCAAATAAGATCATCCCCATTTTGTAGATATAAAAACTAAGACTACCCATGGTCATATGATCAGTAAATAGACTAGTAAGAACCCAACTTCAGGAATCTGTTATTCCACAATGCCTTCCTAATAGTACATACTATATGGAAGACATTGTGTTGGATGCTGGGGGCACAAAGCAAAAAAAAATTATAGTCTTTACCTTCAAAGAGGTTACATTTCATTAGAATGAAAGTAGAAATAGAGACAAAGGGACAGAAGTAAAGGTTATTTCAAAAGCGGAGCAAAGCCAACATAGCTTGGTAATAGATTATATATAGGTGATACAGTTACATAAAGAAATCTAAGGAGCATTTGAGAAGGCCTCTATGTTGTGTGGGAAACTGCAGTTCTTTCCCTATCTCATCTCCTGACCACTTTCCCCCAGGACTACCTTCTTCCCCCCTATTCACTATGCAGGATGCAATCTAGTCTACAAAATGGAACACTGGGAGAGTAAGTGAAGTGGAATTTGAGGCACCAAGGATGTAGATATGATGGACTGTCAAAAAAACAGTGAAAATGTACAGTCAATGCTGCCTCTTGCTCCAGAATGAACTCTGATTTCTTGAACTAATAAAGTCCTAGTTGTCCTGTTGTATTTCAGAAATGCTGGTCTTTGGGAGGAGATTAGCTTGGGAGGAAAGGGTTCTCTGCTGGGCTCAGCCCCAGAGAACTCCTGCATTAAGTTTTTGATCCAAGCTCAACCAATTCATTTCATTTCTTTCTCTTCCTCTTTCAGAAATCCTCGCTCTGCACCCCACCTCCTGCCCCCCTTTTTCCTTCCTCATGTAGTGGTTTTACAACCTCATTGGAACAAATAAGCAAACATCTGGAGTCATGTGGTACATTTAATTAAAAAGTTTGTGTTTGGCCAGCAATGGCAAAATCATGAAAAACGGCCTGTCTGCAAGCTAGGGGAAGGCCAAGGGATGACGTTGTTGGCTACGAATGGCCATGCAAGGGATTGAAATTCATTGAGGTGAACACCTGCCGCAGTCTGCCGGCCTCCAGGCTTCCCATTTCCAGCCATTAATATTTACTGCTCAGATTTTTTTTTTATCCATCCTAATGAAATTTCAGTTGAGACTGTTGGGAAGGAGCTGTTACTTTTTCAATAACATCAACCTTGCTGGCTTGCATGTAATCTCTCTAAAGGGTGTGGCGTTGGGCGAGGGGGTACTGCAAAGAGTTAGTGCTAAGTGGAAGCATTTCCCATCATGTGGAGTTATCTTAATTTGTGTACTCTTTCCCTAGCCCAACTTTGTATTCCCCTGTGAAAATCCCAGCTGCTTCTGGGTTAGGACGAAACAATATGATACGATACGATACATACCATACCATACCATACGTACCATACCATACCATACCATAGCATACCATATCATATCATACCATACCATACCACAATATTGTTGCTATTTGTCTCTCGTTGAAGAGAACCATGACATCACGAAGGGGATGCTATAACCTGCAAGTGAATTGGATTAATCAATAACTATTAATCACTTCTGCGTGCCCATCACCATGCTAGACACTATGTCGGAGCACAAAAGGAATCTACAATATGTTCCCAGCCCTAGAGGAACTTATATGTTCGTTGTGGAGGCAAGACTAACCAAGTGGCATATTATATGATATGGTCAAGGAGAGCTGTTCTCCAAACTCAGCGATATCATTTAAAGGAGAGGTTATTGTGTATTGGTGAAGTCAGGGACTCTTGAACCAATAATAAAAGAAGGATGCCAGAGAACCAGATATAGCATATGACTTGTGATGGAAGAATCAATTTGCTCTCACTGAGAACGTCCAAGTTGAATCAGTTAGATCTAGTTAAGCTTTCAGGTAGTGGAATCCTGGTGGATAGATGGATGGCTAGGAAATGGACGGTTTCTATAGCAATTAAAAACCTTAGTGAGAGGCTGGGTGTTATTAGTTACCCAGAAATCTCTGACACTCATCCTGGTTCAGTCTTTGGGAGCTAAAATGGTGTGATTACACAATCATTTCACACTACCTTTTAGCAGAGATCGGGTACTTATGATACAAAACTGTCATTAGCTTCAGAAGTTTTGTAGTCATGAGACCTGGGTTTGATAGTTATTAACTGTATGACCTGTATATTTTCTGAGTCTCCATTTCCTTATGCATGAAATTAGGGTTGGAATTATATCTTACTAGGTTTGTTAAAGACATACGTATGTAAAAGTGATCTGTTTTTATCATCATCACAATTAGTTTTAGCTAATTGGCTAAGCCTTATATATTTGGTGCATTTCTAAAAGTTTTGAAAATATAAAAATTATTACAGGCTAGAAAGGTAGATAGCAGACAGACTGCAGAGGGCCTCAAATGCCAAGCTGAAGACTTTGCATTGTATCCAGGAAGTAACGGATAGTTGAAGTCTACTGAAGTATTTTGAGCAAGGCATTCATATGGTCAAGCCTGTGCCTTAGAATAATAATGTTGGCAGCTATGTGTGGGATGTAGAGAAGAGCTGTGAGGCACAGATAATGGCTAGAAGGCTATTGGAATATTCCAGGTGCAACATGGTGAGCGCTTGAGCTAGACTGGTGAATGTATGAGCCAAGAGAAGGAGAAAACGTGAGAGATGTTGACATGGATGTTGATTGAATGTAGGGGGAGAGGGAGAATGAGGAATCAAAGACAGTTGCAATTGTAGATGTGGATGATGGGGAGTGTAGTGGGACCTATGAATAGTGGGAAATAGGGAAGATTGGAGAAGGAATGGTTTTTATTGTTGCTTATCGTTTTGTGGGGGGTAGGAGAAATGATGAAATTCATGGTGTCTGAAAACAGACATATTATATATTATTTCATATTAATATTAATTAAGATATTAATAAATATTACATTTATGTATGTAAATGGGAGAAGGGAGAGAGTGCATCAGACACCAGATTATGTGTTATCTAGTACAGATAATTTCCTAAATTGAGAATATATTGATTATTTCAAGAATCATCCTAGTTCAGTCTTTGGGAGCTGAAATGGTGTGATTACGCAGAGATCGGGTATTTATGATACAAAACTGTCATTAGCTTCAGAAGTTTTGTATAGTCATGAGACCTGGGTTTGAGTCTAGACTGACAGTTATTAACTGTATAACCTGTGTATTGTCTGACTCTCCATATCCTTATGCATCTCACTAAACATGTGAGTGAGGGGAAACCACTTTCCTTTCTTCAATTTACTACCCACAAAATTAGGGGATTTGATACAATTACCTATAAAATAATTCAGACTATAAGATCCTTGGCCCTATGACCAATTTATTAATCCAAAAGGACTCATCCAAGATCAGATGCTATGCTAATCTCCATGGTTCCTGTATTGTCATTTTGATTGCATATCTGTTTCTTTAAATACTTCTGAAAAAGCATTAACATGGGAAGAAAAGGTTTTTAAAAGTGTACAATGACTTAGAATTTTCCATTTTAGCTTCCTTAGTTGGAGGGGTCAAAGTTCAGCCCTCAGGGATACTCATGCAAGCTCTGTATACTGTTCCAGGGCAAATGTTTCTTAACTGGATGATGAGAGGACGTGGGGATCCAAGAAAAGAATGTAATGTGAATTCCCAAACTCTGAATGCCTGTAGGTCCTCATTTAAAATTATTTTCTTTCCTCTCCTCACCACCCCCCTCATCACCCTCTTGGATTAAAAGAATAAAAACAAGAAAGAAAAGAAAAGAAGAAATATCCTGTGTCATTAGGATAGACATCTGTTTGAGAGCTATAAAACAGTTCTGTCCCGTGTGGGTTAGCTCTTTATCCATTTATTTATCTTGCTGTAGCTCATAAATTTCTCCCAAATCAAAAAGAGTCACAGAGGCTAAGATGTCGTGCATTTTCTTTGTTCTTCATTAAAGAAACCCACACAAACCATCCTCCCCCACACATTCTTCCTTCAAGACAGGGCTTTTCCTCTCCCTTTCCACTTTTCCCTTTCTTGACATCTCCTGTCCTCCCTCCTCCCTCCCTCCCTCCACTGCCTCCTTGTAATTGTGCTCTAACCCAGGGTTGGAAACAAAATAGAAAAAAAAAAGTTTCCCTAATGTTTTCTGGGCAGTGAATGCTCCTACATCTGGGTCATCAAACTTGGTTCCTCAGCACCTGCTTCAAGCAAGAGCGGTGCTTGTTAATAGTTCCCCCCGACCCCGCTTTGCCAGTGACCAGTTAATAGGCAATAAGACTCATGGAATATTGTAAAGACTTTCTCTACACCTTTAGGTTTAGGAATCCCAAAGTGGTGAATTTAGGATAAAGTACAATTACTCTTATCCAGCTTAAGGGCATTTCTTTTCCCTCACTGATTTTCTTTTCTTTCTTTCTTTTCCTTTTTTTTCCTTCCTTCCTTCCTTCCTTCCTTCCTTCCTTCCTTCCTTCCTTCCTTCCTTCCTTCCTTCCTTCCTTCCTTCCTTCCTTCCTTCCTTCCTTCCTTCCTTCCTTCCTTCTTTCCTCCCTTCCTTCCCTTTGTCCTTTCCTTTTTTTCTTTCCCAACAAACATTTATTGAGAGTAGGTCCTTGCCCTCAAGAAGCTCATAATTCCTCTTCAACTAGATACAAGTATAAACAGAATCTACATCTAGTATTCATCAATGACTGCCAATTCTTGATAAATAGAATCTTGGAGCTTCTGGAAAAGAGAACCTGGTTCAAAATGTCAGTTCTACTACTTGGTACCTTAGTATCTGTGTGATCTTGGGGCTTGTGGACCTCACTTTCCTCATCTTTGAAAATGAGGGTATTGAATTAGACAATTTCTCAGGTCCTTTCCCACTTGAAATCTATGACCCTATAGACTGGCAGAGGAAGTAGCCCAGCTTTCCTGGGGGCACAAAGATCTGGTTCCTGCCAACTACCACCAGAACACAGCTGACTCCCATCTGTGAGTCAAGGGAATAGGGGAGGTGAGTGGGAGCTGTCCACAGCTGTTCCTCATCCAAAAAATCAGATGGTAGGACTGGTTTAAAAGCCTGGCAGGTATGCTTTGCTGGCTGAACGTGACAAATCATGGAAACTTTTCACTCATACCAAGACCTTTCCCTTGACCTGACCATTCTGTGGTTTAGCTGACCCTCACTTTGGCCTTGGACTGTTGATTCTGCCTGTTCCCTCAGATCCCTCTAATTCATTGCTGCTGACTGCTTTACCAGAATATATTGCCTCTGGCCCTTTCTGAAATCTGTGTTTGACAACCTGGTAATTGATTCTCTCCGCTATTTGTTTGACCCCTCTCTTTGCCTCTGGCCCTACTCATACTCTTTGATACCATCCAGTACATATACATGTGACTTGCTCTTCTCAAAATTAGACTATCATTGATGCCCCTTTCTCTTTTCTTTGTCCTGGGATAAAGGCACCTTATCCTAGGAAAACTTCTGTCTATCCTAGGCTTCCAACTAGCCTCAGTTTAAATGAACCCATGAATCAGCATCAGAGATAGAGAGTACAGGAAGAAACATAAAGACTTCAAGAATAGGGCAGAGTTAGGGGAGCCTGGTTACCAGATGCTGTAAGGTAAAGATACTTGATGAATGAACCTAAATATGAACCTTCCTAGCATTACCTTTCTGAGAAAGTGGGTGGTAAGGAATAGTTATTGATAGCCAATATCCAAAGCATCTTATGCTGGTTCTTAGAGTTGGCCTGGTATAGCTGTTCCTAGATGGAAGATCATCTTTTTCATAACTCAGGCCTGGGGTATAAGGCCCAAGTATGGGATTGAATATGTGTGTGTGTGTGTCTACATATATTTTTGTGTATATACACAAATACATATATATGTATATATATACAAACACATATGTGTATATGTAGCCTCTGCAGCTATATGGGTCCCTGCTGTGCTTTGTGACAGCCTTGGATTCTTGTCATTCGGCAGGATTCAGAAATAGGATACTCTGATGAGTCACATTCTGGTTACTCTAGAACTACCAAACATACTTGGCAAAGACATATCATATAGTTAGTTTTATTAAACAGGAAAACCACACTGAATATAATTTAATCTGTTCCTTGGTGATTCAAGGAGGCACTTTTGGATCTTGCAATGCTGCAGGGTTCCCATTATGAACATCAATTATCATTCTACTAGCAAAGCATGGAAACACTGGTTAATAGAAGCTTTCCAGTTGATAGAGTACAGGACACAAGACAGTTTCCTGTGTTTGGTGACCTTTGTGGGTGATAGATAAGGAACTGAACCAATGAGAATTCCCATCAGGCAGACTGGAGATGGGATGGATTCAAGTGGAGAAACCTCACGTCCTAAGGCCTAAATCAACAGGGGCAGGATTTTGCTATGTTGCACCCATAGCAGTGCAGAATGACTCTTTTGGTTACAGATTATAAATACCTCTTAGAGAACACACAAGATGGCTCCTCCGTGTCTAGTAAACTTCAACAAACACCTGAGAGATACCACTGTGTGACTGCATGAAATGGAAATAATGAATGGCAAATAACCCATTGACTATGCACTTTCTCACCTGCTGAGAGCAAAATGCAATCCAATGCAATTTTAGTACTTACATGCCCCTGGGGAAAATAGACCCCTAAAATCATGGAGTGCAGCATTGGAAAAATTCACTAAATATGGGCTATGCTTGGTGTTATAAAATCTGTGGAACCTCAGGCTTTCTCCTGGAGTAAAGCTGACTCTGGTAAATTGGCTTTGTTATACTACCCACCTACCATAATGATAATGGGTCCCACATAATTTAGAAAAAAAAATAAACCTAATAAGAAAAGTCTTTAATAAATATGAAGGCCATCTTACTGGCGTAGCCGTTGGCATAAAGATTCCAATTAACAAAATGATCTCTTCGAACATATGGAACAGTCTGTAAATTGCTGGGAATAAAGGCTGGGGAAAAATCTAAACAAACTCCAATACCATGCACAATACATAATGCTTTGCTCATTTGTTTAAATCATATTGAGTTGATCTCCCACTTGGCTTTCCAGCCTTAAGTGTTTAGTCCCGTAAAAAAATTGTGCAGTTGAGTTTATGTTCATATGTGTGAAGATATAATGAGACAATACCTTGCTAAGATTGTGAGTTTCTTGAGGGCAGGAATAGTCTTATCTCTTTTTTTTCTTAATGCACTATACATAGTAGGCACTTCTTTTTTTGGAGGGAAATTAAATAGAAATTGCATAGCATTGTCAGTAACCATTTATTTAATATCTGTAAGGTACAGGTCTTGTATCATACACAGGGGAAATAAATAAGTATATTTTTTAAATGGTTCCTGTTTAGAGATACTAACATTCTGGTTGGAGATAGAGGATATATTCATAACAAAATAAAAAAAATAACTGTACAAGTTATCATAGGTTAACTGGATTAAAACCTGATAAGGACCTACAAATTCATCTAGTCCCTTATTAGGAAATTGCAGTCCAGAAGTTATATTCAAAGTACTAAATGTATGGATGTCTAAGCATGCATGTTCTATGACTTATTCACATACCTATGCACATTTTCTGTTGATATTCATATAAATCTGCTTCTCTAAGTATTCTGAAGCCATTACTTACCTTGCCAAAATGGGAGTACAAATGTTGGAGACCAGATTGTTGTCAATACTGGCAACATCAAGGATAGCCTGGTTTTCTACCTTGTCACTCATGTAAATTACAGAGATCCAGAATTTGAATATCCGTAGTATTTAAAGCAGGCGGCTTGTAACAGTCAATTCCACAAGCATTTATTAAGCACCTTTAGACACAGTCCCAGGTGTTGAGAATGCAAAGAAAAAATAATAACAGTCCTTTCCTCAAGGGGCTTACTTTTCACTGAGGAGGAATTAGTTGTTTGTAGATTATTAAATGCAAAATATATACAATGTTGATAAAAAGTAATTTTGAGAAGGTGAAGAAAGCAGTTTTTACTGAGGAGAGAGGATTGGAGAGGGCGTCTGACAAGAGTTGGAATTTGAGGTGAATCTTGAAATGAGGAGGAGAGCATTCTGTGCTAATAAACACACAGAGGATGGAGGCAGAGTTGCTTCAATGGGGTGTGGTAAGTTAGGAGGTGGTACCATAGTGGAGTCAGGAAGGCTTGAGTTCAAATTCAATCTCAAACCCTTACTGTCTGTGTGACCCTGAGCAAGTTATCTCCATCTCCAAACCTATAAAATGGAGATAATAACAGCCCCTGCCTCCCAGGGTTGTGGTGAGGATAAACTGAGATAATATGTGTTAAGTTCTTCATAAACATTAAAGTCATATATAAATGCTAGCAATGATATTAGACTGGGGTCCAGAGATTTCATTGAACATTAAGTCTCAGAAAAGACAGACAGATTTATGCTTTTTAAGTAGTTGTATTTGGTTGTAATGTTTAATTGTTCTGTTTTATATTGTGTTCGGAGGCAACATGACATAGCAGAGTGCTGGACTTGGAATCAGTAACATTCTGGTTCGAATTTAACCTCTGGCACTTACTTTGTGACCATCAACAAGTAACAGCTACTGTGCTTCATGTATCTATCTTCCTAGATGTGTTTGCTAAGTGCTAGACTGGTGATGATCTGATTTGGGGCAGGGAAGTTCCCTCATAACCAGTAATTCACAGATTCTTCCCACATTGGCATACATCAGTTTTCATTTTGTAAATTTCTTCAAATTCTTTTTTGGATATGAGAAAAAATGCCAGAAGGAATGAAAGGGAGAGAATTTTTAAAATAAAAGGAATGAAAGGAATAAAAAATAGGGAAGGAAAAAAAAGGAAGGAAAGAAAGAAAAAAGAGACTGCGATAGGAAATTTCAGTTCCCTGACTTAAGGAAGATGATCACATTTATATGGAGTAGAGCAGACTCCATGCAAGAGTCTGTCACTCAACAAATGATTCTACACTTGCCCTTACATCGCCCCAGTTATCTAGGGACTTGTGGGGATAGCTGGAACACCATGTACTAGTTTTCTGGAGCCGAGACGATGACTACATTATTTTTTATTTCTTGAACATCACTTTTGAGTGTCATGATTTCAAGACTTAGAAGAAGATGGAGTTGCTCTCCAATCTGAGTATTAATGGCAGCTTAAGTTGAAACCACCAAGTTAATCTTCCCTTATGGCTGAAGTAGAAGCTGAATCCAAGCCACAGCACCACCCAGCCCCTAAATCTCTATTAAAAAACACCTTGGGTAGTCTGGTACAGCTTTATTTAAAGTCAGTGGAGAATTATAAAGTCAAGAGTGAAAAATGGTGCCACAAGAAAGAATAATAAAAAAATACTAGATCAGTTAAACACAGTCAACGGCAATTTAGTGTATTCTGACACTGGCCCTTATTGATGCAAAGAATGTGCTGTGTCGGGTAGGAAATGTGGGAGATGCAAAATGGTGGAGGCAGCCCCAGTGTTTGACTCAGAGATGGTAGCATGCTGTTGTGAGGGGTGTCATTCAGTCTTGATTATAGCAGAAATTGAAGGGGGGGATTCAGACTCCCCTAACTATATTCTGACAACTAGATGTCCTCTCTGTGTTTATTTTACTTTTTTTTCTTTTTATGGAGATAGACTCAGTTAGATATGCAAAGTGTGGGACCAGTCCCTGGACTGAAGGCAGGGGCACCACACCCCTCCCTCAAACAACTCCTTTCTCGGAGCTCTCCCTGAAGTCATCTCTTGCCCCCTATTTGGGCATTTCATAACTAGGCTTTCTTCCATTGCCCTATCAATACTTGCTGGCTTCCATCTTCTTAATGTGATCTTAACAAGTCTGTATTTTCCCAAGACTAGTTAATATGATGAACTAATATCCACTAAGATATCATGGATTAAGTTTATCACATTAGCTAGCCTTTGGAGTGAAGGAGTACAGACTGGATGGAACTAAAGGTGTATAAGTTACTTCTCCCAAATGGCATAGTTTAGGATTTGGTTTAATTCTTTTTTAGAGTCTCTGGACATAAAGTGACATATTATAAAGAAAGGGTCTTCTAGTGGTAGGAATTTCAGCTACTCTGGGGCTGCAATGGGGGAATTCATTTGGGTGGGCAAGCCTTTTGTCACTAATCAAATCACAACACACAGGTAGCTATTGACATATAGAGTATAAACTTCTTGGAGGCAGAGAGCATTTACCTGTTGTATCTTTAGCATCAAAATTATTCCTTGCACAGAGTGGGTGCTGGATATATTGTGGTTGAATTGAATTGAGTCACCCCAAGAAAGAGGTGCAGAAGGAAGCCACTTCAATAAACCCTGAATTGGATCCATATTAGTAAAATCTATATTCAGAAGTCCAAGCCATGAAGCCAAATCCTTCTGGGTCACACCCATATTTAAAGTCACACCCTGAACATGATTCCTTATTTAAAAGATTAATTTCCAGAAAGTTGGAGCCCAAATGAAAGTAGGTTTTGTGGAACCCTTTGGCCTTCAACAGATTTTCCCAAAGGGTGGAGGTGACTGATGAATGGTGGAAAATCTGAACGAAGTAAGAGAAGATCCTCTAGCGGTGTGTGTGTGTGTGTGTGTGTGTGTGTGTGTGTGTGTGTGTGTGTGTGTGTGTGTGTGTGTGTGTGTGTGTGTGTGTGTGTGTGTGTGTGTCAGAGGGTGGAGGAAAGGTGAGGTAGGGAATGATGACTCTCACATAGATAATAACTTTCCTCAGCCCTTTTTTATTTTAATGACCAGAAATAGTAAAGCCAACGGCCATATGCTATCCACTTGCCTTTCTGTGAATCTTTTCAACTTTTTGACAGATCAGGAAGGCATCATTTCCTTCTTTAAGAAGGCTGCTTGCTGCCTGAAAAGAAACCAAGACTCAGTGTGGTATTATTTGAGGGTCAGTACAGATGATTTGATTAAAATAGTCGGTGCACATCATAGATTCTTCCTGACGATCAGGTATCCCCAGATGCTGATGCATAGGATGTTCATGAGAGTGAGTTGCTGATGGTTCACATTTAAGTAAATTAGGAAAATCCGGAGAGTAGAATTGGAATGGGGGTGGAGGCAAGAACAAAAAGGCAAAATAAATGACTTGAGAACTGAGCCTTAATCGAGGTCTTTTACTCAAATGAATATTTTATTTTAAAGCCTCAACTTTTTTTTTTTTATTAAGACTTGGGTCCTGAATTTGATTATCTACCCTGCCGTTGCTCTCCAAAACAAGGCCCCTTCCAGGTGTCCACCATTCGATGTTCCTTCCAACTGTGCTGATTTATGGAGTTGGAGATGTTTCCAGGTTTTTCCAAATTCTGTTCCATTGCTTAGTAATAAAAGGGACATGTGATTTCTGGCTTTGTGCAGATCTTTCGTTTTAACAGCCCTTAATACCAAAGACTTTTTCAATTAGACTATGGCCTGATTCTGTGATCTGGAGGTTAACAATGAATTTCTGGGTTTGGGAGTATTGAAGTTAATAATTTAGGGTCTTTTTCATTTCTTTCTTTCTTTAACAAAATGAAAGCTGCCCCTCCTTTCCCCCAAAAGATCCAAAATCCTACAGGAGATTGCCCTTGCATTCAGTCTCTCAAGAAAACTTAGTGTTTAAATAATATTTGCAAAACCTTGCTACAGGTGTGACAGCCCCACACATATGGCTGGGTGTACAGTGTCAAGAGACTTTTCAAATCCTGGAGGGCTCAGTCTCCACTGGCAATGTAAGCTGACACTAAAGGCTTCTAAGACACCTGGAGTGTCAACTAGGCATCTCGAGTAATGGATCAGGTGAGGACCGCATTGGGGCTTACCTGTTTGGCTGAAAGGTAAGTCGGATCCCAGCTGATAAGGCGATCTTTTAGCTCCCTTTGGGAGTTTTCCCAAGTGGTAGAAAGAAATGTGTCACAGGTAAGTAATTGGAAATCAATAGCAGGCCTATCTTTTGGTTTCTTTTATCCCTGATAAAGCCAACATGCTTTGCCCCGGGGCGTCTGGGAACTACCAGGTAAAATCAGTTCAGCCATCACTGAAATGGAACCCTTTAGTGTTGAAAGAAAGCAGCTGTTTGTTTTCACTCAGCTTCCCCAGTTACACTTCTAATCAGCATTGTAAGGCCACTGGCCTTTTCTTTCTCTGGGATTTGCCAAAGGGCATGGAGATGGCTCCACGGGGAGGAGAAAAGGAGAAGAGGGTGAGATGGAGTGGCAAAGCCAGCATCCTCAGATCATGAGAAGATCTGAAATAGAAGCTGGCCTTATTGTCTTGCACCTAAAATTCAGCAGGGTTCAGCAATTGTGTAGTGAACACCTCCTGGGTGTCCAACACTGTGCTAGGGTATCATTAGGGAGCTTATAGACACAGTGTAAGTGTGGCCCTTTTCTTGAGGAGGCTGTGGTCTCATGGGCATAGAGGGCACAAATCCACATGCGTATCTGATGAAGTTATCCATGCAGGCTATTACATGAGTAAGTGCCAAGTGGTATTGACAGGTGCTATGATAGGAGTCAGCTTGGTGGTTTTAACCTGGGGTCTACACATCCCCTAGGGAGTCTGTGCATAGATTTCAAGGGCACTCTGAATTCAAGGGGAAAAATGCATCTTTTTTAAACTAACCTTTGATTTCCTTTGTAATAATATATATTTTATTTTATGCATTTAAAGCATTACTGAGAGAAGTCAGTTATATTAGAAAAGAGCAGAATAAACTACACATAGCTAAGTCTGAGATCATCTTCTTAGAGAGATTTCCAAATTACATTGGTCAAATTATTTAAAGAAGTTATATACTGTGAGATAGCTTTGGCACAACCATTTTCATTCTTCTTCCATCCTCCTAAGACTTAGCTGTAAAGTATCCCAAACTAATATGGTGTCCTGGAGTGGAACAGAGACAGAAGAGAATTGCAGGTAGAGGTTCCCTTCCTTCCTGAATATAAGAATGTAAAGAAATGACTGGAGGTTTAACTAAATGACTATATTTCAAAAGACAATGTTATATTATAGAATTAGTTCTGGATAGAGAATTAGAAGTCCTGAATTTGAGTCCTGGCTAAAAAAACTTATTGGCTGTGTGATGGTACCCTCTCAGAGCTTCATTTACTTCATATGCAAAATAATAGTGTTGAGCTGCCTTCTCTATCCCAGCTCGCTCTAACATAGGACTTAGAGGTAGGAGCTATTTTTATTCAGTTGTGTCCAGTTCTTCTCGACCTTATTTGGGGTTTCCTTGGCAAAGATTCCGGAATGGTTTGCCATTTCCTTCTCCAGCTCATTTTCAGATGAAGAAATTGAGGCAAACAGGGTTAAATGACTTCCTTAGGGTCATACAGGTCAGATTTGAATTCAGTGCATCCTGACTCCAGGCCATCTATCTACTGTACTACCTAGTTATCCTGAAGACTTAGGAAGACATGGGTTCTTCCTTGGACAGCTACTCTGGGTATTCAAGGAGTACTTGCACCTCTGGTTTGAGGGCTAACAAGCCCATTTCAGGGCTGCTCATCCCCCTATTCATGTTCAAGTGGTCACCCAACTCTCACCTGTGGCTCCAAGGAACTGTGCATGTATAGCAATACCCCAGTAAAACTGTCTCAGCAGATAGGCTAAACCAAATTGAAGGCAATTGATAGATCTCAAACCTATCAGTGATTTAGGGGGATGTCTACCTCCGCAAGCATGTGAAGATTCCCTGGTAGAATGGACAGATGTGAACAATTTGTTCCAATGGCCATGAAGGTGGCAGAAGCAGGGACTCTGGAGTGCTTACAGTTTGGTCAGATACTGAAGATGCCAAGGTCATCCAATGCATCCTGGGCCTTAGCCAGTCATCCTAGATTTTGTATTGCACCGGTCTTAAGTGACTCCAGAGGAAAGAGAGAAGCTGATGACTTTGTGCAACTCTGCCTCACATCAATCTGATTCATATGCAAGTCAAGATATCATCCCATGATGTCATCGATCCTCTTCAAAAAGAGATGAAAGAACAACTAGCTGTGTGGTGCTACTCAAGCCACTTAAATTCACTGATCCTCAGTTTCCCTTCTTCAAAATAGGGAAATAGTAGCCCTGACCTCATGGGATCAAATGAGATCATATATGTGAAGTGTTCTGCAAACTATACAATCCCATAGAAATGTCAGCTGTTATTAGTATTTTGTGATGATGTGGAAGGAAGTCATTGGGTCAGAAAGTGAATGGACTCAATATGTCTTTTTGGGGTAAGGAAGGCAAATGGAAACCAAATGTTCTGCTCCTACACTTGCTGAAAGAATGTTATAGTGCCCTTTTCTTAGCAACAAGAAGGAGTTAAGCTGTTATCTGGATAACCCTACTGACTCAAGTTGCCTCTAAGTTAAGGAGCCAGGGCTCAGTTTTGTGTACCTGAGAAATGACCTGTAAATTTTGATAATTTGTGTTGAATGTAATAAGTAGCAGGCTGATGGAGGCAGAAAAGAGTTGAGGAGGAGGACAGTGAGGTAATGTTGGTTGTGAGCTAATTTCAGTATTTTAGAGACCATTTGGACTAACATCCAACAGTCTTGAACTTGATTCAGACTTCTTCAGCCTATAAATGGAGCCCAAACTCTCTGAAGACCAAACTATACTGTAAGGTTGGTTCACAACGATGCCTTTGACTTCTGTTTTAGAAACAAATCTAGGAGATTTTCCCATCATTAGCCAGTGAGACATTCTGATGGTGAAATGTTAGAGCTGACTCTTCCATTGATAGAACTGGCCAAACCATCAGAAGACTATCCTAGTCTCTTCTTGTGGGTTGATACGGCTCCAAAATTCAATTGCAAATTATCAGGATACAAGTAATCCACATTTTAAAATGGAAACCTATCTAGGTGATTGGAAAGCACATATGGTTGGTTTCCATGGTCATACTCAAACTCTTCTAGAATGATACTTGCCAAAGCTTGTGATCTACCACCATAGCTTTAGAGAGCTTGGAATCACCTTCATGTCATGATGAGACATTGGAGTGGAATTTTATTGGAGTGGTCTTACTGTCTGCGAAATGAGAAAAAGTCCCTTTTGATGAGGAGAGTGAGCCTTGGTAACTTGATTAGAGAGTAGTGAAGAAGGGTTAAATATTAGTACAAAGGGCTATGGGATTAAGAGGTACGACTTTAATAACCACTTAACTCATTTTATGTCAACAAATGACTTCTAAAGGCAGAAAGTCTCTGATCATTAAGAAGTCAAAATGTAGAATCACCACATAGCTGTAAATAAAATATGAATATTTTTTTTGTTTACCATAATAAAAAGCATTAAACCCACTAGCTCTGACTTAAGGCTTTATTGACCATTCCTAGGTTTTGTGATGCTACCCTTCATCACAGGGAGAATGGTAGAGAAAGTACTCATTCTCCCAGGAAATTTCAAACTGAGTGTTGGGGGGTTATTTTTTTATTAATACTATTTTTTATTAAGTAGTCAAGGTTCTGTTTCTTACCAAGACCTTTTATAGAAGTCATTTCTAGAGACCAGCATATAG
Source organism: Bettongia penicillata ogilbyi (assembly GCA_023548195.1). Taxonomy (NCBI): domain Eukaryota; kingdom Metazoa; phylum Chordata; class Mammalia; order Diprotodontia; family Potoroidae; genus Bettongia; species Bettongia penicillata. The sequence goes on from JAJHZJ010000027.1 coordinate 12,979,779, forward strand.
AACAGGAGAATTAGAAGGAACTTAGAGCTCAAATAATATAACACTCTAATTGTAAAGGTGGAAAAAAAGAAGCCCAGAGAAGATAGATGGGTGACTTGTCTGAGGTCATGTAACTAAGTAGCAAGTGACAGACATGAAACTAGAAGCCAGTTCTCCTGATTTTGAGTTCATCGCTTGCCTTAGCAACCTTTGCAGTCCTATCACTAACATATCTGCTTTCTTGAGGCTAGATGGGGCTGCTATTGATTTCAGATGGAAGACAGAGAATCTGTCCTGCTGGTTTTGGCAGGTTGGAAGGCATGCTGAGAGAGGAGATTTGAATTCTTTATTGATTCATTCCCCTTTTTCATAATTCACAGATTCTTCTGAGTTTATGGATGAAAGTCCTATGAGAACATTTTCAAATATGCACTGAGCTCTGTGTGAGTGCAAGCTTGTGTGTGTTAAGTGCCCATGTGTGTAAGTGTGCAAATACCTTCCTGTTCTTGGGCATTCCATTTCCATGTCTGTAGGCATTTTGAAAATAATGACTTGTGCATGTGTTTTTTGTCATTTTATATTTTTAAAATGGAAGTTGCACCTTTTAAAATGATATTCTGGAATTGTCTTCCTATGGTAAGAAAATTCAATTCATTCAGCAGCCAAAGTTCACTTTCAGACCAAACAGACCTGAGCTTGTGCATTTACCTGCTTTGAGGGCAGGAGGAGTATTGGAATGGTAAGAAATGTTGAATCTGAGGCAAATAAAAGGAATTGGATCTCATGAAGGAGTAAAGGATATCATATCAACCATTGAAATGCATGAGCAAAAAGAATGGGTCAGCCATGTGATGAAAGCAAGGATTATAAAATGAATCGAGCTTGTGCATGTCATTAATGTCAAGAGAAAGTAAGGAAGCACCCCAGCATTTTGCACTGAAGAAGAGCTGTTGTGTAAATATATGTGACAGAATTTGCACAGGAGGAGCCTCTATGGATGGATTTCAGTCTTCATGAGTGGAGGAAATACCTATAATGATGAGATTACAGAACTCCTGGAGAAATGAGTATTTGAATAAATACACATCATCAATTTAAAAAATTGAATAAAGCTTAAGGTTCTATAAATCCCGGGGCCTGGTGAACAAAGTTGCTGAGAACTCTGCATTGACCTCTGCTTGTTGTATCTAGTAGTGGACAACACTAATTCAGTCTGAGAGGCAAACCAGATTGCCATCTCCCTGTGGAAAAATTATAGAGGAAACTTTGGACAACAGGTCTTTTTTTTAAAATAAGTCTACAAAATGAATCTTCTCTTCCTATGCCCCATTGAGTTGTAGAAGTGATCATGGGTGCTCATAGGCTATAACAGAGAAATGGTGTCTCTTATAACCTTACCAAGTTGTTGAGGCTTAAAGTATAGGCCATTGACAGACTGTGTCTACTGCCTGAAGCACTAACATAAATGAGGATGAAGAGGCTTATCACAAGAATTTGGTTAACTAGATAATACATTTTTATCACAATAACAAAGTATCATTTATGGTTAGGAACTGTACCTATCATTTCATTGACATAGGGGACTCTCAGGTGATAACCCAACCCCCCCACCCCCCACCAAGATAGGTCAGCATTTTCTTCATAGCTCATAGTTTTTAAAAATTGCCCAAGAGTTCTAAGAAATTAAGTGAATTTCTCAGTGTCACATAGCCAGTACTTATCAGAGATAGAACTGGAACTGATATCCTTCAGGCTACAAGGTCAGACATCTATCCACTACTTCACAGGAATATTAATGATCGTGAAAGCAGGTTGCCTGAAATAGGCTAAAAGTTAGCAGCTTATTCTAATCCTTTTGGAAGAATGTTTTATTTTCCATGGAGGAGTTGGTGATTTTGATTTAAAACAAAGTAAACAAGACAATCATAAGATAGAGGATAAGCCTATACTTAGGATAACCTAAAAGTATCAGGAATTTGACCTTATCTTCAGTGTTTAAAACACGAACACACATACAAATCCAAGGGATTTGCCTTTTGTGCCTAGAGCACCAGAGCCATGTTTATTAACAGTTGCAGTGGGCAAAGTTTTACCATCTAATATCCTAGGCTCTGGAACCTGAAGAGAGCCAGACTATGATGTCAGGTTTGTGAAACTAGAATTAAACTCCTGGGGTTGGTCTCTTAGGAATCTGCTCAGAGCATCTGGGTAGAAACCCAGTGCTCACAGCTGCAATACTGCATAGAGAACTGGAAGGAAGTAATGAGAATGCTTAGAAATGGCTGGGACCTTGGTATTCATGTTTCTGGCCCAAGAGGGAGAGCCACCAACAGCCTACAACAGGTATTTCTACCATGATGTTGGGGTCATAATCCACTGTTGACTCAGGTCACATTTGTATAGCACTTAATATTTGGTGTAGACCAGAGGTTGTTAACCATTTTTGTGTTATGGACCTCTTTGGTAAATTGATGAAACCTATGGAGCCCTTCTCAGAATAATGTTCCTAAATGCAGAAAATTTGTACTGGGTCTAGTCTCCATGATTTTGTAACTTCATCTAGTAGACTTTAGTGGCATGAGAACAGGAGTGAAGAATGTGGATGGTGGCAGTAATCTGCGGTTGACAATTAGCAGAATATTAACAAAGAAAGGGAAAAGGGGGCAGGGCATTCATAGGTGGAAGATAGTGCAGGTCCAGGATGAAGGGAGGGGTATGAGGCCAGAATAGGGCTAATAGACTGAGGGGGACTATACTGTACAATGAGTACAGAAAACAAGTTGAAGAATAGTAAAGTAGAAGGATAAGAAATTATAATTGGAGAAAAAAAATTTCAGAATCTTAGAGGTGGGACAGTTTGAAAGTAATGGTAAACCTTAATGGGTACACAACCGAGTGACTGGAGGAGACAAAATGGAGACAAAAGTCATGAGAATTGCAGCAGCTGACCAACTGAGACCAAGTAAGCAACAGATTTTCTAGAGAGTCATTATCATGAATATTGGATTTGCCATAAGAGCCAAAAGAGCAGGGGGTGGGGGGTGGGGGTTGGGAGTGGGGAGGTAGAGAGAGAGAGAGAGAGAGAGAGAGAGAGAGAGAGAGAGAGAGAGAGAGAGAGAGAGAGAGAGAGAGAGAGAGAGAGAGAGAGAACTAAGTTACAGCAGCAAGATTCTAAATAGAGTGTTGGAGTTGGATGGTATGAACTTTGAAGGACTGTCAATCTTTTCTTCTCTATAGCTAGTTGATTCTGATAATGACAGACTGTTGGGGTTTTGATGAATTAAAGGGTGGGGAGGGATGACTTGGCATAATGAACAGAGTGCAAGTTTTCTGAGGGTTGGTTTGGGTCTAGTTTGACTTTGATTTTGTACCCCCAGGGTCTACCATACTTCCTGGCACATATAAGACAATTAATATTTATTGACTGATAGATAAATTGAATGAAATACTACCTAGGTAAGAATATGAATGGGATGCCTCCATGGACGCCTTGGGGTCCTAAACTCTAAACTTTTCTAGGGAAGTACTATGACAAGGGGCAGGGTTACAGACAATAGAGAATGGGAGATATCAAAGACACACTCTGGACTTTACGGTTTGTTTCCGGCTAGCCCTCACTAAAGAGTTGTCTTTCGTTGCAGGCTAGATTGTGATAGATGTGACAAACAGCTCTTGTTAAATTCCTGGCTTTGATTGTGCCATCTTGTCTTCTTTTTTTGCAGTCCGTTTAATTACTTTAGACAGAAGTGGCACCAAGGAAAGATGCTCTTTCTTTCCTCTGCCTCCAGTGTACTCTGGTGGCCCCTAAAATTTTCATACTGAGAAAATGTCCCAATGAGCTCACCATAAACTTAATGAGGGAGATAAAGAAATATGTGTGAGAAGCTCATAGGATTTAGAGTTGATGAGGTTATGACTATTATATGTTTAGTTAAATTGTTGACACCATCAGGATGTTGCTTAGGAAATATACTAGCCATTTTCTCCTTGTATCGGTGATAATGGTTCCTTAGTGTGCTATTCCTGGTTGACAAAATATGGCTGAAAGTTAAACACAGAAAGAAAGAGAGACACAAGAAATACTTATATTATCTCTAATCTTTAGGGGACATTTATTCTTTCTCCTTCTAGGCACATGGTTTGGAATGGGTCTTATCCCCCTTCCCCCCCAGCCAATGGAACATGAATCTGATTAGATAAGTCTCCTTGGTTCAAAGGGAGGTCCTGGTGAAGAGACAGTGCAGGTCTATGTCTGGTCTTTCTGCCTCCAGTTTGCCGCAATCCAACTGGTCCACCATTTCTAGGTGATTCTCTTTTCGCGCCTTTATCATGTCACAGAAAGATTACTGAACTTGGAATCACAGGACCTAGGTTCTAATCTCGATTTTGCCAATTACTACTTAACATCACCTTAGACAAATTGCAATCTCTCTGGGCCTTGGTTTACTCATGAGCAAAATGAAGGCGTTTGGTATGGAAGGAGCACCCTGAAGTTTAAAAAAACTGGTCTCAAATCCCACCTTGGATTTTTGTTGTCAGTGTGCCCTTGGGTAAATCATTTAATGTCTTTTGGCTTCAGTTTCTTCACCAATTAAATGAAGGGGTCAGACTAGATGACCTTTGAGGTACCTTCCAGTACTTTATCAGTGAATGTATGATGAGACCATCACAAGGTTCCTTCTAACTCTTGGTCTATGATCTTATGCCATTCCATGACTCTTTCGCTGACTTTACATTGCCCACAGACTAAAGTACAAATTCCACAGTGTCCTCTATAGTGTCAGGGTGTCCTGCTCCCCATCTTAACTTTCTAAATTAATTTTTTAAATGATACTATTCACCGTGCTCTAAATATGTATTTTTTCCCCTTCTATACTAGTTTGTGTTATGCTCTTGGTCTAGAATATCTTCTTCCCTACAGCCACCAATAAAAACACTAGGTCCATCTCCTACTAATGAGGTCCTTTTGGAGTCTCTTCTCAAGATTGACTATTGTAGGCAGGATGGAATTTAAACCATCTGCTCACCCTCTAACTGATTAACTCTAGGGATTAGAGTTATGTAACACCCTGTGGATTTTTCACTGCCACATTGGAGACCACCCATTTTGTGAACTGTTAGACAACAGAATAGTTGACTAAGAGAGACTGAGGAAATTCTTGTGTAGCTTGTTTGCCAGTTGTGGTATTTTTTTACATTTCTTTAAATCATACTATATATATTATGATAATATAATATATTATAATATGTATTAAATATTATATTATATATTATCATGATATATATAATATTATAATATATTTATATATAATCATAATATATATAAATCACTGGAAATCACTCCACTTTGTATGCCCTTATTACAAGAAGGAGCGGATGAGTATGCAGGAGCAGCCCAGGCATCCACCGCTACCTTTCCTAGCAAAAAGAGCTGTAATTATTCAGGTCACTTGAGCAGTGCAAGTTGTCAGAAGGCTCTTTGCTAGTGCTCAGAAACCTTCATCACCTTGTGTCTTGGTGATTTGACTTCAACCTAGATTTTATCTCTCTTTTCTGCTATGATTTGCAGCTCAATTCTTTTACTATATTATATATACTGTATCAAGGTTAAATAAGATAATGTATGTAAAACATTTTGCACACCTTAAAACGCTTTATAAATATTAGTTGTCATTGTTATTGTTGTTTTGATGCTTCAGATGTAGGTCTGCTAGTTTAAAGTCTTACTGTCCCTTATGTGTCTACTGTTTCTACCTCAGAATATTCACGTCCTTTAGTTCATGAACCTCAGTATTGTGCACATTGAAGCTTCCGCCTATGCCCGTCATGGATCACTACCTTCTCCCAAGATTTGAATCCCTAGCCAGATTTCTCACAATGGAGTCTGAGACTTGCCACCATCATGGAGGACAATTAATTGCTCCCTACCAGCAATAATTCCCTTAGTCTCATTGCTAAGCTAAATTAGGTGAGATAGGGCAATTGTTGCAGACATTTATAAACTCATACTGTATACCAGGCATTGTACCAGACAGTGGAGATACAAACATGAAAAACACACAATTTATGTCCTCAAAGGTTTAATCATAATTTGATGTTCATACTCATGCAAGTATGACTTGAGCCCACATCCAGTACTTTCTGTGCCAACAGAATAGGCAGGAATGATGATTAGGCCAAACTTGCAAAATAAATAAGGGAAAATCAAGTAGTACCTACCATCATTTGGAAAGTGCTATCTTCCACTGTTGAAATGTCTTCTTACTTTGTGGAATTGCTATCATTCTTTTGTGAGATTGGCCAGGCCAGTATACCTGGGGACTCATCAACATATTTCCAGATATTTTATTAATCACACTACCATACACTCCTAACACAGCAACTATCAATACCTTTTCCCACCATCATTTGCCACCTCTTTCCTACTCTTTCCAGTTGGGTCAGGGCAAATGAATTCCTTTCAATTAATATAATTTCCCTAACTACTAATACTTGTGTCCTTCAAGTCAAGTACTTTGATGCTTCAGTAAACCTCAAGTGTGTTCTTAACAACACTGGAGAGAATAAGATAAGGGAATCAGTTCTATCTACCTTTCCCCTTAATTGTTACTATTATAATAAAGGTTTCTGTCCCCAGTATACTCCTTATCCCACCCCCTAAATTGCAATTTGTGAATAACCTCATGAGGTACACCAGTACAGTTTACGTGTATATATAAAAACATTTATTAATTTACATGTAATAGTGTTATACATTACTGAAACATTAAAAATATGTAGTACCCAGCATATAAATTAGAATTTCATGTTTCATATAGAAAATGTATAGATTGTATGTAGTACAAAACATCATATTACAAATTTGGATGTAGTAGACCAAGGTTAGAGGTGATACAGAATACCTAATATCCCATATTGGTTTTATATACAAGAGCATATTACATTTGCTTCATTACTTGGTAGTGTCTGATGACCATACTTTTCACATGTTACCTCTGGAGCATCATATGTAGGCCTGTGTCTTGCATAAAAACCCAGCATTCCCTGTGGTGATGCATGATTAATTCTACACTGTAAATATCCTCTGACATGCTAATCTTCATGTTGAATCTCAATGCCTTCAATCCCAAGTAAGTTAGACCCTATAGATGACCTTTATTACCTTGAACTTCCCTCACTGGAGTAAGGAAAATAATAAATAATTTTTTTAATTGTTTAATAAACAGAAAAGGAGTGGCTTCAGGTTTAGTCTTCTCCTTTCCAGGAAGAGTCTGCTGCCAGGCTAAGTAGTCTTGACAGGCTTCCACGGTCCTTAAAAAGGGAGTAACAAACAGTCCCCATTTCACCTAGATTTTGGTCCCAGTTTACCCATGTAGACCATGTTTTGCCAAATGGTGATGAGCGGTTCTTAGCACCTACTTCCATAGCCCTCCAAAAATACTGTCCTTAACAAGAATCCCTACTAAATTCTCCTTGGGCAGCTGATGATTTTGATCTACACATATAATTGTGGAGACTAGGACAAGATTAAGGAATGATGAATAATCCAATTTAACAGGGGCAGAGGTAAGTATAAGATAAAATTGAATAGGAAAGAAATGAGCATTTACATAGCACCTACTATGTGGCAGGCGTTGTGTCATTGCTTTCCAAATATTATCTAATTTGATAATAGCAACCCTAGGAGATAGGTACTATTATTATCCTCTTTTTATATTTGAGGAAACCGAGGTAGACAGCAGTTAAATGACACTGTTACACAATTAGGAAGTGTCCGAGAATGTGTTTGATTCTAATCTTCCTCATTCCAGGTTCCTATTGCACCACCAAACCTTAAAGGGCTCTGAATGAAGAGTTTGTATTTTATTAGGAAGACAATTTCAAGACACTAGAATTCAGAGCAGAGCATGAGTATTTAGGTGTGTACATTAGGAAGATTAATTTGGCAGCTGTGTAAAGGATGAATCTGAGATGGGAGAGAGTGGGGGTAGAGAGACCAGTTAGGTTAGAGCAGGAGAAGTGAGAAGTAAAAACCTTGACAATCCTGATGGAACCAGTGGAAATGGAGAAGAGGGAACATATGTAAGACATTATGCAAAGGGAGGATTATCAAGCTTTGGCAGCTAACAAATTGGAGGTGGATGGTGAGGAAGGTGAAGTTATCAGGGTGACTCCAATATTACCTGACCAGTAGTACCTTTAAGAAGTACATACGAAGGGCAGTTTTGAGAAGGGATGTCATAGGTCCAGAATTTGAAGGAACTTTACAGGTTGTCTAAGACAATCCCTTCATTTTATAGATGAGTAGATTGAGAACCAGAAAAAATGAAGGAATTTACCCAAGTATATTTATACACAGGTAGTAAATAGTAGAGACAGATAACAAATTCACTTTGGAACCAACTGAAAGCTATCCAGAGGTCTTTCAGCTACCCTATAGCCCTTTTCACACTCATAGCAGTCTTGGAAATGAACTTAGGATACTGGAAACCAGTATGTGGTTAGTAGGTAGCTCTGCATAAGAAAGGCCAAGTTCTGATTCTAAGGTTCAGGTCTCTTTCTTAGACAAAATAAAACAGAATAGCCATGACTACTATGTCCTGTGGTTACAGGGAACATCAACCAATGTCTCTGAGAGAGGTAGTATGATATCCTGGAAAGATCAGTGGCCTGAGAAATAAGAAGTTCTTTCATTACCTATATCTCTCCTAGAGAGATTAGGAAATTGGAAGGAAATTCAACAAACATTTAATCCAACTCATGTCCCCAAACTGTATCTGCTACAATCTCCCTGATAAGTAGTAATTTATCCTTTACATGAAGGTCTAAAATGAGGGGGAAATCACCATTGGAGACTACTCTCATTCCTCTTTTGGACAGCTCAAGTGTTCCCTACCCCCTCCCCCACCCATCCTGCTCCCAGTAGTAAGCCTAAATGTATGCCTACATCTACCCATTCTTCCCTGCAGGAACAGATAGTGTGAGTTATTTTGTATCATATGGTCATAGATTTCGAGATGGATGGCACTGTTAAAGGTCATCTTGTTCAATCTCCTCATTTTACAGGTGAAGAAAATCTAATCCTCCTGTGTGGCAGCCCTTCAAATACTTGAAGGGAGCTATCATGTTGCCCCTGTGTTTTTATTCTACAAAGCTACTGTTCTTTCAGCCAATTCTCTTTACTTAAACAAATTCATATGCAAGTCAAGACATCACTTCATGGTGTCATTGGTTCTCTTTGAAAATGAAGGATGAACAGCCACAATACCACCATATGGCATATGGACTCCAGGTCCTTCTTTATCTTCCTGGCTTTCTTCTGGAAATTGGCTTCTTTATTTGTTAAATGAGTACAATGTTCTCCCTTCAGAAAGCTATTGTGAGAATCAAATAGGAAAATGTCTGTGAAAGTACTTTGAACACTGCCAGCACTAGTCATTTATAAGTAGGAGTGTTGGATTTGAAGTCATGTGCTTGGGGTTCAAATCTCAAATCTACCATTTCACCTCATAGACTTTTTTCGAAGGAATTGCACTGGATGACACCTAAGTTGTTTCTAATTCTGAATTTATGATCCCATGATATTTATCAGTGATGATTTCATCCTTATTACCATCTTGTTGTGGGTTGTCTTAGCCAGATGATTGATGACTTAGGGCTATAGCTGATAGTTTCTCTATGCTTAGCTAGTCTGGACCTTGAGCAGCCAACTCCATTTGTCACCAGGGCCATTTATTATTGGACGCCATTGCTTTACTCAGACTCTGACAATTAGGGCATTGAATTGCCTCCACTCAGCAGTCAACAGTTGTTTACCCAGGAAATTTTCCTCATTAAAAGGAGCCATGGGAACACTAGTTTCTCAGGAAGGGTGGAAAAGAGAGAAACATTCCATTAGCCTTTTTCAATAGGATGGCCTGGGGTTCTGAATTCGACATGACTAGTTGTGAATATAACCTATGAAGAAACAGAAGACTGAGTGTTTAAAGGCTAATCCAATGAGAGTCAGAGAACTTGTTCTTTGGTGGAATACGGCAAGAGTGGGAATTTTCCATCCCAACCTTGATATAGAATGTGGCACTTCTCTGGGGCAGGGATTAGGCCATCCTTCATCTCTGGTCCAAACTTCTAGGCTCTGCAGCTCATGGACTTTGCCCAACATAACAACTAGGAGATGTTGCATTACATGTTTGATTGATGAGGTATTGAGTATGATTTTGAAATAAAGAAAAAAACACAGGATTCTGGAGCTTGCAGAACTGTGGGAAATGGAGCCAGGAATGTACCTATAATTTAGGGTAAAGAGCAATAATGAGGGCCCATAAAAATAAATAACCATGATGTTAAATAGACTGTAGCTCATTTGCACCTTGAGGCTTTTCTTAGATTTGGTGCCAGTTTTTTTTTTTTTTTAAAGTGGTAATAGGCCTTGTGCTTTATGCCAAAAGAATTTCTTGTACACAGGATTTTATTTGTTTTAGGGCAATCAAAGAGATTCTCCCACCTCCAAAAAAATTAAGGCTAAAAAAAAAAACCCAAACCAACCCAAGCAGTCATAAAGAGGGAGCCCCAGCTTGGAGCAATGCTTTAAATCCAGACTTCCCGGGGCCATAATGTTTTATGCTGCTTCTGATGCTTCTGATTTTATTTCAGGTCTGATGCTGCTCTCTGAAAACCCTTCCTAAGCAGTTGTAATTATTGCAGGTTTATTCACTAAGAAATCATTTTTTACCCACATTAGAGAAATGGGTGTCTCCTAGACCATCTCCTTTAGAATCAAAATAGTGACTGCTCATTGCTCATTCTTTTTCTCTGAGGAAGATAGTCCAATGAACTGGTCAATCAATCACTCAGTGCTGCCCCTCTTGTTCCTAGCTACAAAGGGTTCTAACTAAGAAAGTTTCTATGCTCATAGAACTCTGAGGGAGGAAAGAAAGGGTAAACTTTTATTCTGATCCAAATGCTTTTTACTTCCCCTTCACACATGCAACTTTTCCTTCCCTGTCCTTCCCCCCTTTTCCTGCAATGACTTATTTTGCTTTGGTTTGATTGTGATTGCTCATAAATATCTCTAAAAGTGGCACTTCCCTATTTCTCCCCTATTTTTTTGCAGCTGTTCTACAGGTAAAAAATAGAAACTGGCCTGTTTGCAGAGAAGGGTGCCAGTATTGGAATAGACTGATCAATATGGCCCAAATGAGAGTGGAAAGAAATATCAGTGTATTGGGAAAGAGGTCCATTGGCTGAGTTCCTTACATTTGTGATCAGTGCAAATGCATATCCCCAGAACGAAATCCAGTAGAAGAAAAGATGGTGGCATCCAGATTTTGGAAGTCGGTAGTGGGATAGAAAAGCAGAGAATTACCAGTAGAAATGGTTCAAATTTAAACACAAGAGCTGCTTATCCTGCTTATATGAAATCAGGGTCAATAACAATACTAATTTTAAACGTCAGTACATGTATCTTGAACTTCTAAAGATCAGGTCAATACTCGTCCTTGTGCTTGAACCAGTCTTCTAAGAGGAGCCATGTTTTATAAGTATATTATGGGCTCCCTTTTTCTTATAATGTCTAATTCTTTCACTATCTAGTCAAATTTGCTTCTTTAAAACCTTACAATTATCTAGGTTTATCATAGGACAATAACAAAATTCCTTCATTTATTCTATGAGCATTGATTTATTGCTGTGTGCTAGATATTTCACTAAGTACGACAGAGACAAAAATGCAGCATTCTCTGCCCTTGAGATTCTATTTTATTGGAGAAAACAACATATACACACATAAATAAATACAAAAAAAAATCACTTAAAGTACTTTTTCATGGGATGTGATGAGAAAGTGTGGAGGGAGGTACAGTGTGAATAGTCTCAGGAAAGAGAGGTGGTGTTTGAACTCAGTTTTGAAGCCAAAGATTCTGAAATGTGGAGGGGAGTAGAAGACAGGTTCTAAGGAAGGGGTGGGGGGTAGCATGTGTGAAGGCAAAGAGATGGGAAAGAGAATATAATTCACAGAAAATAATGAGTAGGCCAGTTTTGTTGAAACATGAAGTTCAAGAAGGGACATAATGCATAGTCAGCCTAGAAAGGTAGATTGGAGCTAGACTGTGAAGGGCTTTAAATGTTAAAAAAAAAATGAGAGTTTGTATACAATCCTAGAGACTTGGGAGGAACCAGAGATTATTGGGCAGGGGAGTGACATGGCCATGCTAGTGTTTTAGGAATATCAATTTAACAGTGGAGGATGGATCAGAGAGATGATGTACCTGAAGCCAGGAGACCCATTCAGAGCCTAGTTCTCTTGCAGTAATAGAACAGGCAAGAGGTGAGGGCATGTACCCATGAAAACATGAGCATGGTGGCTTGTATGTGTAAATGGAAAGGGAACAGATGCAAGGGATGCTAGGGAGGTAGATCTGGTAAGAGTTTGACAAGCAATTGATTGGCTGTGGGGGTGGGGTGGGGTGAGAGAGAGGGAAAGGTAAGGGAAGGCTCCAAGGGTGTGAATATGGGTGACTAAAAAGGATAGCTGAGCCCTTGACAGAAACAAGGAAATTAGGAAGAGGGATAGATTTAGAGGAGAAGAGAAATAGCATGAGTTCTATATGGAATATATTGAATTTGAGATATCCTCCTCTCTTATCCTAGGAAAGCTATGCAATTTTCTTCCTGGATTCTCCATGTCTTAACATACAACAAGTATCCCCCTTCCCTACATTTCCACATCTTTGAAGTATGAATATATACTGGAGTGAAGGAAAGTCACACCTAACAGGCAGTGTGATATAATGCATTGGAAGTCAGAGGACATTTAGTCCAAGTCCAGCTCTGCTTATTACTATTTCTGTAATCTTTGAGGGTTTCCTGAGTTTTAGCTTCCCATATATAAAGTAAAGGAGATAGAAGATGATATTTAAGGTCCATTCCAACTCTGAGTCCTAAGATTCCAACGATCCAGTCTCACCAAAAAAATTGGCAGACCTTGAGCATGAATGTGTCTCCACTCCTGGAAAGGACTGATACTCCTTAAAAGACTCTCAGTGGTAAGGATGTAGCTGTAATGCATATTTTAAAATTTAATGCCAATGCGTCTTAACCACCTGGTCTGAAGTTAGCAAATTAGCTGGTTAATGTGCAGTTGAGTTATGAGTTGAGAGTGGATTTAACAGCAAACCTCAATGATTTTCCACCTTCAACAGCAACCCAAAGACAATTTACAAATCACTTGCTTGCCATTGGATTGCAAAAGAAGTTGAACACAGACTTGCTGTCTGTTCTCTCTAAATTTATGAAAAAGAAAATGCCAAAAGGGAATTTAGAAAGTAAAAGATTCATAGTAAAATGTCGTTAATGCAGAGAGAGGTGCTGTGGTCAGCCACGTTCCCTATCCTTCAAATTCTTAAAGCAAACAGGAAATTTATCCTCTTCCACTGAGACATTAAATTAAACGACTTTTAGTCATTTATCTGTAGAGTTGATGTTTGCCACAGTCATTCATCAAACATTTTTTTGGAGTGAATCTGGCCATGCTTTTGTGGCCTCAGCCTTTGAAATTTAAAACGTTCCTTTGTCCCCTGGGGAAAGTGTGACTTTCGCTCCATACGCCTGCACATCTGGAAGGAATGTTCCTGCCTTTGCCCTTCTGTATGGATGGAGAGCCATAATTTCACTTTGGTGAATTATATTTTTGTGCCCTAAAAAACTAAGAATTCTTTGTGTGTGTGTGTGTGTGTGTGTGTGTGTGTGTGTGTGTGTGTGTGTGTGTGTGTGTGTGTTGGAGAAGAAATATCAACAGGGTTTATGTTGTTTTTAAGAACCCTCCTCTGTGTTAAAGTTTACTGAGGAAAAGAGGCAATTACTGTTCTGGGCTGACCTTTGCAGGGTAAAAGCTGCTACATTAGCCACTATGAAAAATTAGCCAATAGACCAAGCCACACTTAAATATACAATCCAGAGAGTTTTTCTGGAAATTTTGGCCTTGAATGAAATTTGCCATCTTCCAGTTCAGAGACAAATGGACCATTGAATCTGAATAGGCTGTTTTTCTAGTCCCCACATGGCAGATGTACACCTTGCCTTTCTGTTACCTGGTTCCTGGCAGTCCCTCAACACTTTGCTGTCATACTCTTGTGAGTTCAAGGTCATAGGCTTGAAATATTTATGGTATTGTGAGATTAGGGTCACTGAATGGCAAGCAATAGAGTTTTCTTGTCTAACTATCTTTCAAGGCCCTCCTGGATATCACCTGACCTCTTTGCTGCTTTATTTCCCAATACTCAACACATAAAACCTTTTCAAGACCCAGACCTCCTCACTTTTCCACAAATATGCCGATTGGCAACTCTTCAGCAATTGGTAGCCAATAAGTTGAGCATGCAAGAAAGCATTTATGATGGCAATTGGGTTCAGGTACTATATTAGCCACTGGTCTTAGTTGTCTGAAATGCTGAAGGAACTGTAATATTTTAGTAATTTTTTCATAGATGTTCATCTTAATTTCTGTCACCATATTGTCAACTTCTTGAAGGTGGGACTCTAATCTTAGTTTTTCTTTTCTTCCTTAAATTAATTAATTTTTAGGTTTTAACATTCACCTTTATAAGTTCTATGAGTTCCTTCTCCAACAAGACAGTATGCAATCTGATACAGGTTATACATGTACAATCATTAAACTATTTCCACATTAGTCATGTTGTGAAGGAAGAATCAGTAACAAAAGGGAAAAGCAAAGAAAAAGCAAAAAACAAACCAAAAATACTATACTTCAACCTGCATTCAGATCCCATAGTTGTTTCTCTGGATGTGAACAGTATTTTCCATCATAACTGTCTTGAAATTGTCTTGGATCATTGCCTTTCTGAGAAGAGTTAAGTCTATCAAAGTTGATTATAGCACAATGTTGCTGTTACTGCGTACAATGTTCTTCTGGTTCTGCTCCCTTCACTCAGCATCAGTTCACGTGAGTCTTTCCAGGTTCTTTCTGAAATTCACCTGCTCACCATTTCTTATTGCACACTAGTATTCCATCACATTCGTATACCACAACCTGTTCAGCCATTCCTCATTGATAGGCATCCCCTTGATTCCAGTTCTTTGCCACTGCAAAAATAGCTGCTATAAATATTTGTGTACATGTGAGTCTTTTCCCTTTTTATGATCTCTTTGGAATACAAACCTAGAAGTGGTATTGCTGGATCAAAGGGTCTGCACAGTTTTATAGCCCTTTGGGCATAATTTCAAATTGCTCTCCAGAATGGTTGGATCAGTTCACAACTTCACCATTAGTGTTCCAAATTACCCACATCTTCTCCAATATTTATTATTTTTCTGTTTTGTCATGTTAGCCAATCTGATAGATATGATATGGTACCTCGGAGTTGTTTTGATTTGCATTTTTCTAATGAATCTTGGTTTAGAGCATTTTTTTTCATATGACTATAAATAGCTTTAATTTCTTCATCTGAAAACTGGCTGTTCATATCCTCTGACTATTTATCAGATGGGTTTTTCTTTTCTTTTCAATTCATCTACTCCACCACAATGTACTGCCAAGTGCTAAGTGAAGATAATCCTTGTTCTCTTTGTATCCCCATTAGGATATAAATTTATAGAATATAAATTTGCTCTGATTTGGGATTGTTTCATTCTTTATACTTGCTTTGCCAGAAGTTAGCACAATGCATGTTATTTAGTAGGTACTTAATAAGCATTTCTTGAGTGATTAATAAATACTTGTCAGTTAATTTCTTAAAACACTCATGGTATAGACAGTCACCTCACTGAAGTAGTCTGGTACCCTGAGGGATGGACAAGAGGTAGCATATACTGGGCAGGTCAAGTCACCACCACCACTATGTTGACTACCATTGTCATTTGGACCCTGATGGAAATAGCCAATGATCCCAAGAGTCTTGGGAATCGTAGTCTCCTCAAGACCACTAGATCTGCTTCTGATTCTGAAGCCACTGTTGAGTGGAGAAATCAATGTGGAGAAGGGGAACACCTGCCTCCATTACCACCAACAGACACTGCAGAACAGCTGCCACCAACTGCTAATTTTTCATCAGCATGTAGATGAGCAAAAAGAGCCCTAGAAGTGGCCTAACTCCCCCAGAGCATTTATCATGTTTTCATCTTAGTCCACACAGCCATTATCTGGAGAAGCAACTCCCATGGAGAAGGGGTCAACCATTTCAATTGTCAACCAACTGCCATTCACAAGAGAGTCAGGTCAAGTTTAGCAGAAACAATGGGGCATCATGAGGCAGAGAAAGGAGGCAGAATATGCCAGGCTAATCAGACCTCCACCAGCACATTGACCATCATCAACCCTCAGTCCCTGATGAAGATAGGCTGGGACCCTAGACTCAGAAACCTTTGCAATAGCAATGCTTCTAGCCAGTGCCCACAGCCATCACTATGGGAAGCTAGTCTTGTGGAGACAGAGCCTGGCAACAGAAGCTCCAGTCACATCTATTGAAGACGCACAAAAGAAAGATCATGTCACTGAAGCTCTTGGCACTTCCAGATGGTGCAACTGATATAATTTTATCAGTGAAAATGACAAGAAAGAAGAGGTATGACCATCTTCTTTGTTGCCATACCCTAAGGACCATGGGACCTTTCCAATTGACTTGCAGCTCTATTGTTTTCTCCATTAGGATGGGAGCTCCATGAGAGTAGGTATTGTCTTACTCTTCTACATTTCATCTTCAACATTTAGCACAGTGCTTTGTACACGTGAATCACTTAACAAACGCTTCATTCATTAATATATACATGTTGTTTGAAAGGAGCCAAAATAGAGTTTGGACAAAGGACTAGAATTCCTCCAGGGCTGAATAAAAGTGAGAGGGCTTCATGAGCATTCTGATCAAGTCCAAGGACAGCTCATAGTAAAAAGTGATGAAAGGCTCAATACCAATGACAAAGATATCACTCATCTGCTTATGCCAGTGAGTGTTGTCCAGTATATGATTGGGCTGGAAATCCTGAGACTTAACTCTTCAATACTGAAATATCCAGGAATCTGTCAACAAGTAGGAGGATGTGGGGAATTTGCTCCCAGTTGCCTGAGGAGAGGAGCTTAATTCCAAGATTTATGGTTTGTCATTTATTTTGCTTTTACTTCTCATGCTGTGGTTGAGTGTTGGTGCTTGGTAGATACTCTAGAAGGGTACTAACAGATTGGTTAACCAATCTGCACAGTATTGCTATGATTGGTCTCTATTGACTACCTAATTACAAAGTTAGTTGAGAGAAACCCCCAAAAGTTATGACTCTTTCAATCAATCAATAGTGTTGCCAGGGTAGGGATGGGGTTCATTTGCTGTAATGACAGATGGAAGTGATTTGGTGTGGAGGAAAGTGGCTTGGATTTAGAGTCAGGAGGACCTAGATTTGAATACTGACTGCCACTTTCTACCTGAGTCACCCTAATGATGGCACTTGACCTTTCTGGGTCTCCATTGCTCATCTGTAAAGTAAAGCTAATGAGCTATATAAGGTTTCTTCCTGCTTCTATCATCTTATGGACTGGTGTATTTTTAGAACTGCATGCCATTTCATGCCTAAATTTCTAAATCCAACTAGAGTGGAAGCGGCTTTGTGGAGATGACTTTCAAAATATTTTTTTCTAAATCTTAAAATTCAAAGATAAACCAACCTTAAGGGAAATAGTCACTGTTGTTGTTTAGTCATTTTAGTTGTGCTTGGGGGTTTTCTTGGCAAAGATCCTGGAGTGGTTTGCCATTTCCTTCTCTGCCTCATTTTATAGATGAGGAAACTGAGGCAAACAGAGTTGAGTGACTTTGCTTCGGCTCACACAGCTGGTAAATGTCTGAGACCAAATTTGAACTCACAAAGATGGGTCTTCCTAACTTCAGGTCTGGCGTTCTATCCACTGGACTACCGAGTTGCCCTCAAGGAGCACAATTTCTGTTTCCTTCATACCTTCCAGCATGATGTTCTCTTCCCTTAGTGACCTCAATCTATTGCTATAAAGATGAGTTCAAAATTTGTTCCTTTTCTCTCAACTACCTATGTTTGAAGTAATGATTTTATCTTGTGAAACGATATGTCATTTTTTTCTTGTCATCAGCTCTTTTTCTATACAGCCTTATTGGGTTGTGATTTTTCATATGGTCATGTATGATGATTCCAGTGATAAGTGACATGTAGATACTTTAAAAATTCACAAAGCATTTCACATACATTATCTCATTTCATCCTCCCAACAATTCTTTGAGGTACTACAGTTGTTATCTCTATTTCATAGAGGATATGCTAAGAATCAAGAGAGTTAAGTGATTTGCTCATGTTAACAGAATTAGTCAGGGCCAAATATAGGATTGTCCCCTCACTAACGAGTTGGAAGGTAGAGAATGTGCCTCAGTTTGTACAGTGTTTTCAACAGGGCAGGTATTCAGGAAATATCTGATGGTGCTTGATTGATTGTCTGCCAACAAATTATTATTGGCTTGTGTTTCCTTGACTTATTCTTACTCCAGTAAATGTGTAGCAATATAACCTACAGCTACAGGTGAGAGAGAAAAATTAGGATTGTAGAAGATTAGGCCATTCCCCAGTGGGGGATACATACTGGCCTGGTCCAATGACTTGGGCTAGCGACTTGGAAGTGAAGTTTCACTTGTAGGAACTGACATCATTAGCAGAAAGTATCCCAGCAGGGCTCCTGGTACTACTCCCTCTCATATCCTGGAAGATTACAATGATCCAGAAATACCTCTATCTCCTGTTCCTGGAAGATGTCTAAAAAGACAGCTATTGACCTAGCCCAGGGATTCTTAAACATTTGGGGGCATCATGGATCCCTACGAAAGTCTGGTGAAGTCTATGGACCTTTTCTCAAAATAATGTTTAAAGTACATAATCAGCAAATTAATCAATAAACATTTATTAAGTGCTTACTGCATGCTAGGCACTATTATGCTAAGTATATCAAATATAGGATTACAAAGGAAACCAATCATGTTGAAACGCAGTTATTAAAATATTTTTAAAAATCCTTAACCCCAGATTAGGAACCCTTAATCAAGATGTCATATTTCTCATCTTTACCACATCTTTACCAAGAATTATAATGAACAAAATGCCCAGACTCCCTATTTCCTGTGGTTCCAGTTGCTTTAACACTATCTAGTCTTGTTCAGCTCATGTTAACACTTGCAAATAAAACCATCAGCAAGTTAGATTTTGAAGATGGTTGAATATTACAAGTGATATCTGGACTCCAGAAAGCCATTAATATCCTTCTAGGAAATATGGTTGCCTATAGATTGCACTTGGTGGCTCTCCTTTGAGTAAAGGAAAATGTTCTCAAAATTTGTGGGGTTGTATATCCAATTAAGCTGTCTACCTAAACTAGAGAATTTTTGAAATAACATAACCTGGTTTGGAGGCTTGGGACTATTAGACCAAGTTCAAAATTTGTTAAAATATTTCCCAACTCTGTTTCTGAATACTCTGATTAGAGGTTACCTTCTTTCTACCTAGGGAAGTGGATTTATAGGAAGCAGCATTATCTCCATGAGGAAGTTTTAAGAATCAGAAGCCTTCTTAAGTCAATGAAAATTTGAGTTTGCTCCTGAACTGGCATTTGTAATGAAAAAGGAGGGCAAAGATTCCCATCATATTCTCATTATTGCAGGCTTTCCCCCCTTGTAGCCAATAGATGTATCTCTATGTCTTGGTCACTGGCTAGGGATTTCTTATTATCCTTTCATGTTAACTTTTGCAAAGTTGAGGAATTGGACTTGGCATTCAGCTCCTGGACAATGTCCCATTTCTCTCTTTTGTACCAGTGAGGGAAGTCCAGACAATGTAGTAAGTATGAATGCTTCATTTCTTATTCATCTAGTAGCCCAGCCAACTTTGGTCTGCCATCTCATTTACACATGGGCTGATAAGTCAAGTGTGAAAGTTTAGGGGAATTCAGCTGGCATAAAGGATTTATCATCCAAAGAAAACAATTTTGCCTTTGCTATGTTGCACATCTTTGGTAAAGTATGAACTGGCAACTATGAAGAAAGATGAGAAGTTCTCTCCAAAAACTATACTAGAAAGAGACATTGGAGAGCATTGGATACTTCTCACCAGGGAAAGCCAGCAGGCTAAGAAAGGGGTGCTGGTTTCCCTGCAGCAGCCACTGTTCCCAATTAAGGTGGATGCTGGCTCCTAAAAGTACAGTTAGCTGCAGACAGAAGGACTGTGGTCAGGATGCCCATTTGGCCCCCTCTTTATCATGAAAACCTACAATTTTACCCAAAGCTGGTGAGGAGTTTCTGCCAATGGCCAGAAGGGATTTCAACCCTGCTTCCCACAGGATAAGTAAAGATATCCTAGTGTGTATTTTATTGGCAATGCTGATAACATTTTCTCCATTGGTGGTTTATATGTAATAGAGACCAAACTGCAATTTTCTGACCTGCCAGGATCCATTACAGCTGATAAATATAGTTTATGCTTGACAGAATCCACACGTAGGGTGGAAAACCATGCAAATTAAACTAAGGGTTAGACTAATTTTTGGTAGTGAAAATTACTCTCCCTTAGTGACCTTATTCAACATGAAATAAAACAACCAGAAAGCTGTTTGTGCAGACCACTCTTCTTTCATTTAATCAAAATAATATAAGACTTTGGAACAGCTGGGCTACTGATTCTCATAGCTCATGTCTTTCATGGGGCCTAATCTTTTCTGGTCACAAGAAGCTTATCAAGTTAATAGATTTGAGGCTAGGAGATAACTGTTCTTCATCCATTTGGAGATCTATGCAAATCCTCTCTCTGTAGATTTATTGAGAGCCTGCCACCCCAGGAATTGGGTGCTTTGGCAGGCATATTTAGCACTATTGCCTGCTGCCTGGGCTAGTAATGACATTCTCAGCTCTAAATGGTGTTGTATTTGTGATAGCCAGAGCGGCTGCATAGCCAGTGGGGTAGGGGGTACCATAATCTAAGAGTATTGATGGGAACTCATTGTACAGTTTCAATTGACTGCTTGGAGAGTTCAAATGGCTTCTCTGATGGCAAGAGGCATTAGTATATTCTTTTGACATAGTCCCTTTTTCTGATACGTTCTTGTCTAGCCTTTTCTTATTTTTTCTACAACCTCAGTAGGAAGTAGAATAGGAATAGACAATATTAATAATTGAAGGAGAATCTTAAAACATTTAGGGTCAAGATAATTGACTTCTCCAAATGAAGAGGTTCTCAAACTCTCTTGGTTCTAAAGACTTGGTTCCAAACAGGTAGTGGAGGGAGGTGGAGGGTCATCTGGAAAGAAAAAAAAAACAACTATGGTCTCATTTACTTTTTTTCCTACTCTATCCAAAGATATAATGAGAATTAATAAATAATAATAGTAATATAATGTATGTAGTATTTTAAGTTTGCAAAGCACTTTACAAATATTGCCTCATTTTATTCACCCAATGATAAGAAATGATTATTATCCTCATTTAAAGAAGAAACTGAGACCAGTGGAGGTTGGAGGTTGTGACTGACCAGGATCACACAATTAGTGAGTGTCCAAGGCCAAATTTGAACTCAGGTATTTTGACTCCAAATCTAACACTCTATGTGCTATACCATTTAGCTGCATACCATTATTATTTTCCATTTCACACCAAGGAGGTGTTCTCTCTTCTTTTAAAATAGGAAAAAATAAATTATTCATACAAAAACAAATATAATCTTGTGTTATGAACATGAATGCTACAAGAGACTAGCTGGAGAATTCTAGATTATAAGCATTAATAAGATTATAGGATTTAGAGGTAGAAGTAGCCTTTTTTTAATAAATAAGGAAATTGAGGCTCATTGAGGTAAAGTAATTTTGGGATAAACTAGGATGTAGGGTTACAAGGAATGTTAAAAATCATCTTGTCTTACCTCTTTTTTATAGATGATTCAACTGAGGCATAGAGAGTCACAATAACTTAAATTTACAGGACTCAGAGTTTGAAGAAACCTTTGAGATGACTTAGTCCAACTCCACCATTTTGAAAAAGAGGTCACCAAAGGCCAGAGTAGTTTTGACTTGCTCAAGTGTACATAGTACCTAGTGGCTAAATATGGATTTGGATCTAGGTCTCCTAACATCTAGTTAGATATATTTTTTATTCTCTCCTTCCAGGTTCAGGCTTTTTTACTTACAGTAATTATGTCTCCACTGATTCCTACGCCTTGGTACATTTAATCAATTAGCAAATTGAGATTAGCTGATATCCCAGTCTGGGTAAATTTCAGGATGGACCCTATCCATGACAGAAGGTTAAGAAACTTGACTTGTACAGGTTCAAGCCCTAATTACAGAAGATTTTCCAATGCCTTGGCCATAAACACTTGTATTGTTTCTAACCAGCCCCCTGAAACAAGCCTGCCTCAGTGACCAAGCAAACGTTAAAAAAGCATGGCTCTCAATAGTGTGTTGAAAGTATGGGTCTCTCTCTCTGTTTTTTTTTTTTTTTTAAGAAAGGCAAGTATCAGTGTAAACATTGATCTCCTGTCTCTTTGTGTTCCACTAATTGTCAGGAAGAAAAGCCTCCTCCTGTTTGGATGAGAGTGTGCCCAGGCATGTGGTAATCACTGGAACAGTGTAATGGCTTACTCTCCCCAAGGAATTCCCCCATTGTCATTTCCTGAGAGATGTTAGGCATTTACCCACATGGTGAACACCATGAAATTCAAATCAAACAATGAAAGAGATGTGATTCATTTCTTTTATGCCTTCTTCTGGGCTTAATTCCCAGAACTAGAGCAAATTTAAGAAGAGAAGCTGGTTTACGCCATGTGACCCAGCCCCATTTGTTCTTACACTCTCTACTTAAGCATAGCTCATCATCCTGACCTCTGGTTGACTTTGAAATGAGGGGGAAAATATATCCACGTATCCCATAATAAATAAAGCACTGCAGAAGAAGAACTATGAGAAGCAATCTGGGGCATCTGAGTCTGGTACCAAGCACAACCAAACTACATGAATCATATCATCTCGTCTTTCCAGTTGGTGATCTGCTCCAAACTCTTCAAAGTTACTGCCCAATTATGTTTCCCTACCATATCCTTGGCTGACTCCCATAATTGCCTTATGATTGCTGCTTTTCCATATAATGTGTATCTTTCCATTCACAACCTGACTGTCTGCCTGAACCTCCCCTATAGTCTGTTTAGCAAAAAGATTCAGTCATTGTCCCCTCTGCTTCTACTATTTTAGTCATCAGGAAATGTGTGAGGGCTGCTCATCCTTGTGGGATTATGGATTCATTCTAATGTCATAAATACCATAACCTATTAACATTGACAGTGGTATCTGATGAATGTATTGGATTCTATTGCCCAAAGTACATCAAATGCCCATTAGGTGAATTAGATTTGGTTTTGGTCTTTTACTTCCCCACATTGTATTTCCCCCACTGTGATTTTAAATCATATTCCCAGAATGTTAAATGTTTTCTTTTCTTAATCCAAGGCTTTCAATAGGAACCTGCAAGGCATTCCATCTCTTCTTTTGGATAGGTACTTTCTAAGAAGATACCTAGAAACCACTTTAGCTATAGGAATTAAAGAACTAAAGATTTGGATAAGACCTCTACGTTCCATCAAAGCCAATCCATGACCCTCAAAGATTCCCCTTTGAAACATACCTGAAAAGTTATCATTGTTTCCTTATTTGATAGTGAAGCTACCAAATTTGTGGTAATTTATTTCACTTGTGTATGGTTCTAATTGTTGGGACATTTCTGAACACATATTAACAATAGAGGGAAAGCAAAGACCAATGATTTGAGCATACAACTGAACAAATTAAAAAAAAAACACCTAGAAATATTAACAAATCTCTAAACAAAAAATACCCACAAACACAAAAGTAGCAATTTTGCCGATGAAAGAAATAATGAATAAAATTGAAAGAAAAAGACTAGTGAGCTGATAAAATATGGAGCTGTTTTTATAAGTCCAATAAAAGCTCAAAGTAATGTCAAAGGATGTGATGATCATAGAGTCTTAGTAAAGGAAGAGACTCCAAGAAATTTTGCCCCGGAAGGGAATTTTAGAGCTCTACCAGTCTGGTCCTTTCATTTCATGGTCAAGAGGAAAAA
The DNA here is from genome assembly GCA_023548195.1 of Bettongia penicillata ogilbyi. NCBI lineage: Eukaryota > Metazoa > Chordata > Mammalia > Diprotodontia > Potoroidae > Bettongia > Bettongia penicillata. Next base: position 13,003,883 of record JAJHZJ010000027.1, read on the forward strand.
AACACTTGAGGTGAGTAACTGGTCCAAGGTCACACAGTGAGTTAGTAGCAGAGCCAAGATCAGAACTTATGTCTCTTGGTCATGGCTTTGGCTACTGTGCCTTGAAATAGCTTTGATTTCAAGATCCATCCTTAAATGTTAATGTGGTGGAATGAAACATGTCCGAGAGAGAGAAGTAGAAAAGCAATGCTTCTCAACACCTCGTATGACTAACACAACACTAGACCCTGTGAAGAGAAAAATTAAAGACTTGCCATTTCCTCCAACTTGCACTCATAGAGTACCAGCAACTGACCATCCCCTAACCTCCTTTAACCCATGAATTGTTTACACTAGGAATTGGGGTATGACCACAAAATACTATTCTTGAAATGTTATTGACATAACTATCATCTTTCTTTGAGTTGCCATCAGAACTTTCCCATCAGCATCCCTACTATTCTCTTATTTGTTTGGGATAAGAAAAGAATAAATTCGTTCAGTAAATACAGCAGGTCTCTAAGGTTCAGATTATGGTTGCCTCCATGAAATACCAGGACAACTAGACATCATGCTAACACTATGCTCAGTTTTGCTTCTGTGGCATCCTATAAGCCTGGAATCTATTCTCCTGATGAAAGAGCAGACAAGAAAGAGAAGATAGTCATTGAAATCTCATCAAGATCTCTTATCCCAGAGAGTAAAAATACAAGAGAAACTCTTACTTTGGGGAAAACAAAAGCAAACAAAAACAGGCATATAGTTCTTCTCTGTCTTTTCTTTTCCCTTGGGGAAAATATTGGCACCCAAATATTCAGCAGTAAGGAGACATTTGGAAAGCAGCATTGCCAAAGGATCCAGGGTAATCAGGAAGCATAAATCAGATATGAGTGCATGGAGCCATATGGTGGGGGGGAGGAAAGGGACGATGCAGTTCTTTCAGCTGCAGTCATGAAAGTGTGTTCTCCCACACACAGTACACCACCACTAAAGATACTGGAAGGACAGCTGGAATATCACATTCATTTTGAAGTACTTCTGAACCTGCAGGATGTCAGTGACCTGGAGTAGATTCAGGAGAAAATAAGAGAAATGATTAAAGAACTAGAGATCCAGTGGGTGTTTTCCATCTCTTTACTAGGACTTGGACTTGTAAGGAAATTTTAAAGGAGCTAAATTTGTGTTGCTTGCCCAAATGTAGACAAAAGAGATATGTGATAACTGTCTACAATTGAGTTGCCAACAGTCAACAAATTAACGTCCAAAAAACTGACTGTCAGTATAGATTTTAAAAAAAGATTCCATTGAAAATAGTTACCCCAAATTTATTTGCACTGACTTTCCAGACAGCCTGAATAATTCCAGGCTCATATCCGTTCAGACCTCTACAGGTTTTTAAAGGACCTCTGGTGTTCCTTGAAAACGCTTCAAGTTGGTATAAGGAAACTGCCCTTGCATTTAAATGTCCTTCCTTTCTTCTCTCTATCCCTTTCCTTGATCCTCCAAATAAAGAAGGCAAGGGTAGAGACCCTTCACTGGGAAGATAATGTGTTTCTGTTGCAAAGTTCTGGTATATGGTACATAGTTCTCATTCACCAGTGTGGATGAAAAGCCATTTTATAAAGTCATTTGCCAGAATTGAGGTGAGAAATCTATCTTTCCCATGAGTCACCAGAAAATGACCCAGCAATCGAATGAATAGACTAGGGTGTTAGTGCAAAAGCAATGTGAAGTCGACCAAATACTTTTGTAAGTTGTCACAAGGTCTTGGGCAGTTTCTCAGGAGACATTGAGCCAGCCAGGCCCTGCTTTTATTGGCCACCCTCTCTGTGGCTGGGATCCTTCATATTGCACTGGGTGGTGGCTGAGCCATGTGGAGCCATGTGTCCCACTGGAGGCAGTAAGGGGGAGGAGGATGGTAAGAGTCAGGCGGTCTCTCTCTTCCTTGATTTTGGCATCACTTATCCATCTTTAATTTCCCAACCTGGTAAAAAAAATAAAAATATGAAATAAAGGCAGCAAACTGACCACCCCGTAATTTGCTCCCAAAGGTTGGCTGGGCATGAAAGTTTACCTTTCCAAAAACACACCACATAATTTATTTTATGATTCCCTCCTGGCATCTGGGGGTTGGGGGGGTGTGGAGTTGCTAACCTTGGGTTCAGGGACTTTGCCTTTCCTTCCTGGTTCTAGTGGTTACAGTATGTCCTTTCTTGGCAGTGGAGGCAGGCCCAGGAAAATAGGACCCTGAAAGATACATGGATTAATCATTCAGAAGAGCCTTGTAGCTACCTTTCTCCCTTGGCACAAAGACCAAAACACAGCCCCTAAGTACTGGGGGGGGGGATTGGAAGGGAGTGGGATAGGGTAGTGCCTTTGAAGGTTCCCAGATATGTAGAGAAAGGGGCATTTTAAATTATACTTATCTAGAACTTTGAACTATGTGGGGAAATATATTTTTAAAATAACATTGCCACTCCTATAGACAGAAATTATGATGAGTTCAATCTTTTTTTATTGCAATCAGGTTTTCTCTAAATATATTATGCCCCGCAGGTCAAAATGATTTACTTCTCTATTTTGGGACATCTGAGTTTTATTCTACTGTTGCCAGGGTGTTCTCAGCTGTGCCAGAACTGAGCAGGTCTGTGGTTCCTTTGTAACATCAAAACGGAGACATTTATCATTGAGATTTATCATGGGACAGCCTGCCAGATGGTTTGCGTATTTTAAAGGTGAACTGCTTAGGTCTTGATTAGCTCATGTGGTCTTTCAGCAAAAGACAGCTCTATCAGCTGCTTCAGAGGAGACTGAGTGGGGGCAGGGGGGCTCTGTGAGATGAAGTCTCCATTTTTTTCTTTCGTCTTCTTCACATTCTTGTAATATGGATAATATTAATGCAATGGCAGATGTGGCATCGATTGTCATTTCAGAAAGAAAACCAAGCCTTAACCAGTTCCACTGATTGCTTTCTAATTATAATGTGACCTCCTGTTGCTTTGCATAGAGACGGTATTCATTTCAGCATGCCACTGTAAAACTTGCTGAGGAAACGACCCTCAAAGGGGCAATTGTGAGATTCAAGCTTGGAATTTTTTTGCTCATACCAAAAGACCTTTCTTTTGCCAAGCCTCTGCTGATTGGGCCAAAAAGAATGCATTTGATTATATAGATGAAACTTATTGGGAACAGAACTTTTGTGCCATGAAATGCTTTTCCTTCAAATTACATTCAGACCCTAAATCAACATCAATTATGATATGGCTTGGCAATGGAAAGGGAGCATGCTGGCATGGGAAGGGACTGCACTTTTGATCTGGCTTCTTCGGATGACTTCAGTTGGGAAAGCTTCATGATCAACGGGTTCTCAAGGAGACTTTCAACTGTTTCATCATTCCATGGAGATGCAATATCCTAAGATACAAGCAGGCCCTTTTCTTAGGAATTTTGGGCCTTTCTCTCTCCTTCTGCTCCCAACCCCTTCTGATAAACAGCTGAAAACTCTGCCATCTGGAGTACTGAATTTAGTTCCCAAGGGCTGCATTTTAAGGAGGGCATTGGCAAACTGTGGAATTCTGGAGAAGGGTGACCAGGTGATGAGGAAATGTGAAAACGTTGCCTATGATGTTTGGGAGAGGGAAGGAGGGACCTTTAGCCGAGTGGACGGAAAAGATAAGGAGGGGACATGAGAGTTGTCTTTAAACAACTGAAGAGTTCTCATTGTTCTCATTGACTTGATTCCACATAGCTGAAGATGGAGGACCAGTGGATGGTCACTATTATGAGGCAGATAGAAGTACAACATCAGAAGATATTTCCTATCAATTTGAGCTGTTCAAAGGTAGAATGGGTTGCCTTAGGAGGCATGGTGTTCCTTTTCATTAGAAGTCTTAAAAACAGGAGCTGATGACCACTTGCACAGATGTTGTAGACATTTATTATTCTTCTGGTGCAGGATTAGATTCAGTGCTCCCTGAGATCCCTTACAGACCTAAGATTCTCTGATTCTATTTTTGTAGTTGTTCAGGTGTGTCCAATTCTTTGTCTCTACATTTGGGGTGTTCTTGGCTGAGTGGTTTGCCATTTGCCTGAAAGTCATTTTACAGATGAGGAAATTGAGACAAACAGGGTTAAGTGACTCGCCTAGGGTCATACAACTAGTAAGTATTAGAGACTGGATTTGAACTCATGAGGCTGAATCTTTCAGACTTAAGATTTGGCATTCTGTCTACTGTGCCATCTAGCTGCCCTCTACTCTGGTCCTGCTATATTTACTTTTTTTTTGGTTAAAAATGACCTGGAAAGAGGCACCTGTGGTATAGTGGAAAGATCAATGGATTTGGAGTAAAACCTGGATTCAGAACCTGGTTCTATCACTGAATTAGCTGTATGACATCGGGCAAACTACTTTACCTCTGGGACTTGTTTCTCATCTGTAAAATGGGGGAAATAACACTTTAGTTACCTCGGACAGTGCAATGAAGGTTATAGCAGGTAACATATAAAGTACTTTGGAAATCACTACACAGTCTATAATGGAGGGGCAGCAAGCCCAGGATTTGGGTCTCAATTTGAGTCCCATCCATCAGTCAATTAGAATTTAATAAGTACTTCCTGTGTGCCAAACACTGAGAATGAGAAGAAGGGCAAAAGAGAAGCCCTACCATTGAGGAACTCATAATCTAATGGTTTTCTCAGTTCTGCCACTGATTATCTATGTTACCTTGGTAAGTCCCTTAGACTTTTTTGTATCCCACTTTCCTCATCCATAAAAAGGGAAAGAATGGAGAACTATTATCTATTTCTAAGCCCCCTTCTAGCTATATATCTTTAAAAAATTTAAGAGATAATCAGGGTTAAGTGACATGCCCAGCTAGTAAGTATCTGGGGCCAGATTTGAACTCAGGTCCTCCTGACTCCAGAACTGGTACTGTATCATCAGCTCTGTATCTTAAGATCCTATTGTCAGGTGACAGAGAAGATAGAACATAGGACTTAAAGCTATGAAGGCCCAAGTTAAAATCCTGCCTCATCCTTATTGGCTTATTGGCTGTGTGACCTTGGGTAAGTCACTTAACATTTCTCAGTCTCAATTTCTTCAGCTGAAAAATGGGGATCCTATGGTTAGGGTGTTATTATTGCAACACCTCCCTCATAGGGCTGTGTTGTTTGTATATCTCTAGCTACATATAAACATGTTTGATATACTTAGAGCAAAGTTTTATATATACATATACATATATTTATATTTACATATACACATCTGCATGTATATGTGCATTTACATATATACAAAACTTTGCTAACCTTAAAGCGATATATAAATGCCAGTTATTGCTATTATTCTACCATTGAGTGGTAGATGGGTGCATTTCCTCTCATTCATTAATTTCATCTAAGGTGCAATTATTTTTCACCTTTATGAAGGGCATCATTTTGTATAAACATATTGCTACCTAGGGGAGAAATGTGCATCAATATTAGTGGTATAAATTAAAATTGGCAAGTTTCCTGTCAATCAAGTTTGTCCAACAAAGGATGGATGACTATTCATTGGGTAAATTGTAGAGGGGATTCTTGGTTTTGTTTAGATTGGACTAGAAGGCCCTTCTATGCAGAAAGTTCTGCAATTCCGTGAAAGTATTTGTTCCTCAGCAAAATTTTGAAAAGATCTGTCCACTTCCATGCCCCTTATATTCTGCTAGACCTTTTCTGCTGAAAGAAACATTATTTCTATGAGTCCTGGTAGAAAGCTAAGTCTGTTCCAGTCTGCCTATGGAGTAGTTGTAATATAACTATAACCTGTGGCCTTATGGTATGGTCCTCTAGGTCCTTAAGTGCAGCCCTTTGAATCCAAGTTTCACTGTCAGTCAAAGGGCCACACTTGAGGACCTAGAGGGTCACATGTGGCTTTGAGGTTGCAAGTTCATGACCCCTGAGCTCTACCTTCATGCAGTTGACATTTTACTTTCTGTTCTGAATACATCTCTCTAGACCAGATCTAACTTTGCTAGCATCTGGTTCTTTCTCAAGTCACAATATCAAAGTAAGAACCAAAGACTTTGAAGGTTTTCTGTGTTATCTTTGCTGTCTATGGCCATAATCACCCACCAGCAACAGTCCTGCATTACTCCAGAACAGGCCTGATGAAAATTTAGGTCAAAAAAAGAAAAAAAAATGTATTCCCTGCTCCTTGGCCAACCAGTTGCCTACCTTACTTAATAGAAATACTTAATAGAAATCCTTTTTCATGTGGTGAAGGAGAAAGAGATTTGCATTTCACATGGAGAAACCTGGTTCCAAATTCTAACTTTGACATTCAGCAGCTAAGTGATCACAGGAAAGTCACTTGATTTTTCCAAATCTCAGTCTCCTCAGGTATTAAATAGGTCCAAGAATACTCACACAATCCACCTTGCAAGGTTCTCAAGAGAAGAAAGCTCTATAAACCTTAAAGGCTATAAAAATATTCCAAGAGTTTTTCTCCCACATGAATTTAGGTCTGGTAACAAATTCCTTGGTACTTTTTTTAACCTATAGGCTCTTGCTTTAAGGTTTTTGACTTCTGGCTGAACAGGTAAATTAAGTCACTTCCTTACTTTACTTTGTTAAGGCTGAAATTATCAAATCTTCAAAGGCAAGCACTATTCAGTGCATAATAAGTTAGAATTGTTGATAATTATATTTTTGAGGAGTTTCAGCTTGCTGTCAGCCAAGTAATTAAAGGGGCGGGACTGGGGTTATATTCTGTACACTGTAGTGGCTTTGCCAGCAAGAACTTGGACTTAAGGGTGGAAGGAAGGTTGCCTATTTCAGTCTCATGATATGAAGAAAGGGTTAATTAAATGTCTGCGGTGGAGCTCTTGTTCCCCTCCCCCTAATTCCCAATGTTCCCTATGCCTTAGTTTTGGAGCTAGCTCTTCTTTACCTCTCTGACTTCCAGGAATATCCCTGAAACTGGCCTCTGCTCCCAAGTCTCCAGGCTCCCAGGGAAGGAAGATTACTTTTTGGTGCTGAGAGGAGGATGATTCCTTCTATACTGCCCCAACCCCCCTCACTCACCAGCATCTGCTGTGAGAAGTAGCTGGTCTGAAGAGAAAAAGAAAAAAAAAAAGCCAAGGAAAGAAAAAGAGGGAAAGGGAATGGAAAACTAATGATTCAAGAAATCACATAGCACGAGATAATTCTATTTTGAAATCACAGCAGTAGCACCCAGAGGCGGATGCTCCCCAAATTACTAACGAAAATCCTTTGATGTATCCAGTTTTAAGAAAGCCCAGAGCCCTTTTTTATTATTATTATAAGTGCTTCCCATATTCTGAAAGGAGCACTTAGCAGCTATGTAAAAATGTGGATTGTATGTGTGTGCTTTAAAAGATTTCCGATTTCTTTGGGAGTGGATGAACTGTCCCTAGATTTAAGTCATGACCTTTATACACCTTAGGAGATTCATTTGCCTGACCTCCATCTCCAACAAACATCACTCAGGAGACGATCTTCTGGGGATGAGTTTACCCCAAATTATGAAGGAGGATCTTTGGATTGTAGGCACACAATCCATTACTTAGCCAAATTTCAAAGCCTTTCTAGTTTGGTATGACCTACTATAGGCTGTCCTCTGTAAGCATGGCATTTGAAGAACCCAGCGGCACTGCCACATCATAATGGAGTGGAATACAACTGTAGAGGGGGATCTATGAGGTTAAAGACCCTCAGTCAACAAACAAAAACAAATTCTCTCACTGCCTCTGTTAAGTTTTTACCTGGTTTTCAATCTTCAGGGCTGAAAACATAGAAATTACATCCCCCAATTCTGATTCCTTAGAGATTTCTTCTAGAGAGGATTTCTTTTTTTGTGACAGTTGCAGGAATATCTACTACTATTCAAGACTGTTGGCTTTGCTAGGTCAGAAGGAAGCATTGCTTATCCTTCAAATATATAGATCAACCCCACATGACACTTTCTATAGGCATTTTGTATCTTTGGGGCACCACGTGGCGTGAATTTGTAGAAATATCATCCCAGACTAGCAAGGTGCATCCAGACCTTTTCCTGTGTCCCCTTTGTTTTCTGCTAGGGTCTATGTAAAATCTGAAAATACTTGCTTTTAGAATTATCGACTCCAGGACAAAGAAAACTCCTGCAGGAAAAAATATTTTTGTCTCCTTGTGTCCTGTAGTGAAACCAAACCTTAATTGTACATCATGGTAGAAATATGATCTCTGAGTATAGTCCACAAATAGGAGGAGGTTTGTCAGAGCAGGGTGGGGAGACTGCAGTGGAAGGAAAAGCAAAGTTATCAGTGACAAAGACAGAGCAAGGCGACTTTTAAATGGAAAAAGCACGCACTGGCATCATTTTAACTCAAAGGGACAACTCGCCTCAGTTCAAAGACTTGATTGGCTAATCAGTTTTGACAAGCAATGTCACTTCAAGATGACTCACAGGAGTGAACTACAGAGGTCAGATCTCACAGCTGATTCTAAGATCCTGTAATTTTGTCTAGTAATAGATTGATGTTAACCAGGAAAAAACAACAACATACATCATCCATATGTACAACACACACACAGTATCCAGAAATCGCGTCTATGTGGTCATCCCTGGCATGTGACATTTCTAACTTTGCAAAACTAGTCATTTAAGTAGATGAAAAGAACATCCACATATATCTCCTTCATGCCCCCTTCTGATTTTCCTTTTTATTTGACTGATTAATGATAGAAACCACTCTATGAAAAAAGACAACAGGAAGAGTCAGTTTGCATCTGTAGATATGTTTCTTATTTAAAAAACTGGAAAAGTGCTGAGCTTGTGGGTTGGGGAAATGTGGATGCCATTTTGGAGATGGAGATGCATGATTCCATACCTCCTCTGGTGTTAACCTGACATGCTGAAAGGGAACAGACTTGTATTTACGTTTTAATAGATTTTTTAACTGCTAGTTCTATGAAGTGAAAGGGAGAAGTAAAGGTGCATGGTTTAATTCATGGCATACCACCAAGATCTGCTGAAGGGGGCCAATGTAGACTGCTAATCTATCCAGAGCTAGATGGGGACAGGTATAAATACCATGATGGCGTTTTTGATGAGCTATTCTAATTTTTTGCACCAAGAGTTACCTGGTGTGGGGATATACAGGTGATGACTCATTTGGCTTTCTTTAATAGAAATAGATGTCAAGTATAGTCAGTTAACTTCCCATCGTATTTGGAGCCTGGCTTTGGGTCCTTAAATTTACATACCACCTTTCTTTCGGAAGGGTCAAAGAACTGGCATGACTATTCATCTCCCTTACCTTAAAAAGTCTCTGTGGATGGGAGGGAAATCTTTGCACAGTATCTGTCACTCACTGATTGTCTTCTCCAGCTAGAAAATGAGTACCTCTTTTTCACCACTCCATATGTATTCCCCTCAGTGTGTTGTGTGCTTAATGAAAACCTTCCCCCAAACGTCTCTGTGTAGGAGGGAGGGGTAGTAATGGTTGTTGGATACATAGAAGGTATTCAATCAATGATGGATGTACATTATCCCCAATTTAAAGGAGGGGAACCTGAGGCTTGTAAAATGGATGTGGCAGAAGAGGATTCACTGAGGGAAAAAAAGATGAAAGAAAGAAAGGTAGCTGGAAAAGGAAATATTTCATTATGGCTTAGAGCCATGTTGGGTTTCTTTCCCAGTTGATCTCCTTTTAGGCTAAAGAATGACTAGATGAATGAAAATTGAATGGCTTGCCCAATTGCAATGCTTAATGGGGACAGAATTAGTCTCAGACTACTAAGGTGAAGCCTCCTTGGAAATGATCATTCAAAACCTTAATACTGCTTATCCATCGTGGCAAAGAAAGGCATTCCCCTACGTGTTTTGCAACCTGTTCCACTGGGTTTCTTGTCAATGTTTCCCATAGATGTTTTGTAGAACATCTGTGTAACATGCTAATAGCACTTTTCTAGGTCTTTTTATATTTCATGGGTACCAGTGCCACAGACACATTGGGCTGGTCATCAGTTACCCCTTGCTTCCATATGCACCTCTACTTTTACTATCTTACATTTCCTTGCTTGAATTCCTTAGCAACTAATTGTTCCCCCTTTGCATCTCTTCACTTTCATTTGGATTACCTACAATTGATTCTTTGGGGACTGTGGCATTCTAAGATTCACTGCCATAAAGAAATATGAGGAGCATATCTGTGTTCAGAAGATGGATCCTTGTGGTGAGGAAAAGCTTGGGGTCTTTGGAGACATGGTTCCATTTCCCCAATGCAATCCAGCCTAATGTTTCCTCCCAAACAGATCTGGGCCCAACTCATTATCCATCAACATTTTCTGTGCCTGGTGTATGTACTAATGAATTCACTCAGTAGACTGACCTTTCAATTTCATACCATATTCTGGACATTGTCTATCCATGTAGTTTTAACCATATTGATTGTTGGGCCGAACTCTTTTGAGAAATTATATGTATTAATGGTATATTTCTGTTATTTCTGACTTGTAAATAACTGAGTAAAAAGTATCCCTTCATAGGCAGTCAGCTAAAAGTTCTAATTTGAGGAACAGTTAAGAGATAACTACCCCAATATTAGTCATTCCTCCCTGACAAGATAGAACCCTTTTAGAATGCAAGTATTTTTGCCTTAGAGAGATAATACTTGTAGATACTAAGAGAATAAAACTTAGGAGGGATGAGATTGTTTTGGTCAAGAGGCTAGAAAAGATCTGGATACTGGAAAATAATCCATCCTGAGAAGGAAGGGATGGGGTGCAGGGTCACTGAGAAGCATGGTATTCCTTATTGATTTGTTGAGTTTGCAATGGACCCGTGGTGTGACCTAGAGCTAGATTTGCTGCCAACATAGGATACTTGGCTTTTTGGAGAACCCTTAGAACTGCAGTTCCTATGGGTAGTGTTTTAAGTATCTGAGATGGAATACTCTTTTCATGTTCTTATTGAAATAGAAATTATTTACATCAATATATTTTCAAAGGGGTAATTTTGGTCCTTTTAGATGTTGAGAACACACTGTTTCATTTGTCTAGTCATTATTTAGCCCGAAAGAAGATCACCTTGAAAAGATATTCCCAACATGACTCTAAGCTATAAAGAATGTTTTCTTTTCCTGCTGCCTTTCTCCCTTCCTTCTTTTTTTCTCAGTGAATCCTTCTCTTCTTCCACATCTATTTGACAAACATTTCTTTAAAAGTAATTAATTTATTTTTAGTTTTCAACATTTACTTCCATAAGATTTTGAATTTTCAATTTTCTCCCCTCCCTCTTGTCCCCCTTCAAGACAGAGGCAGACATTTATTAAACACCTACTATGTACATTAGGGTGGATGTTGGGGTTACAAAGATTAAAAAATAAAATCATCTCTACCTTAGAAGAGCTTGCAGTTACCTGTCTTCAAGGAGTTTATAATCTAATGAAATTTGCATTCTAATATTAAATCTCCTGCTCAATTCTGTGATGTAGGTTGAAAATCCATTATTGGGGTAGCTAGGTGGCACATTGTGTAGAGCACTGGCCCTGGAGCCAGGAGGAGCTAAGTTCAAATCCAGCCTCAGACACTTGACACTCTTACTAGCTGTGTGACTTTAGGCAAGTCACTTAACCCCAATTGCCTTGCCTTCCACCCTCCAAAAAAAAAATGTATTATTATCTCCCTTTGGTCAATGAAAAAAACTGAGGTTGAATGAGGTTAAGTGAATAATCTAAGATCATACAACTAGTAAATGATAGATCCAGAAAGAGTCTTGTGTTGTGTGTCACCTGCTAGATTATGAGCTCCATCTAAGCCCTGACTGTGTCTTATGTCATCTTTTATCACTTTTAGCATCTAATGCAATACTCTGGTTGTTGTGAGGAAAACACTTGAAGATCTTAATGTACTATATGAAAATGAATTATTCTTTTTGTTGTCATGAGCGATGAGTGTTGGTTGAATTTTAATTTTGACTCCCAGTCCATGACCCTTTTAACTTTATTAGATGCTACATCAATGAATCAACCAACATTTATTAAGCCCCTACTATATGCCAGGCATGGAACTAGCCATTAAGATACATAAAAATACAAAACCAGGTGGTGCAGTGAATAGATGCTGGTCCTGGAGACTGGAAGACCTGAGTTCTAATCTGGCTTTGCACATTTACTATCTGAATGACCCTGTGCATGATACTTGGCCTCTGTTTGCCTAAGTTTCCTCAACTGTAAAATGTAGATGATAATAATAGCACTTACCTCCCAGGGTTATAGTGAGGACCAAATGAGATAATCTTTGTAAAGTTCTTGGCACATAGTAGGTACTTAGGGAATGTGTATTTCCTTCCTTCTCAAGAAATTCTATTGGGGAAAACAACATATAATAGAAGTAATAGTAATAATAATTGCTATTATTGCATAATAAATATAAAATATAACATAACATATCCATGATATAGCATAATATAATATGGTACAATATAATATATGGTGTTATGTATTGTGACATAACATACTTTAATATATTATGCTACACTTTTGCTATGCCATACCATACCATACCATGTCATGTCATATTGCATTATGCTATGCCATGCCATACCATATCATGCTGTACATATCATACCATACTATATTATACCATACTATACTATCCCATGCCATACCATATCCCACCATACCACACCATGACATACAGTGCCATGCTATACCATACCATACCATACCATACCATACCATACCATACCATACCATACCATACCACATCATGACATACAGTGCTATGCTATATCGTGCTATACTATACCATACCATACTATACATTACATAACAAAACATACTATACCATACCATGCCATACCATACCATGTCATGTCATATTGCATTATACTATGCCATGCCATACCATATCATGCTGTACATATCATACCACACTATATTATACCATACTATACTATCCCATGCCATACCATATCCCACCATACCACACCATGACATACAGTGCCATGCTATACCATACCATACTATACCATACCATACCATACCATACCATACCATACCATACCATACCATACCATACCATACCACATATTATATAACAAAACATACTGTACTATACCATACCATACTATACTATACCATGGTATGCCATATCATATCATACCATACCACATACGGTACCATACCATGCCATGCTTTACCATAGCATACCACACATTACATAGCAAAACATGCTATACTGTACCCTATCATACCATGCCATATCATACTATATGAGGTGGGATCATGAAAGACCTTTTATGGGAAGTGGATCTTGAGCTGAGTGAAGACAGCTAGAGAGTCGAAGAAATAGAGGAAATGGAGGAGTCCTTTGTAGGCATGAGGAGCAGCCTCTGCAAAGGGAGAGAAACAAAGTGTACCATGTCATGCATAAGGCCAGTTTGGCTCCAATGATTACGGAATATGTAATGAACCTGGAAAGTCTGCAAAGAGTGAAGTGTTTTCAGTGCTAAAGAAAGGAGTACAAATTCTACTCCAGAGGCAATAGGGAGCCACTGGAGCTTTCAGAGGAGTGGTGTGTCAATCCTGTGCTTTCTGAATATCACTTTGGCAGTTATGGAGAAGATGTATTAGAGGGGAGAGAGACTCAAGGTATTGCTCTAGGCTGCTGGTTATAGTACCCTGGTGCCTCAAAGATGTCCATCTTTCATTCATTCATTCATTCATTCATTCATTCATTCATTCATTCATTCATTCATTCATCTTTGCTTCCCCTTTGCAGTCCTTGAGCCTTTCTGCCATGTTGTCAGTGTTTACAGCAGGTAAGAGGATGATTTAATGGTCATTACAGGATAGCGGGATCTTGGAACTTAATACCATTTTCCTCTTCTAAAAGACATTTTAATGGCCCAAAGTAGAGATAGGAACAATGTTATGCACAGGGCTCCAAATTCTGTTTTCCTCATTCCCAGAGCTGTATCATCTGCCAGAACCCGAAATGTTACTTAAAGCACAGTGCCAGGTCTATGTGGCTGATTAATAAGTACAACATGATTAGAATGATTACACACATAATAATTATGTTGCCTGGAAACATGAATTGTAAAGGTTCATGTAGAGTCAGCTAGATAAAGGCTGAGGGCATTTACTGTTTGCATTAGGGCACTGGCAGAAATGTGTTAATTGTAGAACAAACTCACCTGACCAAGCAGTTTAAGAGAAGCAGAGAAAACAGGAGAGACCTGTTAAAAGGCAAAGAAAATCTGCTATTTAAAACAACCATCACCACTGCCACCCCTCTGGAAGAGCCCGTGCTGACAGGTTCTCCAGTGGCCTCCAAACAAAGACATACTATAAACACAGAGCAAATAGTGACCAGAGGTATTGAAAACAAAGAATCTCCATTTCAAGCAGCATAGAAGGCAAGCAGACTGTTCCAGGAGTGTGCGGAGATGGTCCTATTTTTGTATTTCTCCCAGTGCCAAGGAACAACTATGTGCATAGAGAATGAGTCTTTATGCTTCCCAGATCTTCAAAGAGAATTGGATAAATTTCAAAAGAATGAAAGAAGTCCTTCAAAGGAGAGACAAATAGATACATGAGCCCACAGAGATAGGAGGAGATATAAATCTGCGTGATGAGATATCTATGGGAAGAAGGGAAGAAAAAATAATGGGAGCCATTGGAGCTAGGTTGGAGGTCTGAGGCTCTGTACCTAAATGGTAGACCCTCTGAATAGGAAGCAGGTTCCTATGCTCAGTTGAATATTGTTGAGCATACACAAGTGCTACAAGGACAGAGATACTCTAGTTTTAATCACAGAAAGATGAAACAAATTGTAGTGTTTGGAAACTCTCTATTTCTAAATAGGAGTAAAGATACACCCTGTTGTATATTAGTCTTATGTCAATAGTAGGGAGGTACGTTGTCTTCTCCTTGAGCCTTTGTCTGGGTCCTGATGGAGAGACTTGCCAAAGCTGATGCCAAATGCCCATTTTGTGATGATTTAGATGAGAACAAATGCTTCTACTCTAGGGATGATGAGCTCCTTGGCAAGAAACTGAAAACCTCATGGGCACCTTAGTGACGTTTCATCGTTGTTCTGGATTGAAGGGTAGCGACTTGGAAGAGGAAGTAAGTATAAGAAGTTAAAAAACTGGTTAAGGAAATACTGTTGGAAAGTGGCGTTTGATTATCTGGACCAGGGCTCAAGATGCATGTCTTTGGTCACGTATGGAGTGCATCTAACAAGGGATAGGAATAGTATATTTAGAATGAGATTTGAAATTTGTAGATCTGATCACAAGACTGGGACATGAAAAAACTGAGAATGTATGTTTAGGTGGATTTAAAACTGGTTGAATGACTAAACTCACTGGGCACTGATGCCAACTTGGAGGGTTATATGTGGTGGAATGCCACAGAGCTCAATCTTAGGTCTTGTTTTGTTCAATATTTTTGTCAATTTGATGCTTATCAAATTTATGACCACCACAAAATTGTGAGAAATACCACACATATAGATGGTTGAATGAGGGAATCTAAAAATATCTTGTCAAGCTAGAACAACAGATTGTCTAAATTAACATAATTTGATAGGAAGAAGTATAATATCCTTTTCTTATACTTAGCAAATGAGGTGAAAAAATATAGATTGGAGGAGATTTGGGTTAGGCAATAATAACTGAGGGGTTTTAATGCGTAGACCAAAGCAGCTCACACAGCAGAAAATGTTAATGAAATTGCAAACTATATGAATTAGGAGATAGAGTCCAGAACAAAAGAGCTAGTTGTCCCACCTTCCCTTGTCCTGGTCGGATTACATTTTCAACCTGGTGTTCAATTCTGAATGCTACATTTTTCAAAAGAACATTAACAAGTGGGGAGTTGCCATTATCACGGAGCAGCATAGAACCTAACCAGAAAAAGAACTCTGTGTTCTTTGCTTTCTTAATGGAAAAAATAAAACAAAAGTGGGAGGCACCATAACTGTCTTCTAGCGTGTGAAAGGATGCTGGGTGGAAGAAGGGATGAGACTTCTTTAATTGGTTGCCAAATTATAATTTGGAGGAGATTTGGGTTGGATAATAGCTTGTGTAAAAATCACCTAGGGGTTACAGTGAAGCAGTAGGTCAACAAGCATATATTGTGTGCTTACTATGTTTCAGGCATTGTGCTAAGGGCTGGGGATACAAAGAAGGGGGAAAAGCCCACATAGAAACATGAAACAAAAACCAACAATCACAAAACAGCCACTGACCTCAAAGAGCTCACAGTCTCCTTGGGAAAACAATATGTGGTAATTATGTACAAACAACCCATCGACAGGATAAATTGGGAGTAGTGTTAGAAGGAAGGCAGTAAGATCAAGGAGGACTGGAAAAGGCTTACTAAAGAAGGTTAAACCTTAGGGGAGACTTGAAGGAAGCAAGGAAAGCTACCAGGAGGAGGTAAGGAGGGAGACTATCTTTGCAGGGATACAGATTTCTTCTTAAATAAGAAAAATCTTACTAACTACTAGGCTATCCAAAAACAGAGTGGGTAGTAAGTCTTCACGAAGATGTTGGATGACCACTTCTTGGGGATATTATAGACGGAATTGCTTTTACAGGTAGATGGTCTCTGAGGTAGCTTCTGCTCCTGTGATTCTAGTCCATCATCTTAAAGCAGTTTTTAGGAGTATATTATACCAGTCAATGATTATTCCTAGTTTTAAAGATCAACAGGTTATGAGATTCTATTTATATTTCATCTGCCATGTTTATTTTAATAGAATCAGGTGCATTAATGTAATCTTGCTGATTTGGCATTCAAAACACATTTAAATTATTTACAACAACCTTCCTATCCCGGCAGTACAAAATGGTGGTATATAATACAGAAGAGAGTGGACCTCGATGGGTAGGAAGGTTGCCAGTTCCCTGAGTTGACCCTTAGTCCTGTGATCTAACCACCAGACCATGATCCTTTGCCATAGCTTTTCCTTCTCCATGCTCTGCTTAGGACAAGCCACTTTGGAGGAAGAACAAATATAACCTGGGCATAACTTTGCAGCAGAGTTACAACATGTACTCTGATGGAAACCAGATGGAAGGTCTGGGCTTTGCGTGGTGAGCAATACACTGTGGAAATGAAGAATGTTTGCAGAGACTTCCCCAAGCTCAGAGCACAAGAGAGATGTCTCCAGGCTTGACATGGTTTGGATCTGAGGAGGCAAGATTTCACTCCAGAGTCTCTCAGAATTCTGAATGTTTCCAAATTTCATTTGGACCTCTTCACCAACTGGTGATGAGGATTGCTCTGGACTGGATAAAGTATGCGTTTCTTATTAGAACTAGAGAAACAAGAGAAGCAATCTCATTTTATCCTGGATCCACTGGCTAATTGGGGAAAGAACACCTGATCACATGGTCTATAAATGGTACAAGCCTATATTTGGATGGAAGTTTGCTAAATTGTTGTATTCCCTATGTTTGACTTTATGGAGCATTGTACCTAAGCTAGTGAGACAAATGTCTGCCTACCCTGTTAGGTGGTATGCTGATGGATAGAGTCAGGAATCCCTGTGTTCAAATCCAGCTTCTGACACTGTTAGTGCTAAAGCAACTAATTTCTCCTAGCCTCAGTTTCCTCATCTGTAAAAATAGGGAAAATAATAGCACCTATCTCATAGAGTTATTTGGTGAGAATCAAATGAGGTTACACCTATAGATATATACACAATTATATGTGTATATATATATTTATATAGATACTAATATATGTATATATATTTATAAATTTTAAAATGATATACTTATATGAAATATATACATGATAATTATTAGTATTATCATTTCCTTAACCTCTTTAATTCATTCTCATGAACACTGGAAATAATTCCTTCTCTTCAGTGAAGTGTTTTCTGTGGAACCCTGGACTTTAGCTACAAAAACAAGAGAATCCATGATACCTGACCTTGAGGAGCCATTCTATCACTGTCCAGGCCTCCTCCCAGGCCTGTAAATTCACATCTGTTGCCTTGCCTTCTCATCCCCCTAACCCCACTTTCCAGCTGTCCCTCCCCTGGGACAGCCCTGACATAATTCTAAAACCCTGTGAACAATGGTTGCCTACCTGAACTCATTTCTCAATGGGTCTCACTCCATGATTACGTTCTTACATCCCATGGATTCTGAAGGGAAGTGGAAGGGAATAAGCATTTATTAAGTGTCTACTATGTGCTAGGCACTGTATTGGTGGGTTATTGTCCTTTGTTCTCAAGAGGACCAAAATGACATCACTGTGCTAGAGTCAAGTTTCAGTGTGTCCAACTTTGACTGATCAGATCAAAATGAGCTTGAAATGCTCTACCACAGGCCAGGCACAAATAGTCTGTGTGTATATTTGGAGTGGATACTCTAGTTTTGTGCATCCTGAGCACATCTTTGAGCAAAGCTCAAAGGGCACAACACCTTCTCTGATTTGGGCACGCCATGCTAAGCGGTCTTGTGCAAGTGTCTCCCATGTCATATGATCAATTCCAAAGTTCTTGAGAGAGACCTTGAGAGTGTCCTTGTATCACTTCTTCTGACCACTACATGAATGCTTGCCCTGTGTAAGTTCTCCATGAAACAATCTTTTTGGCAAGCATACATTTTGAATTTGAGCAACGTGAGTAGCCCATTGGAGTTGTGCTCTCTGAAGCAGAGTGTGAATGCTTAGCAGTTTAGTTCAAGTAAGGACCTCAGCATTTGGTACCTTATCTTGCCATGTGGTCTTTAGAATCTTCCTAAGAATTCAAAAAGAAGTGATTCATTTTCTTGGCTTGGTACTAGTATATTGTCCAGGTTTCACAGGCATACAGTGATGAGGTCAGCACAATGGCTCTGTGGACCTTCAGTTTGTAGTCAGTCTGATACCTCTTCTCTCCCATACTTTTCTTCGGAGCCTCCCAAACAATGAGCTAGCTCTGGCAATGCATGTGTCAACCTCATTATCAATGTGTGCATCCCTGAAAAGTACATTACCAAGGTAAGTGAACTTATCCACAGCATTTGAAACTTCTCCATTTGCTGAACACTTCACAAACATTATTTCAATCGATGCCACTACTGCCACTGTTCAAAACTGGTTCTTCATCCTCCACTGACCTCTCTCTTATTCTCCTTCCTCTCAACCCCATCCTACATCAATATACCATTCTACGGCTACCCACTTCATCGCTGGTGCTCTTTGCAATACCTGCTCCATACGTAACAAATTAGTTTTCATCTTAAATTTTTTCCTTCCTCACTTCCTCCACTCACTCACAATCCTTTCCCCAGTCTCTTTAACCTTAGTGTTTTCCTTTGAAACTACCCCAAGTTTATCCTGTCTTTATCTTGTCCATGCATCGTTGTTCCTATGTTATCCCCTCCGTTAGATAGTGAGCTCCTTGAGGGTAAGCACTGTTATTGTTTCCTTTCTTTGTATCGCTAGAATGCACTATAATACCTAAGCCATAGTCAATCTTTAATAGAGGCTTGCTGTTGACTTGACTATGGCCAAAAAGGGAAAACAGGATGGCAGGATGGGACATTCATATCCTTTGTGAAAAGACAACACCAGACCTATACTCAAAGACTTTCTAGCTTGTAAGAACGTGAACTAACTTTTCCTCTGAGCCTATAACTCAAAAATTTGCTTCTCTCCTGGGGTCAGCTTCACACTATGACAAGGCATTACAGTAGTAATGTCATGGAGGAGACATAAGAAGGGCATGTCACAGAGCGGTTAGCACCTTCGTGGGTTCTGGCCAATGGGATCCCTATCCTTATTAGTATGGACTATTGGGTAGTTGTAGTCTGCTACATAGATGTCAATTATTATGAGATGTTTTGGTCCTTACTTCTTCATTCTCAGAGAGGACCAGTTATATCAAGGAGAGAGATGTCTTGACTTGCAAATGCACCGGAGTTTGGAGTAAGCCTCAGGGTGGATAGAGTGCTGTCTGGTTTATATCTCCCCACTGGACTGCTGTCTTGTGGTCTATCGGTGCCTTGCCTTACTTGGTCCCTGTTTCTATTGTCTGTACTTTCCTACTCAGGCAAAGGAGTATTGGAACAGTCTTTAGTCTTGTGAGCTTGGAAAGTTTGGGAAAGTAAGCCATTGAAAGTCTTGGAAGGGGATCTTTGTAAACAACAAAGCCCTGGTGAGGAGTCTGGTCCAGTTTGACCAAATGTAGAAATGGATCAGAGATAGCCAAGAGAGAGTGACAAGGCGTCCATCAGAAGGAAACTCAGTGGGGATAATACTGGAAGCTGCTTTACATTTGAGCCCACTATCCCCAGACTCCCAGACACAGTGCGCCCCTGGGTATTGGGAAGAAACCTTTGTACTTCTGTTCTTGCTGTATCTTTTCAAAAAACACCCACCTTGTAAAAGCTAATTGATGTCAGCTGGTTAAATGAAATTAAGAAGCTAATCACTGGCAATTAACATTGAGGAACCACACCAGGATGGAGGCTTGAGCTAAAAGCATTAGAAATACATTTTCCAATCTCTCCAGGGTACATCTAGAAGGTATATCTGGGCACTTGATCTTCTAGTATTAAGGAGGACTAGGAGAGGAAGGTCAAATCCTCATGATCCCTACATTACATACAAAATCCATACTAAATAAGCAAACCTGGATATAGATACACCCAGAGATAACCTCAAAGTTGGAAGGGACCCCAGAGGCCATCTATTCCAAACTATACCCAAAGAAACATCTCCCTTACTACCCTTACAACCTCTTTTGATGAGTTAGAGGGAATCTGCTCTTAATGAAGCCCATTCATTCCTTTTTTGTACTCCTATAAGCAGTCAGCTTGAGCCACTCATTTGGGACATATCATGAGCTAGTTAACATATAATTATTTTGTGCACGTTTCATTTTCTGTAATTTATTGTAAGCTAATTGGAGATAGCAGTCATGTTTTCTTACTCCCCCCAAATACCTAGTTTGAGTGTCTGGCATATAGCATAGAAGGCATTCAGATAATAATAATGATATACATTTATATAGCACTCAGCTTTGCATGGTTTTAAAAAATATTTCATTTGTCATATTTCCTATCTCGTTTATCATATTTTCTCTGAACTTGTAATTCAAAAGGTTGCTTCCCCCCTTTCCCCAGGTTTGACCTTCACAATAAACCTGGCAGGTAGTTATTACTATTATCTCCTTTTTTTTATAGATAAGAAAAATGAAGTAGCAGTTAAGTGGCTTGCCCAAGTTTGCACAGCTAGTAAAATATCCAAGGCAGGATTTGAACTAAGAAAATATATGTTAACTATTGAATGAATAAGTGATCCTATAAGGTGTCTTCTTAATATATTTAAATTCTGCAAAGCACCTACTATGTTCTAGTTCCTGAAGATACAAAAATAGAAATCAAACCATCTCTTCCCTCAATAGCTGGTATACCCCATGAATACAGATAAGTGAGTACAAGATAAATTGAAGTGAGAGACCTAATATCTGGGAAACTCAAGGTCTTCCTGGAAGGATTGGCTTCTGAGCTGAGCATTTAAGAAAGGGAAGAATTTTAATGGGGGGCAAGGAGGCAGAGGAGGAGGGAGTGCATTCCAGACTCAGTAGGAAGGCAGGAGTGTGGCTTATTTAAAAAGCACTTGGGTGGGAGACAGAATTCTGGGTTCATATCTAGTAAAAGGACTTGGCTGAAAATTAGAGGAACTAAGATGAAATAAGCCAGGGAGAGTAGTTGGGAATGAGATTTAAGAAATCTTTGAAGGTTCTACTAAAGAGTTGACATTTTATCAAAGAGGTGGTAGGGTCTCTGAGCACAGAGTAGATGGGGTCAGAGCAGGGCCTTAGGAAGATCATTCCATCTTCAGTGTGGAGAATCCACTGGAAAAGGGAGAGATTAGAAGCAGAAAGGCCTGTTAGCAGTATAGTCCAGGTGAGAGGTGATGAGGGCCAGAGATAGAGTGGTATCAGTGTGAGGAAAGAAAAAGGGACAGAAGTGAGGGATGTTGTAGTGACAGAATTGATGACACTTGGCAACTGATTGACTCTTGATGGTGGGGGAGAGGGATTCTGGAATTCCTAGCGGGTCTCTTGTCAAGGGTCTGACACCCTCACTGTCACCTGGCCCTGCAGGACATTGAGGATGCTGGCTTTTTGGCAGCAGGAATGATCTTTGATTTATGAGCTATGGTCATGGAACCTCTGGTGGCTGCTGCTCCAGCATCTGTACCCAGGCTTCCTCCTGGCATTGTTTTTGGAGAGCAGCCGGACTCCAGGCCTTTAGGCTTCCTTCTAGTTGGAGGTGCCTTTGTCTGTGTTTACAGCCAAAATTCAAAAGAAACAGTGCCTTTATTAATTCTGGAACTAATCTTCATGACTTCTTCCCTCCTTGCTTTAAAGTATTCTAGGGAACTCCACATCCCTGTGCTCTTTGCTTTCTATGTTTGACAGTAATATTCCTCTAAAATATATTGTTTTCACTATTCATGGTAGCAAAGAACTTAAAGCAAAGTGGCACCAGTCAGCAATGTAATGGGGGAAGAAATTACAGCCTGTAAATGGAATGAAATGTGACTGGGCTGTAGGAGATGGACAATGTAAAGAATTCAAAGAAACTTAGAAAGACTTGGACGAATTGATGCAGTGAGATAATCCAGATCACATAAATGATGAAGACAATAATATACATGAAAAGAACACAATAGTGAGCCAGAATATTGAGTAAGGTCTTGGGTTTGAGTTATTAGGGTGAGCTCCTCAGAGGACATGGGGATTGAGGACCTTGAAGGAAGACAGGGACCTTACTAACAGAGATGAAGGAAAATTCCTTCCATTTATTTCTCCATAAGAGAAATGCAGGAGTAAAGAATTTTTACTTCTCAAAATTTCACTGATTAAAGGAAATTTGATGATTGAGGCCTATTGGTCAAATATCACCTGGTTTTCAAACAAAGAATGCCTTGAGAATGGGAATGGATCAGTGGATTTGACTCCTAGGCTGCTAGCAATCTAATAGGCAAAGAGAGACACCTTCCCAAGTTTATCTTGGGCATTTTATTCCTGTGAACACAAAACAAGCCAACCATATTTGTTCAAAGGAAAAGCTGGTAAAAGGTGAAAATTAGGGCTTTTGACCTCTCACCTCTGTCATCTCTAATCCAAAGCCACGAATTTCCCTTGCCTGAAAATCTCAATGTTATCTCAATGGTCTGGCTATTTGTGGGAACCTCATTCCTCATCTGTTTTCTGGATTCCCAGAACCTGTAAGTATCTGGAGTTCAAAATATTTAAGTTACTGCTTCATTGGAAGGGAGGCAGATAATAAGCATTTATTATTATATAAGTACCTACGATGTGCCAGGCATTGATTGGCTCATTAGATTAGTTCGTTTGATTATCACAACAACACTGTAAAGTAGATGCTGTTATTAACCCTATTTTACAATTGAGGAAACAGAGGCAAACAGAAGTTAAGTGATTTGCCCCTTATGACATAGCTAAGAAGTGTCTGAGGTCAAATTTGAACTAAGGTCTTCTTGACCCCAGACCCAATGTGCTACCCAACTGCCTCAAGAGTCACTTTCCTTAGGGTCTGAAAGATTTTTCTGATAATCTAAGCTAAGCATAGCTTCCTTTGAAATCTGGAGTGACATGATTCCCACTACCAGAGTGACCAGTGTCTGTCCCAGTGATCTCTTTTGTGGTGCTCTTTGGATCTAGACCTCTTTGTATCACCTCAAAAGTGCCACCTCTACCCTACCCCTGCCAGGAAGCCTTCAGATGTGTAGTTCAGTTTCCTCATCTATAGAATGGGAATTATAATATCATCTGCCATTTTAAAAACTAATGTTAAAAATTGTTTTTACTTGTAACTTGGGGAAAAATACTAAATACAAAAGTAGAGGAAAAAATAATATCTACCTCCTAGGGTTGTCATGAGGATCCAGTGAAGTAATATTTGTAAGGCCCTTTGCAAACTTTAAAGTCCTATGGAAATGCTAGAATTATTGTTGCTATCCTTTATAGGTCTAGATTTCTGTCATCCTCTGTATGAAAACAGTGCTCAGACCAGAGATGCGGCAGAATCTACTTTTTAAGACTCGATAATGTGTTTGAGGCAAGTCACTGGATCCCTGGGTGGACCTCGGTTTCTTAATCTGCAAAATGTCAGAATTGTGTTTTCAGATCTCTAAAGGCCCTTCCTTCCCATCTCGAGATTGCATTAGGAGTTCTGGAGAAGCCCTCCCCATCCAAAAAGAGATCAGACATGGTATCCAGTGAACATTATCATCACCATATTTGCTTACATTCCAGTCACAGTGGAGTGCTCCTCCCAAGCCATATGCCTTCCACATTTTGTCAACTTGCCCGTCCTTCATTGTGCATCTCATCTTAGCACACCACATGTTCCCTCGTGTGTAAGATTCACTGACCTATTCTCCATGAAAACCAACACCATGACACATTACCATGGCCTCTTCTTGGTGGGTCTGAGGACCTGCTTTTATCCACCCCATTTCCACCCCTCCCACCTCCATTTGAGTGTTGTGACGAGGATCGATTTAAATGTACCACATGTGTGAGTTCACTACGTCTGATAGAAATAGGCTTTAAGGAACTTTTTCTGTACTCCTTAATTCTGTATCCCATACAGGATCAGTGTTGGGCTACAAGTCTTGAGTCACACCCTCACACTGAGTGGCATAAGATAAGGGTCATTAGGTCCTAGGATTTAGAGCTAGAAGGAACTGTTGGTGTCATTTTATTTATTTCTGTTATTTTATAGATGAGAAGACTTGGGCCAAGAGGAACAAAGTGGATTGCCCAGGGTCAAATATATAATATGTCAAGCCAGATTTCAAATCTAGATGCTCAGATTCTAAATTCAAAATTCTATCTCACCATACTGAGTCTGATGGTTAATGACAATTATCTTTTGGTTGATGACATTGCTGCTTCCTTTCTTGAAAAATTCCCATCACAGAGGATACCTTCCCACCACAGTCCAAAGCACAAACCATATTGATTTTGGGAGCTCCAGAACTGAAATGCCCAGGCTGGTAGTCAGGAGACTTAGGTTTCAAGATGGTCTCTACTCTGAACCACCGTTGCCGGTATTATTGAAAAGTTACGGGGGGGCGGAGCCAAGATGGCGGAGTAGAAGGACGCACATTCACGAGCTCCGAACCCACAACCCATGGAATTGAGGTAAAAGGAGAGCCCCATAAATTCTGAATCTCTGCAGGGGGTGCACAAACATAGGGGAAGAGATTTCCGTTCCACTGAACCCTGGAGAGCCGTCCCCGGGGTCCATCGCACTCCAGAAAGCGGACCCCACCCCCACCCCTGGCCGCGACCCAGAGAAGCTGACCTGAGCAGACTTCTGAGAGGAAAGCTCCGGGAGAATCTCCGGTAGCCGGGAAAGTCCCTCTGCCCACAGAAGCTAAAGGTCAGTTAAAAAGAACCCTGCGCTAGGGGAGGGGAGCGGGCCCCCTCGGGAGGAAGCGGCGGCGGCAGAGACGGGGCAGGAAGCGGCGGAGGCAGAGACGGGGGCAGGAAGCGGCGGAGGAAGAGACGGGGGCAGGAAGCGGCGGAGGCAGAGGCGTGGGCGGGCGGCTGAGGCGGCAGCGGCCCGGGACTCAGGAATCCCCCAGCAGCAGGTAGGATCTTCAATACTGAAGGTCTTTCCAACCTGAGGGAGCCGAGCAGGGGAGAGGGCCCTGCCCCCACACCGCTCTACTGCTGAACGCCTCTGAATAAAACCCCCAAGGGAGCTGAGCACAGCAGGCGGGGCCCCCCACCCCACCCCCACCCGCTCTGTTCCTGAAAGTCGCTTCAGAAAGCCCCTGAGGGCCCAAGCTAGGAAGCGGCCCTGCCCCCACCCTGCGCCAGAACTAAAGCTTGCCGCGGGAAAGCGCATTTGAATCTCAGAGGCCAAGGACTAGCTGGGCGGATCCAGGCGGAGGTGGAAAGGAATCTCAGAAGTCAAGTAACTGGCTGGGAAAATGCCTAGAAAGGGAAAGAAAAATAAGACTTTAGAGAGTTTTTTCCAACAAATGCAAATGATCCCGACCTTCGGATCTGAAGGGGAGGATGAGGACGTATTTTTCCCATCAGGAAAAGATGTGGAGGGCGGGGCCTCAGTACCCCAGACACCCCAGGGGGGTGTTGGGTGGGCTCAGGCCTTGGAAGAGCTTAAAAAGGATTTTGAAAAGCAAGTTAGACAGGTGGAGGAAAGACTGGGAAGGGAAATGACAAAGATGCAAGAAGAGTATGAAAAAAAGGTCAATATCTTGGTAAAGGAGTCCCAAAAAAATGCTGAGGAAATTAACACCTTGAAAAATAGGCTCACTCAATTGGCAAAAGAGGTTCAAAAAGCCAATGAGGAGAAGAATGCATTCAAAAGCAGAATGAGCCAAATGGAAAAAGAGGCTCAAAAGCTCACTGAATTTAATAGTTCTCTCAAAATTAGAATGGAACAGATGGAGTCTAATGACTTTATGAGAAACCAAGAAATCACCAAACAAAACCAAAAGAACGATAAAATGGAAGAGAATGTGAAATATCTCATGGGAAAAACAACTGACCTGGAAAATAGATCAAGGAGAGACAACTTAAAAATTATGGGACTACCTGAAAGCCATGATCAAAAAAAGAGCCTAGACATCGTCTTGCATGAAATTATCAAGGAAAACTGCCCTGACATTCTAGGACCAGAGGGCAAAATAAGTATTGAAAGAATCCATCGATCACCACCTGAAAGAGATCCAAAAAGAGAAACTCCTAGGAACATTGTGGCCAAATTCCAGAACTCCCAGCTCAAGGAAAAAATCTTGCAAGCAGCCAGAAACAAACAATTCCAGTACTGTGGAAATATAATCAGGATAACCCAAGATCTAGCAGCATCTACATTAAGGGATCGAAGGGCGTGGAATAGGATATTCCAGAAGGCAAAGGAACTAGGACTGAAACCAAGAATCACCTACCCAGCTAAACTGAGTATAATACTTCAAGGGAAAATATGGTCTTTCAATGAAACAGAGGACTTTCAATCATTCTTAATGAAAAGACCAGAGCTGAAAAGAAAATTTGACTTTCAAACACAAGAATGAGAGGAAGCATGCAAAAGTCAACAGCAAGGAGAAGTATTAAGGGACTTACCAGAAATGAACTGTTTGCATTCATACAGGGAAGGACAATATTTCTAACTCTTAAAACTTTTCAGTATCTGGGTGGTTGGTGGGATCACACATACACATGTACACGCATGCACACACATACACACATGCATTCACATGCAGAGACAGAGAGCACAGATTGAACTGAATAGGATGGGACCATACCTTAAAAGAAATTAAGGTAAATGGTGAGAGAGAAATGTAGTGAGAGGAAAGAGGGGGAAATGGAAGGGGGTAACTATATGTCATTTAAGAGGCAAGTAGGAGATGTTTTTAATGGAGGGAAAAAGAGGAGAGCTGAGGGAAAAAAACAAACAAACAAACAAACAAAAGTTTACCCTCATCACATTTGACTAAACGAAGGAGTGAAATGCACACTCATTTTGGTATGAAAACCTATCTTACAGTATAAGAAAGCGGGGGAGAAGGAGATATTGGGGGGGGGGGATGATGGAAGGGAGGGCAAAGGGAGGAGGGAGAAATTGAAAGTCAACACTTGGGGAGGGACAGGATCAAAGGACAGAAGAGAAACAATGAGGGGCAGGTTAAGAGGGATGGCAATTCAGTTAATCTTACACAACACGACTATCAGGAAGGTCACTTGCAAAGCTACACAGATATGGCCTATAATAAATTGCCTGCCGTACCAAAGGGAATGGATGGGGAGGGAGGGATGGGGAGAATTTGGAACTCAAAGTTTCAGGAACAATTGTTTAGTATTGTTGTTGCAACTAGGAAAGAAGACATACAGTTAATGAGGAATAGAAAGTCATCTGGCCCTACAGGAGAAAAGAGAAGATGGAGACAAGGGAAGGGAGGGATGACAGAAGAGAGGACAGATTGAAGATAGGGAAAATTAGATTGCTTGGGGTATTGGGGTGGGGGGAGGGGAGAAAAGGGGAGAAAATTTGGAACCCAAAAATTTGTGGAAATGAATGTAAAAAGCTAAATAAATAAATAAATTAAAAAAAAAATAATAAAAAAAAAAAAAAAAAAAAAAAAAAAAAAAAAAAAAAAAAAGAAAAGTTACACAATGGATTTGCAGTTTCATGTGCGATCATCTTTTTTTATTATGTTATGTTATGGAAATGCTTGTTTTATTCCATAAGTTAAAAATAAAATAAATTAAAAAAGAGAAAACCTATTGATTCTATGCCCTTGGATAAATCATTTAATCTGTGAAATAATAATAGCAATATTTACACTGCCTACATCATAGTATTGCCACAGGGATCACATAGTTAATATTATATAGAGTGCTTTCTAATTAAGGACTGCTACATTAAAGTGAGTAACTATTCTGATCATTCCTATTATTGTAATTTAAAGGATCATGACAGAGTAGAAAGGGTGGAGTCAAAGGATTAGGATTTGTGTCTCAGCTCTGCTTCCTACTGTATGACCTTGAAGTAAGTAACTTGCCTCACTATGGGCCTTAAATAAAATAAGTTAATAAGCGTTCTTTAGCAACTGTGATGTGCCAGTGCTAAGTTCTAGAGGTACAAGGAAAGACAGAAAAAGAGGAAGACAACATACAAACACGTATGTACAGGCAAAGTTTATGAAGGTCGAATTGGAGACAATTACAGAGGGAGGGTACTAGCATTTAAGGGCATCAGAAAAGGCATCTTGCAAAATAAAGTGGTTGAATTACATGGTCTCTAGGGGTCTTTGAAGTCCCACAGCCCTTGTTTCTTATACATTACTCTGGGGTTTTTTAAAGCTTTATATATTAAGTTGTTTTTTTTTTTTTTTTACCTGATTCCAGTTTCCCCCAAACCATCATTTGAAAGAACTGGATACATTTTACCCACAGAAAAATAAAGAAACAAGAAAAGATCATAGGAGGACTACGCTATTTTCAAATATGTCAAAGAGCTTGAAAGTAGAACAATTTTATTTGTTTTTCTAGAGTCCAGAGGGTACAGCAAGGAAAAAACTCACTGTAGATTTGGGTTCCATGTCAGGAAAAGCAGCCCAATAATTAGACCTAGCTAAAAGTGGGATAAATTATATCAAGAGTTAGTGAGCTCATCCTCAGAGGAGGGAGGCCTTTAAGTGGAAATTCAATGACCATATGAAAGAAGGTATTTCTGCTTCAGATGTGGATTGGACAAAATCCCTTCTGACTCTAAGATTTTGTAATGTACACCATACATGAATAACATAGAATCAGAGATGAGGAAGAAGAGCATTCCAGGCCTGGGGGATGGCAGTGAAAATAACTGAGGATGAGGCCAGTGTCTGTGGTTCAAAGAGTACATGGAGAGTTGGGAGGAGAGGAAAGTGTAAGAAAGCTAGAAAGATGGGAGAGGAGTTGTTTATGAAGAGCTTTGAATGCTGAAAAAGAACATTTTGTACTTGAACCTGGAGGTGACAGGAAGCCATTGGAGTCTATGGAGGAGAAAGATGACATGGTTGGATCTGTGCTTTAGGAAAATTCCTTTGGCAGATGAATGGACAATGGATTGGAGTGGGTAGAAACCTAAGATGGACAAGTTGACAAAATCCCACTGGTAGCTTTTGCGGTAGTCCAGCTATGAGGAGATGAGGGGCTGCGCCAGAATGGTGGTACTCTCTGAGGAGAGTCATTTCTGATTACTAGAAGCCTTTTTTCTTTCATTTGTGAGGAGTCCAGTGAGCTTCTCTTAGGTATGACATGGTTTCTTTATCCAATCTGTTCTTAGTTCCCAGTGGAGACATTACCACTAGCCAATCTAGGGATATCATTTAGGACACTGATGAGAATATGGGAAACCCAATGTTCTCTGGAGTCTGGAAACACTTGAAGGTCCTCCACCAGTTAAAAAAGTTAGGGAGAAAGCTGAAGCTGAGGCCTTTCCTCCCATAGCCAAAGGGAATAGACTTCCTGACATCAACACACTTCTTCAAATGGCTTTCAAACATTTTTTGGTACGGCTTAATATAAGTTGTTTGATCAATTGGCTGAGATGTGTTCTTACCTCGTCGGGTTTGGGTGGTTTCAACCCTTCACTTAGATAGCAACAGCAACCATAATTACAGAGTATTCGAATTTTAAGGGAACTTCAAGGCCATTCTATTCAACTGGTACCTAAGCACAGATCACCTCTATAATTCAGAGTTGAAAGAAAACTTAGAGTCCATTTAGCTCAGTCTGCACCTGATCATTAATTCCTTCTATAGTATCTCCAGCAAACAGTCATCCAATCTTTCTGTAAAAACCCATAGTGAAAAGGAACCCCCTACTTCCATATGGGAAAACTCTAATTGCAAAGGAAGGTGTAGCTGTTGGTTGTGGTGATTTTCTTTCTTCCTTTTAGGCTTCAGCATCCTACAAAAAGTTTAAGATTAAGATTTGTTTTTCTTGTTCTTTAGTTAATGTCTAAGAGTCTTAAAATGCACCAGCCTTCTTTGTTTTATGTTAGTATTTCAGAAGGCATCTGAGTCTCAGTTTTGCATTGCCATCTTTACCTGACCAGTACTTACAAAACAAAAAAAACAAACGAACAAAAGCTCAACAACTCGTAGAAAGTTCTCTAGATCAGAACACATGGGCAGGGCCCCATGCCCAGATGCTGGTGTGTGACCATCCTTGGAAAATGCGCTTTTGGCTACCTGGTCCCTGATCAACCACGTGGAGTCAGAAGAATGTACTAATCCACCCAAGTTTGTTTTTCAGGCCTACTCTACCTATACATGTGGGGGCTATGAGACCCCAGGAGATTGTCTGGCAGGCTTCCCTCAGTACCTCTCCCTGGCAAGCTTTCCAGAGGAGCTATTCTGCCTGGTTTCAGGACAAGACACATGTCTTGTGGTGGGAGGAGGCAGAAGGCAAGCGAGATGATGTCTGAGCATTCCAGAAATGCATCAGAACGCCAACATATGTCTGGTGGTGAAAGCTAAAGTAACTCTGCCTTAGAAACAGACTCTTCTCCAAGTGATCCAAGTCCTGTCCAGATCTCTGTCAGGGAGGTGAGAGGGAACCATACTTGCTCAAGCAAGGTGACTTGCCCCCAAGATGGCAAGGGAGGGGAGCCTTGTAGCCTGCTTGCTTGACCTATTCATTCCCCCTTTTTTCCTTTTCCTCCCTTGAGTCTTCTCTAGTCTCTATTTTACTTTGTAAGAAAAAGAAATTGATACCTTGTCTTGATATGATACACAGTTCTGCTTTTCTTCTACCTTGAGAAATGATCCTTCTATGCCCTTACAATTGAGATGCCTCCAAACCTAAGGGAGTTATTAGTCAGGAAATAGATTACAGGAAAAGAAGGTGAGTGGGCCATCTAGCTTGAATTAGGGATAACAGATGGATAGCCATGCTACTAGAACCCTTGAAATGTAAAAAAAAAAAAATCTGTAGTTGGCATTTTAAAGCTTTACGTGTGTTATGGACTCCTTTGGCCATCTGATGAAGCCTATGGACCCCTTCTCAAAATTATGTTTTCAGATACATAAATTATGTAATAAAAAGAAACCAATTATATTGAAATATATTGATATTTTAAAACTTCATTTAAAACTTAAAGCTAAGAACCCTTTGCCTTATAGGAAGGCATCCAGTACATTGGTTATCCCCTTCTATATACGATCATAGAGAAATTATTGACAAAAATCGCACCAGGTAAAAAGTTATGACTAGGTAAGGCAATCTGCACCAGTGAAAGCATTCATGCATACTAACACAGATTCATTGATCTGCTGACCTTTTCTCTGTTCTGGATCTTCAAAGAACATGCTTGGGAAAAGTTAAACTCTTGAACTCCCTGGGATCCTATGCACTCGCCTTCACCTCAGTCTGTTTCTACCTTCCTGTTGCCCAGATCTTCTCCCTGCTCTTTCCTTCTCATGCTCTAAGAACCATAATCAAAATAGACAACATCATTCTTTCTGTGAAAGGTATGTCACTAGAATGCCCTGTTGTCCTACTCACTATCCCTGTGACCTGCCAGACTAAAATATCCTTCACTGACCTCTCCTCTATATGTTTTGTCTTTCCATATTAGAATGTAATCTTCCAGATGAGCCAGGTGGTGCATATTTGCAATACCTACCACTGGGGATGATGAGGCTGGTAGATAGACAGCTTGATTTCAGGAGTTCTGAGATGCATTCAGGCTAAAAGTCAATCAGATGGCCACACAGAATTCAGCAGCAGTGAGTGGGAGTCCTCGGGTGGAAGGCATCAGGCTGTTCAAAAAGGGGGAGCTGGTCTAGGTTGGAAATTGTTTAGGTCAAAACTGCCATGGTCATCAGTAATGGTATCAGTGGTCACTGTACTTCCAGCATGAGTTAGGGGAACCAGTGTGGAAGGAAGAAAGGAAGGAAAGAAGGAAGTAAGGAAAGAAGGAAGGAAGAAAGGAAGGAAGGAAGGAAAGAAGGATGGAAGGAAAGAAGGAAGGAAGAAAGGAAACGGGAGAGAGGGAAGAAAGAAAAAGGGAAGAAAGAAGAAAAAAGAAAAAGAGAAAGAAAAAGAAGGAAAAAGTAAAGAGAAAAGATCATAAAAGGTTTTTGAAGGCATGGACTTTCACTTTTATCTTTTTATCTCTTGCTTTTACCACTGTATATGGTACAAATGCTAAATAATTGCTTATTCCTCTATCCATCCATCTATTTTTCCATCCACACTATTCAAGCTCCTTCACATTGTGGTCCCAATCTTCCTTTCCAATCTTTTCTTACATTATTCACGATGTACTGTACTCTGTGCTTCAGCTACTTTGTGTACTTACTGTCCGCCATACATGTATCAGGATTTCCAGCCTCCATGCTTTTGCTCAGGTGATTCTCTACAGCCAGTATGCTAGACCCAAATTAAATTGCTCTTCCTCTTCTACAGAGCTCTTTCCTCACAATGACCTGGGGAGAGTGCCTTACTTCTAGGAAGCTTAAAATGTACAAATTTAAGAACAGAAAATAAGAGGATAAGTGACTTGTTCACCTCCTCATTTGCAACATGAAAGGTTTAGCCCTAGGTCATCTCCAAGGTCATTTTCAGCTCATCATCTATGATCCTACCATCTCATAATCATACAACTAATATCAGAGCTTGGATATGAGTGGTCTTTTTTATTTGTATTTTCAATTTTATCTTTGCTCCCATATTACCTTCATTTCTCAATACATCTTTCTCCCCTTCCCTTCCCTATCCAGTTACATTAAAAAGAATAAAGTAGAAAAAAGGGGAGAGAAAAAGCAAAACTGACCATCACATCATCTTACAACATTATAAATAGACCTCCATACCCATAATCCTCCATCTCTGCAGAGAAAGAGAGAGTCTTCTAGCTCTTCTTCTGGGCCAAGCTTAATAATCATGTCTATTCAGTGAAGATCTCTTAGTCTCTTGGGATATTTACATCTTCAAAGTTTGCAAACTACTTTGGACTTCCCTTACGAGTGAATGAATGAAGATCAAAACATTTACAAGCACTTTATGCCAAGCACAGTATTGACACATACACAAAGGAAGACAATGGCTTCTCTTAAGGAATTTTCAGTCCAATGGTGGAGATGACACATGGCGGGGGAAGATAGCCTTGGAGAGGGTGTTTTGATTTTAGAAATCATAAGGGTAGCAAATGGAACAATAAGGAGTCTGCAAACATCTCCTTTCCAATGAGGGAATAGTAGTATTGACTTTATCTGATTATGTCCATCTTATGGTTTATCTTATAGTTTATATTAAATAATTATATTATTTATAAAATAATTTATTATTACACTACTATATTATAGTATGTACTATAATATAATATATGAATATATTATATATTAATAGTATATGTTATATGCTGTAATATAATATATTAATATTATATTACTATATTAAATAATTTCTTTATGGTCTTCATCTCCCTTATTTATGTTAGGTTCTATAAGGGCATGGCCCATGCCACATCTTTGCCTCTTCTCTAAGGCCTAGCATGTCTTGGAGCTGGAAAGAGGTCATTCATTCCAATATCTTCCTTTTACTGGTACAGAGAGCAGAGCCCAGAGAGATGATTTGATTTGCCCAAGGGCACAGTGGTATCAGATTGAAAAGTCAATATAATAGGTGCACGATAAATGACTATTGGAATAACTGTCAATTTCACAGACACACAACATCACACACACACACACACACTATCCCATGATCTGAGGGATTTGCCAACTACCCTTTCTCATCTAACCATCTCTTTCATTGTCTATGCAAGTCCAGTAAGGGAAACAGAGGGTGCTAACTAGGTATAGCCTCTGAAAAGCAGGGGCATTATTTTCTCAGGGACCCATGATGTCATGGACTTACCTCACCTTTAGTGCAGCCAAGCAAATAATATATACTGAGCTCTCTATCATGTACCATTATAATTAGCTCTGTCAGGTCTTAGCCCCGCAACCCTCATGCAGATAATATGATAATATGTCTTCATAACCAAGTGACCTTACATGCACAATATTTCTCCCCTTATGAAGATTGCATGTCAATAAGGTAATTGAGTCTCAGAGGCTGCGGCGAGGGAAGATTTAGATGATTGGACTTGCAGAGCAGTGATGTATGACCGTTATTATTCTTCCTGTCAGGGAGCAGCGGACGAGCGAGGATGGTCAGAAGATGACAGGGATGAAGGGCTGTGTTTCATTAAAAAAAATATTGCTCTTAATCACCACTCTATTCTTTTCAAAGACATTGTGGAAAGAAACTCCTTTTTCATTCGAGCCCAAGATGAAACCTCAAGATGAGTGCGCAAATGGTATTTCTTGCCTCAGCCTCTGTATGCGTCGTCTTTCTTCCCCCATTAGAAGACTGAATTAGGATTGTAATTAATAGAGCAAAACTGTGTGCCTGTGTAGAGGCCACTAGATTCCTTCCTTTATGCCCGTTTAAATTCCGACTTGCCGAAATGCTTCCTATGGAAATCAAAGGGCGCTCAGCCACCTATTTTTTGCCAATGGAAGTGGGCTTGCGAGCGCTATAAAAAGGAAGGAAATGTGAACGAACCGAATCAGATTAAACTATTTTTACTTAAACTAATTTGTTTGGACAGTTTTAATACTTGAAACATTTATATTTCCATACTTTATCCAAGCAAACACGCTGTTTCTGTAGCTGTAAATTTATCTTATGATATCATAACAGCTGGAAACTCATAGCCTGGTAAGATTTTGTTTCATATTTAAACAGCTTGAAAAATATGTCTGAAATGGTACATATTTCTGTCTATTGCTGTTTTATTGTGTGTGTATTTCATTTTGCCCTTTGCAGTATATCTCCCAGTATATATAATAGTAATGAGATGTATATTAATGTTTCTCTGTTAATTACTGGTCCTTCCCCCCAATCTTTGCTTCTCAAGAATGGCAAGAATGGGCTATATAGTTCCAGGGAAGGCAGAAGACAATTTGGGTGGAGGGGAGTGGAAATTCCTAATCGAAAAAGCATCTCTTGTGAAAAAGTGGCTTCTGAAGTCTTTAAATCTTCGCACCTAAGTAATTGACTGAGATCTAGCAGCCTTGGAGGAGAAAAGGCTGATGGTATCACTTTTTAGTCATAGTATTAAGCTTATGATTTATGTTGTAAAATTAGCAGCTGCATCCTCTCATTACTGGTGCTGAGCGATTTCTTCAGGGCAAGCAGAAAAGGAAGGAGTAAGGAAGCGAGAGCGGGCTGACATGCCTCTGTTTCCTCCCAAGGAGGCACAGCAAATACTGCATCCTTCTTCTTTGTAAAAGAAGAGACCAGATGCTAACAAAACAACGTGGAGAAGTCTTAACATATGGAGGAAATATTAATCAAAGTGTGTGATCCGAAGGTCACATCTTGAACAAAGTCTTGACAGTTACACAATGGGCTGAAAGGTGCAGAAAATACAAGATCTGTCTTTGCTTACTCTTTGTAGACTAATAAAAAAATACGGTTTGATTCAATAGAGTGATATTCAGAACATGCAGTCTCAGAGGCTTTAAGATATCCCCATCAATTTTATGAGTCTTTGATAGATGCAGTAAGAGAAATGGCTGTTCTTTGATTCTCTGATTATGAAGAGCAAGTAAGGGATAAAACAGGGTAAATATTCATTTCATTACATGAGCATCTATTAAGTACACAGGGGTCATAGATTTAATGCTGGAAGCAACCTCAGAGGACAATAGCTCAAGCTCCTCCTCTTGCATTTGAAGATACCAGAGGCTTGCCAAATGTAACATAGGTGTTAAGTGCTAGGAGAAGGATTTGGACCCATGTCCTTTTGATTCCAGAATTAGTGCTTCTTCCATGGTACCATATGGTCTCCTTGGCAGCTAAATGGCATAGTTGGTAGAACTCTGGACTTGAAATTGGGAAGACCAGAGTTGAAATCTGGCCTCAAACATTTACTAGCTATATAACCCAGGAAAGCCACATAACCTAACTGTGCCTCAGTTTCCTCTTTTGTAAAATGGGGGATATCAATGCCATCTACCTCAAAGGGTTGAGAATAACATGCAATATTGGCAAAGCACTTTGCAAACCTAAAATGCTATCTTGTTCAGTAGTTTCAATCATATCCAACTCTTTGTAATTCCATTTGGGGTTTTCTTGGCAAAGATACTGATGTGGTTTGCCATTTTCTCCTCCAGCTCATTTGACAAATGAGGAAACTGAGGCAAACAGGGTTAAGTGACTTGCCCAGGATCATACTAGTAAGTAAGTGTCTGAGGCCAAATTTGAACTCAGCAAGATGAGTCTTCTTGACTCCAGGCCTAGTACTTCATTTATTGTGCTACTTAACAGCTAGATATTATTAATATTATTATAAGAAGAAGAAGGAAAAAGAAATGGAAAAGGAGGAAGCAGATGAGGAGGGGAAAAAAGAACCAGACATCATAGTAGGTGCTGGAATACAGAAACAAAAATGAAGACAGAAACTACCCTTACATTTAGTGCATGTGTGCTTCTGCAAGGTGTTTTCCACAGTCTGAAGAATGTTCAACATAGGATCCAAAGGGAATAGAGATTTCCCAGTTTTGGGGTTGGGGAGGATTTTCTGTTTGCAGATAGATGATACTGGACTGATTGCATCGTTCTCTGGAACATATCAGGGCCTCATAAATGAGATTCATAATTACTCAAAATAGCTGGCCAGGAAAAATCCAGTGCAAAAAGAATGCCTGTTGTCTAGAGTCTCTAGACTAGTAGCTCCCAAAGTTTCTGGTCCCTTTGCACCCTTACAAATTTTTGCGGATCCCTTCCTAAAGAGCTTTTGTCTCTGTGGGTTATACCTATCAATATGTTTCATATCAGATATTTAAGATGTCAGAGTATTATCTTGAAAACAGCTTTAACTTCATGAACTTCCAAAAAGAGTCTTAACAACCATGAGGGGTCTATGGACCACACCTGGAGAATCACTGAATCAATAGACTATAACAGAAACTTGTAAGGACAGATCCTGGAGATGTTTTAGTAATTTCATATACTTTGGAAAGTTACTGCAAATGTACCATGAACTGCCCCAAGAACTGAATAACAGGAGAGTGACTATGCATTACATTTGGGAAATTACCCAGTACTTTCAGTGATCATTCACTTCTCCCTGAAATAAAAAACTCACTTATTTTTTTGAACATCAGTAGGGAATGAGAATGTTTAGCCTGGAGAAGGGACAGCTTAAGAGGCACATGAGAACTGTCTTCAAGGAGACATTTGCAGGGCTGTCACAAAGAAAGTTGACTTGAGTGTTTCTCTCTGGCCTTAGGGGATAGAAATCATGGGAATGGATGGAGTCTGCAAAGAGGTCAATGCAGATATAATGTAAAGAAAAGAAATCGTAACAATTAGAATTATTCAAAGTAGATTGGGCTGCCTAGAGAATTAGCAGGTGCCTCCTCCTCAGTGAAAGTCTTCCAGTCAAGTTTTAATGAGCATTTGAGGGT
Source organism: Bettongia penicillata ogilbyi (assembly GCA_023548195.1). Lineage (NCBI taxonomy): Eukaryota > Metazoa > Chordata > Mammalia > Diprotodontia > Potoroidae > Bettongia > Bettongia penicillata. Next base: position 13,041,895 of record JAJHZJ010000027.1, read on the forward strand.
ATGTTCTAGAGGGGATTAAGCCAAAAGAGCGTATATCTAGAGCTGGAGGGGATTACAGAGACTACCTTGTCCAATCACATAATTTTACAGATAAGGAAACTGAGTTTCAGAAAGGTGAAGTGGCTTGTCTCTCTGTAACACAGTTTCTTTGGTTTTACACATGGGGGTTGGGATAAATGTTCTCCAAAGTTCTTTCTGGCTTAAAATTTATGTGTGTATATGCTCTCTCTCTCCCTCTCTGTCTGTCTGTCTGTCTGTCTGTCTGTCTGTCTCTCTCTCTCTCTCTCTTTCTCTCTCTCTCTCTCTCTCTCTCTCTCTCATACCACACATGCTGTTTCCCTTCATTGGATTGGAAGCTCTAGTAGAACAGGGAAAGCTTCACTTTTGTATTGGTGTCCCCAGTGCCTAGAGCAGTTGTTGGCATATGATATTTGTCTAATTGATCAGAGAATGAGCTCTGTAACAATATTTATAATAGTAACCCATGTTTATTTAAGTCTTTTCTTCAATAGCCCTGTGAATCAGGGAATCTTACCTTTTACAGGTAAGAATACTCAGGTTCAATGCTGTGTTGGACAGTGGATAAATCACTGATTTTGTAATCAGAGTTCCTGGGTTCAAGTCCCACCCCTGCCACTGAATCCTTATGAAACATGAAGTAAATCACTTAACCTCTCTGGGCCTCAGTTTCTTCATTGGTAAAACTAAGGAGTTAGAGTAGCTAGGTGCCAGTCCTGGCATCAAGAAGGCTCATCTTCCTGAGTTCAAATCTGGCCTCAGACATTTACTAACTGTGTAGCCCTCAGCAAGTCACTTAATCCTGTTTGCCTCAGTTTCTTCACCAGCAAAACTGAGCCAGAGAAGGAAATGGCAGACCTCTCCAGTATATATGCCAAGAAAACTCCAAATGGGGTCATGGAGGGTCGGACATGACTACAGTGACTGAACAACATCAGACAAGGAAGTGTTGACCCCAAGGTCTTTTAAGCTTCTTTCTGGCTTGACATCCTTACTCCCAGGCTCCTTTGAAAGGGACTTGCTTGTAGTCATCAGGTGTTAGACCCCAGACTCATACTTAAGTTTTCTCATTTTGAATGCAGGGTTCTTAAGGAGTACCCACTTTGGACAGAGCACTGTGCTAGGTTGTGGGTTATCAGTAACTTTGGAAAAAGGCAATTTAGTATAATAATAATAATAAAATATAAATATAATATTTATAATAAAGTATAATAATATACTTTATGATAATAATTAAAAAAACAAAATAAAACAAAGCAATTTTTCTTCTGTGCTTACAGGGGAAAAAAGGGGTCGGGAAGGAATCAGTAGAGAGCAGGGGTGGATGGGAGGCAACAGGCAGGTAGAAAGTCCAAATTAAACTGGAGAAGGGGCAAGTGAAAGGTCTAGTGTATTTTTCCACCTCTCTTTAGGTTGAGAGGGAAGATTGATCTCTTCCAGTCAAATGGAGTTCTGACATGAGTGATCTGGGTGCTCCATCAATGTGACACCAGGCTCTCCACTAACAGTCATTGGTGGTGATGGGCAGACCCAGCACAGAGCAGCTCGGGTTGCTGGAGGCTTAGCCTCAGCCTTCATGTTCCTTTGTTTCCCTCTCATCTCTCTGTTTTCTGTCTCTTTGTCACATCCAATCATTATCGTTGGGTAAGTGTTCAAGTATCAGGCTTCAGGATCCACGCTGAAATGAACATAACAATAGCAAATGAAAACATGGAACAGACCACTTGTGAGGCATAGAAGCAGCTAAGGAGCAGGGTTAGTAGTGTCTGTGGGGAGGGCTGGGAGAACGTCCACTGAACAATCAGGTGCAGCACACCTTGTCTCAGGGTACGGTTACAGGCTCAAGAGATTAGCGCTGGTGTTTGTCACCTGGTGGCTACCCAGCTGGTGACTTGGGCAAAGAGCAAAGCTCTGGTTATCTGGTAATCAGCACCACTCTGAAGAGCACTGTGGGAAACAGAAATGAGTTATTCCTTTCTGAAATGACCAACCCAGACAGGGATCAGGATGCTATTTTGTGTTTTGTTTTTGGCTGGGAGGCCTAGATAGTTGGTATTATTTCTCCAATAAATGGGATCACCGTTCTCATCACCATAGCTCACATTTATCGAGAAATTACTACATGCTGAGCACTTTACAACTAGCATCTCATTTTGAGCCTTGTGACAGTCCTGGGATGTTTTTATTCCCATTTTACGAATGAGGAAACTGAAGCAGACAAAAGTTAAGGAACTTTTCCAGTCACATAGCTAGTGAGTATCTGAGGCTGGATTTCAACTCAGGTCTGCCTGACTCCAGACCTGGCCCTCTCATTCGCTATCCCATCTAACTATGCCCAAATAAGAACTGGTCTGTTTTTGCCTCAAAATCAAATGGTTGTTTTCTGATTATGATAAATGCCTTTAAATCATTATTCTTTGGTGTATATGAGTCTGCTTTTTTTTTTCTTTATTATTTTTGGGGGAGAGGAGGTGATATGGAATTATATTATGAATGTGGGAATTTACAGTTTGGAAACTCCCTTAATTGATTCATATTTGGAATTTGAATGACTTTTATAGTCTTAGAAATATGTCTGTGATGCTGAAGTTATGAGATTTGTCCACAGTCACAAAAACTTTTATCTGTCAGAGGCTGGATTTCCTGTGTCCAAGGTCAGCCTTCTCCCTTCAACTTGAAAATGAGATAATATGGAAACAACATTTTGCATTGTGGCGGTTATTATAATATTACTATTATTATAACATGTTGCCTCTACGTAGCACAGTGGGATAGAATTCTAGGCCTGGTGGCAGGAAGACCTGAGTTCAAATTCAGCCTCAGACCTTTGCTAGCTGAGAAAGATACTTTTGTCTGGCTCAGTTTCTTTATGTATAAAATGGTAAATAATAGCTCCTACCTCCCAGGCTCACTGTGAGAATCAAAGGAGATTAATACTTGGAAAGTCCTTAGCAAACTTTAAAATGCTTTACAAATGCTAGCTAATATTATGAGTGTTTCGTTTAATCAATGAACATTTTTGAGTACCTACTATGTGCCAGGCATGGTGTTGAGCATTGTGTGGAATTTGAGAAGTTAATTATGTGTGCCTGTGTACTTGGTAATAATATAACAATGATGTCTTTCCTCTAATATAGTCATCACATTAGAGTGTGTAGTTCCCTCCTTAATAAACTTGTTATCATCTGACCTCTCTATCCCTGAGTGATTTTCTTTTAATTTGAATCCTGTGAAAACTAAGGAGAGTAAATGGTGTCAGCAGTCTTATTAACAACTGTCCAGATCTTCTCAGTTCCTTTTCTTTTTCCTTATGTTTCTAAAGTGAATATTCCTCATCTTTGAAAGCAGCAGAAATCTAATCAAAGTGGGCAGCCAGCAGTGCCCTGGTGAAGAAGCTGTTAGTTGTACGTGGGTTTTGTCACCATTTTAGACAGTCTGTCTTTTCTAGCTGTTATAACTGGAAGAATTCAGGGACCTCACAGCCTTGCTCTATCTTCTTCAAGAGATAACGTGGAGGAAAGAAGTTATGGAAAGGGGTATGGAACAAAGGGGCTTGCTAGCTGTGAGGCTATAACAGTGTTGCTGGTTGGCCTATATCCTCATCCTTAGACTCTTTCCCTAGACCAGTCTAGTTTTTCTTCCCTAATTTCTCTGTTCTCTTTTCTACACTAACTGTTAAGACATTCATTCAACCCTAGAGAGTTTCTGGTCTTGATATATGGTGGCTGAGTACTCTAAGCATAATAAAGGGGCAGAAGGCCTAGATGGGTTACTATAGTTACTATAATTCTACCTGATATCTGATTTCTTCCAGGCCTTCATATTAGTTCATAAGGCCTATCTATTTCTAGCATTGCTGAACCCAGTGGTTCTGGGCATTCAGCTTCTTTCTGAATTAGGAAAGATACTGCGTTCACCTTTGCTTGCTTTAAAAGGAGATCATATACTATCAGAAGATACCAGCTGAACCCCAGGTCACCCTGGGACAAACACAGTGGCAGCCTAGAATGCTTATATTACTTGAATGATTGGTTTAGAGCATTTCTAGCAATCCTTCCAACACTTATTTGACTCTATGATTTCGAAAGATGCGCTTGGAGATTGGAGATTGACATAGATATTCAAAAATTAAGACCTGGGATATCATAGCATTATTTGAAAAAGGGAATTTCCCCCTGAGGGGACACTCAAGGAAACTTTTGATTGTATTTTTAAACAGACATGAGGTACATTAATTAATTTTCCTTGTCTATGATATCTGGCACTTTGGGGACTGTGATTTTCTACCAGAATCATGATACTTTAAAAATGCCTTATGGAACTAACCAAAATTCCATTTTTTTTCACAGTATTTGCTTTTAGAAGGTTCAAAGGTCATTCCAACTATGTTCCCTGTTAAATATCTGAATCACAAAATTTCAGAGTTGGAAGGGACGTCAGAGGTAAATTATTGCAAACAATACCTGAAGGAGGCATACTCAATACCTACTTCTATACCCTTTAAAATACCTCAATTCTAAAAACATGGCATAGGACAACAAAACAATTCTCGAAACTTTTCCCTTTGATCCTGCCATCCCCTCAGGCTATTGTCTTATATCTCTTCTTATTTGGCTTCCAAGCTTCTTTGACTCATTACTAATTAATTGTTATAATTATTATTTGTCACTCATTAATAATCTATTCTCATTGCCTCTACTACTCACCCACCGAGGTTTCCCATCTTACCACGCTGACACTGTCCCTCCAAGGTCACTAGTGACATTTTACTTCCCAAATCTGATGGCCTTCTCTCAAACCTCACCCTCCTCGATCTCAACGTAGCATTTCAATGCTGTTGGCCCTTCCTTCTCAATATTCCTTCTTCTCTTGGCTTTTGTGTAACTGGTCTCCCTTTTTCCTTTTCCTGGGAGATCACTCTTTCTTGGTCTTCTTTATTTGTTTTTCTTCCTACTGTTCCTCCCCCACCTCCACCCCCACCAAGGTTCTGGGTTCAGTTTTGTCCTCTTCGTATATACATATGCATAGGTATGTATCATGCACACACATAAATATGTCATAATGTCATCTAATTGCCACTTCTAAGTGTATGACTTCCAAATAACTTTATGTTCACCCTCAGTTTTTCCCCTGCGCTACTTTAAGGTAACTAATGGCCACTGTCCTCCTGATACCTCCACCATGTCTGAAGTCTCATGGTCTTCTTTGACTTTTCCTTCCTCATCTGCTTAAGGGTCCCAAGAAACTCTCTCAGATCAGAAGTTGCATCCCAACTTGATAGAATGTGCTTCCTTATCAAGAATTCCCTAAATGAAATCATGGTTCTAGTAAAATGAAATATAAAAGTATCCAGAATTACAAAGCAGATCAATTATGAAGGAATCATTTGTATTACTGTAGGATTCGCCATTGCTCTAAATAGCTGCCTTCCATAGAGCATTTCAACGTGATGATGTTTAATTCTTCAATTCACTTGGAACTAGTGTAATAAAATCTCTTTCACTTGATCAGGGTGCACAACTCCTGCTCAACAAGTTTTGTGGCCTTTTGTTTATGAGTTTTTCTGATTGTCAGGTTCTACACCAACATGATTGCTGCAGGCAGTTCAATGAAAGTCATCCCTTAAACATCCCAAGTGGAGTTTAGAAAGAGATGTTGTTTCCTTTTAGTTGCTGAATGTATACAAGGCAATTTAGATGACCTCAAAATTCATTTTCAGCCCTGACATCCTTTGGTTCTATATACCTGAAATATAGCTAATTATCTTTTAGGAAGACTTCATAGAAGGCACATGAATCTAATCATATTTCTGGGGGGTGGGGGTGGTATAGTAGTCATAACGTACTACTTGGGAGGAAGGGGAATAGAGAAAAAAGAGAATGAAAAGACTGAAAAGGGAGGCCTAAAGACTGAAAGAATAACATAGTTTGTTAGGATTTTACTTTCTTGCTCTTGAATGAGGTTAAAAACCAAAAATGCTAATGACCAAGTCAATGGGTTATTAAAATGGTTCTCTCTCATTTCATACCATTAGCTGAGTCCATTGACATACACTCTATCAAATGCTGTTTGGCAATCTTGTATTTATTTGCTAAATCTTCTTTGGTATAAATAAAAATGCAGCCTCTTACCAGTAAGCCTGGCAAACGTCATGTTAAAACTATTGCTCATGATTCCCCAAGGAAAATTATTTACTATTGCCCCTTCTCTAATAGGGGTACACTTTGGGGTTAGCCTCCCCATTGTTTCTCAAGACAACTAAAAGCAGTTTGGGGCTAGTACTTGAATTTATAGCCATTTTAAAATTACCAGTGCTTTAATCCTAATATTTAAATGTGTTTGCTTTTACCAAATTTCCCTCTCTAGAATGCGGAGGACAAAAATCTCAGAACAGAGTTGCTGTGTTCTTCTGTTGTACATCTTTCCTATATTCCCATTTCCCTTCTGCTCACAACTTCCTAGGGATTTCTCAGCCCTCCACATGGCAGATAGAAGAAGACATTCTCACTTGGTAGGAGAGGTGATTGCAAACTTGAGGTCAGTTTTTCAGCTTTATTTTTCTACAGAAAGGTGTGAAAACAATAGGCCGATAGGGAGATCTTCTGTGTGATTAGAAGACCAAAGGTCCTTCCTATAACCCAAAGAAGATGGATACTTTCTAATGAAAATATACCCAGGAGAAAAGTATCCTTTCCTAGGTATGTCTCATGTAAGTCCATCCATGTATGCCACTCAGGATACACTTGAAATCGGGGCATGAATACAATTCTTTCTTACAGCAAGAGAAACGCTGAAGGTATCTGATGCTTCTGCAGAGAACACTTGGTTGCATCAGATGATAAAGGTAACTTTCTTACCTATTATCACATTGACCTTTAAAGAAAAGTTGTTATAGGCAAGTAATCCTTAGTTCAACATACAGGACCATTTTCTGGGCATTAGACGTATTATCTAACTATTGCGCAATATCATGTAGAGAACGTGAAACTTGGAATAATCAGACCTAGATTTGAGTCACAGGTCCACATTGTCTTACTCGGGTGACCTTGGATGTGTTAGTTAACCTAATTGAACCTCAGTTTCTTAGTATATAAAGTAAGCTAATCTTATTTGAATTATCTACCCCATGGAAAGAATATTGGATCTAGCATCAAAAGGCCTGGATGAGAATCCTGATTCTTCTACTTAGTCTACTTAGTGCCTTGTGATCTTTGGGTAAATCATTACAAGGTCTTCACTTTCCTCATCTGTGAAATGAAGGGGTTGGACTAGGTAGTTTTCAAGGCTCATCTATGATCCTATGATCTGTGTCTGCCAATCATATTTCAGTTTTATTGCTAGGTGATGGCTTTGTAGGTCACAAACATTGCAGGAATTTTAATTACCTGTAAAGGAAAAACAAGATTATCAGGTAGTGGTGATCTGATCTACTTCTGTGCCATCTTATAGATGGGAAAGTCCAAAACTCAACAAGTTTATTATGACCTGGCATTCAAGATCCTCCACAATTTAGCCCCAAACTATATATTTTTCTAATCCTACATTTCAGAACTCCAGAACATGAAATACCTCTCCTCCAACTCTGGACAGAGCATTTTGGTCTATTGATTAGGGAAAATTGGTAGAAGTTGCGAAGTTACAAAGAAACAAAGTAAGGGAAAATTTTCCAAATAATTATGGTTATCCCAAAGTGGAATGGGATGACTTAGGAAAAATCTTCTCCTCAGTAGAGTGATTCAAGCAAAGTGTGGATAATTATTCATTGGGTATATTGTAGGTGAGTATATATTCAGGTGTGGGTTTGATTTGATGACTTCTGAGGTTCCTTCTTGGTCTGATTCTATAAAGGAATCAAGGCTCTCTCTCCTCTTCTCTCACTGCTTCAGCATAGGTGGCTTCTTCTCCTACATCTAGTTGGAAATTTGCATGATATTATACCTGAAATACTGTAACTGCCTGGCCATTGGAAGTACTATATAGATCAGTCTTCAAGTCTTATTTCCATAATCAATTATCCAAGCTAATAGAAAGTCTCTGTTGGAAAAAATAATAATAATTATAATAGCAAGCACTTTCATAGTGCTTTAAGGTTTGGAGAGTCCTTTAAAAACATTATTTCATTTGATGATCACAACAATCCTGGGAGAGAGTCACTGTTATTATCTCCATTTTCACAGATAAGGAAACTAAGGCAAACAGAGGTTAAGTGATTTTTGCTCAAGGTTTCAAATATTTGAGGCAGGATTTGACGCAATTCTTCTTAATTCCAAGTCCAGAGCTCTATCAACCATGCCACCTAGCTGTTCTCAATCTCTGCCTCCTCTCCTGTCATTAATTTCCTAACCTCTTCAGACACTCAGAGGCAGTTAACCAGGAAAAGAGTCTGTGGAATAGGACTGTTTTTTCCTGCTTCCTTCTGAGATGCCTTTCTTAAGTGAAGACTATAAGGTAAAAGAATTAGACCTTAGGCTAATCTGGTCCAAACCCTTTAACTGACAAAAAGGCGAAACTAAAAACTGAGGTCAAGAAACAATAAATGACTTCACCAAGGTCAAACAATGAGTAAGTAGCAGGGGTGGGTTTGGACACAAGCCCTCTGACTCCAAATCCATAGCTTTTCCCACTGTACCACTTGGCTTTTCCACAGTCATAGTCAACGAACTGAATGAAAGAGAAAAAGTCAAGGAATGGAGAGAGTGTTTTATCTGTTTTGAAAGAAGCTGGATGGACTGGGTTTACTGATATTTCTGTTCCAGTAGCCCTAGTTCATAATTCCAAAATAGTTATGATTGTTGTCAGAATTTGATTGTGGCTAACATAATTTCTATGTTTCATGCTGCTGTTCATATGAGTTCTTTTCCCTTCTTTATCATTGTTTCCGAGCGAAGTGAACAGGAAGGTGCTGCGGCTGAACTTGTTGAAATGGCTTCTGGTTCCCTGTAGCTAAATAGAATAAATTAACTGCTCATGGGAGGGAGGAAAAAATTGGTGAGGAAAGGGCTTGATTTCTATGTGTCTATGAATGATGACAGAGGAGGAGGGACTTGGCTCTCTAAGTTGACATGAGGAAAGTGATGTTGACGGTCATCACTGTGGATTTTGTGTTTCAGGAACTCACCTGGCTGGTGAGTTTTCTTTGTGACTTCCTCCATCACTAATTCTCAATGGAGTTTTATGCTGAAATACTGTGTAGCCAACTTGGTACAAACGGATGTACTCCCACGTCCGATTCTTGGGAGTTAGAAGTGCTGAGTGTCTGGTGACAAGGGACTTGTTTGAGAACAGATGCCTATATACACGTACATGAATCAGCCGCATTCAGCAGAAGGAAAGCCATCCCCATGGTGCTCAGCTCACAGACAATCAGGGTTTCCAGGAACAAACAGGGACATTTCTAAATCTGTCTTGGATATTCACTCACTTTATCTTTGGCCATGGGATGGTGACAAATATTCAATACAGTTGAGTGACCTTCTCTAGGTCAGAGCGAGCTCCATTCTGATTGAGTTTAGAACAATAATAAATCTGGTTGAGCCTTCAATTTGTCAGATTGGACAACACTCAGGCAAAATTGGATCCTGAGCTAGAGTCATGGGGTCTTCTCTTTCCTTTTTTTTCTCCTGAAGAGACTCCAGCTCCTTATGCTTCCTTACTCCCACTCTTAAAACTACTGTTTACTGTTCAAAGTAACTCTAAAGGACCAGAGCAGAGGTTTACCTGCATAGTAGAGGACTGAATCAGGAAGAAATGGGTTTACAAACCCTCTCCTGTCATAATAGAAGTATAGAATTTTAGAGCTAAAATTTAACAGATATCATCTTATTTACCTCCCTTATTTTACAGCTCAAAATGCCAATTAGCTATTTGCTACCAGAACTTGAACTAGAATCTAGGTATCCCATCCAGCATTTACACCAATCTCATGTAATACCAGCTTCCTCATATATCCTGCTTGACTCCTTTGAATTCCTGTTATTTATCTGACTGAAATTCACATTTCTTGAGAAAAACAACAAATGATATTGGGAGTCAGAAAACATAGGTGTGCCCTTCCTTCAATGACTTATAGCATCTTCCAGCCCATGGCACTTAAATTCTCTTGACGGTATTTTCCATGTCTGTAAAATGGAGAAAATTATTTCTTCCTTACTTATGGAATAGTGTTGTTGTGAGCATCCAAAGAGATATATTAAAGCCCTTTGAACTGTATATCATAACACATACACAGAAGATATCTTTTTAACCGAGGAGTCCTTCCTTAGAGGAATGATAACCACAACTAGCTTTTCATCCCAAAGTTCTTTGAGGCTAGTTCAGGGAATTCTTTTGCTTGATTGGGCTGGTGGATATGGATCAAAGTTTTACTCTAAAGCATGGATTTTTAACCTTGACCTAAGTTTCTTTATCGATACAAAGAAGGAGTTGGATTAAATGATCCCCGAGGTTCATTCCAATTCTATCAACCCAAGATTCTATGAAAACATCTATGGTTGAATTAATAATGCATACTGCTTGATAGTTAATATTACATGAACCTTTGATTTCATTAGTATAGGTATTACTTCAATTAGTATATATTGTAACCATTTAGAGGGGTTCTGTGACTGTAATAATGATGATAATGATGATAGCAATAACAGTAATAAACTTCCTGGGGCCAATCTGGTAATGAAGAATCCTAATTAGGACAACAGGCACCCAGTAGGTCATCAGGCCCACATCACATACACTTGTGCTCTACTGGCATTAAAAACAGGGTTACCTTCATATTTCAGTGAAGTATCTAAGTAATAATATACATGTATATACATATGTATGTATATATTACACATAATAATATCAATAAATAGCATTAGAACTGAGGTTAAAAATTATAAATACCAGAGTGGCTTAGTATGCATAAAAATTATTAGGTCTACATTAAAGCAGTTGTTGTATGCCGTTCATAACTTTGAGCTCATTTTTTTTTCCTGCTAGATATAAGGTACATGATTATATTACCTTCTATGCTTCCAATGCTGATGTTCATCATGGCATACAGGTTTGTTGAAGACTTCACCAATGGAGCCAAAGCTATGGCAGATTCTGCCAAGTTGGAAAGTCTTTTGAATAGACGCCCAGAGATGGGTTGTATATCTGTCATCTGAACACCAGTTAGGAGGGCTCAGCCCTAGATTGGCCGTAGGTGACGAATTTTTCAGCCTCTGTCTACTAAGTTGTATGGAAGTTGCACACTGTGTTGCTATATTTAAGGAGGGTGTCTATGCCAACAAAATCATGGATCATTAAAGCATGAAAATGTAGCATACTCGGGTTGTCTTTTAGTGTTTTCTCCTTCTTGGCATGCTGAACTCCTGAAAGGAAATTTCTGGGTTTAATTATTTGGGACAGCACTGATGTTTGTGACGGCCAATGAGGTAGAGATAGACAAACTCTTGTTATAGCATGGAGGATGGGGAGATTACCTGACTGAGTATCATTTCAGCTTGTGGCAGAAGGAGATTAGTTCCAATTTATCACCATTCACATTTTCTTCTTTTCCCCCCGTTTTCCGAGTGGCATGGAAATGATATTTGTGAATCCCAGGGGTCTCTCACATTGGTGTCAGTTTTCAGATCTTCCCAGATACATCTAAATGTGGACATAAAATGTAATGGGAAGAAATTGAAAAAATATCTGTTTCTTGATTCTTTATTACTGTAGAGTTAAGAAAGCTATTTCTCATGCTGTTTCATAAATCTGAATCAGAATGTAAATGTTAATGTACACTCAGATGGGTTTGGAATTCTTTTTCACATGCAGATTTTAAAAATAAAATTCATCAATCCTCTGAGAGTTTATAGGTATATGTGGCATAGTATAGGTATGCATATATATACACGTACTTTATATGCACATATAGTCTATTTATAAAATTGAATATAAGTGAACTATAAGAATGTTTAGTCATCATAAAATCCATGTATATATATTCTGTATTTGAATTCAAATTTGATTTGGAAAATGTAAATATGTGAGTGCAATTTATAGTTAGTCTCCTTCTCCATTAACATTTGTACCTAAATTAAATTTGGGTCGTGACAAAGAAAACTTTATCTACTTATCTCTTACTTTGACATAAAAGTACATGGATAGTCCAGACTCTGAAAAGAATCTAAGAGAGCCTCAAAGAAGATACTATTGTTAGGAATGTGTTGTTTTTTTTTAAAGATGGCCATGGATGGGTGACCTTTAAATGCATCCTAAGGTTTTACCAGGCAGGTGAACATGCAGAGAGATCTGCTACAAGGTATGTCAATACAACAGCTCAGCTTGTTCTCCAATTATGCTATTAATTTTACTAATTAGAGCCAATTACACAATCATTGTTTGTCTGAGCTGTTGGTTACCAGGCATGAGATGCATGGCTGTTCATTCCCAATAATTAATCTGTGCCCTTGGGATCTCCGCAATTCAAAAAACACCAAATGATGCACAGGTAATGATGAAAAGATGGAACATGGAAGCAGGTAAATGGTTTGGCCTAGTCCAGGGAAAGGAGAATCTTGTAAATTTCCAAAGGGTCAGAAAACATAGTCCTTAATGTTATTGAATTCCAGTTAAATTGCAGAGCTAAAATCATGGTAAAGCCATAAACTCCAGGAGCTCCCTGGCCTCACCAGGCACTTCTGGGTTGATACTGACAAAAGATAGACTGTGCTGGCCTCCATTCATTGGTGATAATAGTGGAAGAATAGTTTGGGGAAAAGGGGGGATTGTTTTGCTTCACACTGTCTTAGAAACAACTATATGGGGCTAAATCATATGTGTTTGGGCTAAATGATACTGATTAAAATCCATCCTGGGGGAAACGTGACCAAATTCATGCATTCAATTGCTGTTTTGTATCTATTATAAATGATAAAAATATATTAGCTTACAGTTATATAATTATTTAACAATTAAACAACAAATATCTCCTCAGATATTATTTTTGATGGAACCTATGATCTGGGCATAGACTGACTGGAAGGACAAAAAATACTATGTATGTAAAAAGAGAAATGAGAGAATGACTATGTAATTTAACCCCAAGTAGGGTTATTTTTCTGCTCTATGTTGTAAAGAAAATGTTTAAAATTATAACAAAATAAGACATGCGTGAGCTTCCTGATTTCAACTGAATCACCACTAGATTGATGTGGGACCCTGGTCGTATCTCTTAACTTTTCCAAATTAGCGTGATGAAATGGAGAAAACACTGTTTTCTGAGTCTGAGGTCCTGTGCTTGAAAGCTGGTTCTGCTTCTTACTCTTTGGGTAAGTCACTTAACCTTTAAATTCCCATTTTTACCATTTGTATAATGGTAGTATTATACGAGATGACCTCTAAAGTCCCTTTTAACTCTAAATCTATGACCCCTGGCATCTTTCAAGTCCCAACTCATCTCACTTTCTTCAAGAAGTCTTTCCCAGTCCTCCTTAATCTTAGCATGTTCCCTCTGAAACTGCTCCATCTTATCCCATCGACATCTTGTTTGTCTCCACCATTAGACTTTGAGTTCCTCAAGAGTTGGAACTTTCTAGTTTTTTAGTTTGTTTTGCCTTTCTTCTACCTGCCCCCCAGCATTTATTATGTATGGTGTCTCACACATAGTAGGCACTTAATAAATGCTACTTGATTAAGTGATGGATAGTCCCTAGATGCTTTTCTGCATTTAACTAGTCATTTGGTACAGGAGAAAGAGAACTAGACTTAGATGCTGGAGAAACTTGGATCTGAAACCTTCGTCGAAAGCAGTCCTACACAACTTGCTGCCTACAGCTGCTTACAATCCATGGTCTGCTTGCAGCATGCCATAGGAGTTCCTCTACACACAAAGGATGTTTTCCTTTACATTTTTCTGGTTGCCCTAAATCCTTTTACATGCTGCAAGTGTCCAGAGAGCCCTACATGGCCTGCCTGCAAGTAGTAAGTTATGCAGTTGTTATCTAAACCAGGGGTGGGGAAACTGTGTTCTTGAGGCCACTATGGCCTTCTAGGTCCTTGAGTGCAGCCTTTTGACTGAGCAACATTTCACAGAATGGATCCCTTTATATAAGAGATTTCATTCTATGAAGTTTGGATTCAATCAAAGAGCTTCATTTGAGGACTTAGAGCACCACATATGACCTTGAGGCTGCAGTTCCCTATCCCTGAATTAAACTATTACTTAGTTGGGTGACCATAAGCAAGGGCTTAACTTCTTTAAGTCTTACTTTTCCTATCTCTAAACCAGGAATATGAAGACTTAGACGATCTACCTTACAGGGTTATTGTGAGAATAATTTAAAATAAAGTTTATGATATTTCATAAACTTTGAAGCATATTGTGTATATGAAATACATATTGAAATATTATTTCAATTACTGTGGTTATTATTCTGTGTAATCCCAAAATACACAAATATATCATTACACAAGTTTGGATATTATTTGGATTTTTTTCCCCATTTGACCACAACTATCTAGAGCTACACATTATAAAGTCTGAAATATAATGTGGAGAGCCTATAATAGTAGTGTTAATACTGTATGCCTGTATCCACCTGATTAAAGAAGAAGGAGACAGGATAGTTTTTATGCATCATTTTATTTGGAGTTCTCAAAGTCATCAAAATTCCAAGTATATTTATTCCTGTGTAGTGCACATGTCCTTCAAAGCCTTCTTTTTTTTAAAAAAAAATCATATGCAACTATGACAATATCAAACAAAAAAAAAATCTCCATTAGCAGACATTGACATTAGTGTGTTATTTATAGCACTGCCAAACTGTATGACTCTCAATTAACTGGTCTTATAATCAAACCCACCCTAAAATCTTTGGCACTTAGAATGTGCATGGATTCCACCTTGTGGGACTGTCTTTCCTTCCAATTCTTTACTTTAATGTACTTCTTTATTTACTAAGGACACTATGCTCACTCCCAATGGCAATGTTGTTCTCATTGAAGAATACCACTCTTATCTTTCTTTTCCTGTCTAGTGAACTTGTCTTCCAAGTGGATTTCCATCAGTGTAATGCTCATGAGAGTTAAAGATCTTCCCCACCCATTGATGGGCCTGCCCATTAAGGGAAGCTTGGTTAGGAGAGGCCCACACCTTTTATTCATTTCTAATAAGGCACTGGTTCTTAAGGGTTGTGATGCCCCTCTTGCTCTGCAAAGTGTATAAATACTCAGAGGTGAGGTCTTACTTTGGGGCTTACTCATTGGAAGTGTTTGTTTGGTCAGATGAGACTCTGGGCAGCTGATAAGGAGCTCCCCAGTTTTGAAAACCCAGGTGTTGGTGCTTCTTTCTCTGGTAACTATGTGTGTATGTAATGGTCAGACAGTTGGATCTGTTTGTTCATCTGTGATGTATGTACTGCTTATGGTCAGACAGTTGGAAGCCCTGTCTGTTGATTTTTATTTCTCTGTATTTTCTCTGAAGCTCAAGGTGCTGACTTTTCCCCCTAATCTAAGTGAATGGTACATGTGCTTGATTAAAGTGATTGCTGACCTCTCAACAGTTGCTTTCCTTTTAGAAAAGCAGATAGAAGAACCTGTACAGCAGGCTCTCCTGTGTATGTTGGGGTGCTTGCTGTTACAATCAGTCAGTCAGTAAACATTTAGAAAGTACCTACTATATTCCAGGCACTGTGCCAAGCTCTGGGGATACAAAAAGAAGCAAAAACCAGTCCCTGCCTTCAAGGAATTCACAGTCTAGTGGAAGAGACAACACACAAATAAATACGTATAAACAAGTTACATACGGGATGAATAGGAAAGAATTAGAAGAGGAAAGAATTGGGAAATAATTCCTGAACATTTTTTTACTATCTGATTTAAGAGATGGCTTTTCTCAGTCATTACTCACAGGTTGTTGGTTGTCCTTCGTTCTGGAAGAGGGCCATAGTCATACCATGACTTGCAAATAAATTGGATTTAAGTGAGGGAGGGCTGTGGAAAGTCACCAGTCTCACTTTCTCCTTGGAGCCATCTGCATCCAATGGCAAGAAACAGATCAGGATGACTGTAGATAATCCACTTATAGGGCATTGACTTGGATAAGGTACCTACAGGATGAGAGGCATGGTTAGATCACTTTCTGTAGTTTTGGAGGTAGTGACAGTATCTATAAGAGTATGGATCCAATATTCACATTCAAGTCACATTTATTTTGTTGATTAGATTTAAGGACAGAATGATAGGCTAACTGGATTCCATTTCAAATTTTGACTCTCCCACACTATGCAACATGCAACAAATAATTTTCACAATTCCTTATACCCCTGCCCACCATCTATCATTCAAGAAGCATGAAATTTGGTCCCTATCCTTTTAAACTTTTAGGAAGACTCCAAGTAGGACAAGAGGAAAACCTACAACTTCCATGACCTCTAAGTTAACTTTTCCCAAGATTTCTTCCTCCACCTTATTGCCTCAGCTAGAAATTTTCTAGGCTGCAACCCAAGCATAATCCTAGAACTTAGTTTTGATTTTATGCATAGTCATTTTAATTCTCCTTATTTAAATATTATTCAAAATTTGAATTGTTAATTATCATTGTTTAAAATAAAAATGTTTATGTATTATGTATGCCCTCATATATATTGAACTGCAAAGGTCTTTCTTCCTAATGTTTATGGGTTATTCTATTTTTACTTGGTCACTTGCCTGACTTTTCCTTTAGGTCAGGGACCACATCTGCACAAAATATATACAATTCTTTATTTTTCATAGTATCTGACACAACATCATACTATATTAGCAATACTTCCCCCTCAAAAATACATTACTTCATATAAATTCTCCATATTTATATCTTCATGTCTTATGATACAATAATATTCCACTGCATTCATGTATAGCAATGTGTTCAGCTGTTCTCTAATGGAAGACTATTTGTTTTCCTACTATGATGAAAACTGCCATGAACATTTTTATCCACATGACCCATTTCTTCCTTCTTATAACATCCCTAGGCTATAGTTCTAGTAGTAGAATCATTGAATCAAAAGCTATGAAAAGCTTTAAAATTGTCACATTGTTTTCCAAAAATATTGCACCAATTTCTTCTATGTGTTGGTTTTTGTTTTTTTGGCTTGTTCATTTTCTAATTTATTTAACTGTAAATGACTCATTAGTTTTCTTTTTTTCTCTCTCTCTTATTCGCATTAACTGGGGATAAGGGTTGATATAAATTTGCATCTGAGTAGAGGGCTAGATTTAGAGTTTTAAGGTCTGGGTTCAAATTCTGACTTTGCCATTTATTCCACATGTCCTACCTTTGGCAAATAGTAGAACTTCTTTGGGGCCTCAGTTTGTCATTTATAAATTGAGAGGGTTGGATAAGATGACCTTTTAAGCAGGTCCTTTCCAACTCTAACTCTTTGACCCTATTGCTTTGTATGTTGCATTTATATTTTGATTGTCTTCAATATAATCTATTTTGTTCCCTTTATTTGTTCTTTAATTTAAGAATTTTTCAAAAATTTTTTTAGGTTTTATCTAGGATTATATCATTTGATCATGTTTTATTGGAAATTAGCATTTTAGTTTATTATGATCTACAATGGTGCTTAAAATTTTTGCCTTTTTTATTTTATCTATAACTTATTCATTATGTATAATACAATTATGTGAATCTTCTGTATATGGTTAAAAATTTACATATTATCTATTTTTTCCTATTCAGTTCTTTCTAATTTATACCAAATCCAGGTTCTTTAGCACTGTATTCAAATCTATAACTAATTTCTTGTTTATCTTTTTCTTTGATTTAATATAGTATTGAAATTATCCAGTTTTATTGATTTTATATCTAATTATTTTTGCTAATCAGTTAACTTTTCCTTTGTCAATTTAGTTGCTATTTCTTTGTGTGGATAGATGCATTCTTTGGTATTCTCATCACCAATGGTGCCTTTGTTTGTAAAATAATTTTCTTGTTTTTCTCAGTGCTTTCTAATTTGAGTTTAGCTTTGTCAGATACCAACACAGAAACCCCAGGTTTTCAGAAGCCTGTTGCACATGGTAAAATTTAGGTCATCTCATCTTAAATCTATGTGCAACTTTTGGCATGAAATATGTTTCCTATTGGCAATATATGTACTAACATCAATTTACAGAAGGTCTTAAAAATACTTTGTTTTGGTTTACCAAAGGATATAGATGGATTTGAGGATTGAAAAATAACAAGAGGGGCCAGTGGGGGGTGAGAGCAAATAATAAAAGCTTTAATTGAACATGGTTAATTCAAATAAAGAAAAAGGGAAAGAGCTCCTGGGATTGGATGGAAGTAAAAATCCTAGTGAAACTTTTAAGCAAGAAAGATGGGTTTTCATAAGTTATTGGTATAAAATATAGAAATTTTATTTTGAATATGTATTCATACATGTCAGTCAGTTAATATGGACTTCTTAAGTGCCTACTATGTGCCAGGAACAATGCTAAGCCCTGAGGATAGCCTCCGCAGAATAGCAAAAGCCAGTCGCAGCTCTTAAGAAACTCATTATCTAATGAGGACAACATGAAAACATTTTTCTATAAATTAGCTATCTGTGGAATAAATTGGAGATAAACAATAGAAGACAGATATTAGAATTGAGAGGAATCAGTAAGGAGCTTTTTTGTAAAAGATGGAATTTTAGATGGGGCTTGGAAGAAGTCAGGGAAACCAGGAGACAGAGATGAGGTAGGAGAGGATTCCATGAATAGGCAACTGCTAGGCAAAATGCCTGCAGTCTGGAGATGGAGTGTCTTATTTGAGGAACTGGAAGGAGGTCTGTATCACTGGATAGCAGAGTAGGGGATAGGAATAAGGTGTAATAAGGTGAGAAGATGTAAGTAAAGTTAAGAGGAAGCCAGGTTGTGAAGGGCTTTAATGCCAAACGGAAGAGTATATGTTTGTTCCTTGGGGTGAAAAGTAACACTGGAGTTTATGGAATAAGGAGGTGACATTGTCAATTCTAAGCTTTTGGACAATTAAAATGAATTAGGGTGGAGAGAGATCTGAGGCAGGAAGACAAACAGGCAAGTGATAGTAATAGTCCAGGCATGAGGTGATGAGGACCTGCATCATGGGGGTGTCAGAGGAGAGAAAGGAGCACAAAGGAAAGATGTTAAGAAAGTAAAATCAACAGGACTTGACTACAAATGTGTGTTTTAAGATTAAAAAAAATTTGGAGATTATTTTTTTAGGAAATAATAAAATTGTAGAAGATGATACAAATTTAACAATTATAACCTTAAATGTAAAAGGACTGAATTTTCTATAGGAAGTAAAAGGAGTCATGGAATTGATTATAGACAGGAGTTTCTCTAGTAGTATCTTCCCAAGCGCTTTCTCAGTCTCATTCTTGGTTTTCCTTTATATGTTGTTTGTTTTCCCATTTGTCCCCACTTGAAGACTTCTCATCATGATAACATCTGCCATAGTGCAAGCTCTGTTGGCATGGTCTTTGGGAATCTAGGATCATCTCCGTATGATGATGAAAAGACTATCATCAAAAAACTAATTACTTTCAGAGGGGAGGGAAAGTCAGGGGACAAGTATATGCCTACTAAACACCAGGCACTGTAATGAGTATTTTCCAAACCTTATCTCATTCCTCACAATGACTATAGGTAGTATGAGCTGTTATTATCACCATATAATAGTTGAGGAAAATAATACAGGCAGAAGTTAAGTGACTTATCCAGTATCATACTGCCACTAAGTGTGAGGTTAAATTTGAGCTCAAGTTTTCCTGATTCCAGACCTAGCACTCTATCCACTACGTCCACTAACTGTCTCCTGTGATATAGGAAAACAGTGTTAGATTTTGAATCAGCAGAGACAGAAGTTCAAATCTAGCATCTGAAATTCAATGCCCTTCTTTGCCTTTTTAAAAGTAGACTTAACAGTTTTGGTCACCTGATTTTGCCATCAAGTCCTTAATGCCCAAGGTTGAGACGATTAATTTTCCATGTGTCATATTCTAATTTCTGTTATCATTTCTTATTTTTACAAGGAAATATGAAATTTGAATGGGTGTATTCTTAATATAGATTTATTTCTTCCTGGTAGGATTTATTATAGTAGTTTTAAAACTTCAGAAGAATTTGTTTGAATAATTAAATCTTGGGGATGCTCCCCTTGGTCTCTGTAAAGCCTGCGAGTTTGCATTTTGTTCTTTATTTTCAAAATTTGGGGAAAATTTCTTCTGTGACTTTATGAAATGTGGCATTTATGTTAGTTTCTTATTTTCTTCACCATTTAGGGGAGGAAGCCCAGTTCCATATTCTTGATTTGTCTTCCAGATCAATCACTTTTGTCTGCATTGCTTCCAAATTTCTAGGTTTCCCTATTTCCTTCACTATAATATCCCCTAGTCTAATAGCTTTACTTTTCCTCAATTCCATTATTAATTTCTGTTGTTTATGGAATCATTCATTATTTCTTTGAGAATTAAGTGCATACTATGTGATAGAGACTACACTAGGTGCTGGCAACACAAAACCAAAAGCCCTACCCTCAGAGAGCTTATGTTGTATTTGGGGAGAAAACAAAATACATTTAAGGAAGATGCAAAGTAATTTTGAGGAGAAGTCACTGGCAACTGGAGATAACAGGAAAGTCTTCCTATTGGATTGGTGTCTGCAGAGTGGTCTATTAAGTATTAAACAATCAGTTTTCTAAACGTGAGTTTTCTAAACATAAACTTTTAAGTTTCATCTGCATTTGTTAACACTTTCCCCATCACTTTCTTAGAACTATACAATTGTCAAAAAAACAAAACAAGTCTTAATTTGTTGCATTTACTAACTTTCAAAGCATAAATGCTAACATTGAAAAGGTAACAATTGACTCCTGTTTGAATGAGTTGCAGGTGCACCATGGTTATATCTAAACAGCCGAGATTCATCATCATTTTCTCCTGAGATTTATTAGCTGCTTCTTTTCTTGTTTTTCTGTTTGCTTATTCCATTCTTTTAATTTCTTCGGTTTATTTTCCTTTTACGCCCTAATTTGTTTTTAGTTTCCATGTCTTTTGCTAATGTTAATATTATGTCATTGTTTGTTTGGTTTTTTTTGTGGAGTAGCTATAGCTCTTTTAATTTAGAATTTATTTTCCTTGTTTCAGAATATTTTTTATTTGGTTAATGTCTTTAAATGATTCTAAAAGATGTTCTTTTGAAGATTTCTATTGGTTTTGTTTCTTTTACATGTCTTTATTGTTCATTTAGAGAGGGACATTGAGGAAGTATTCTCTCTTGCTCCTTCTGACTCTCCCATCTTGCCAGAAGTTCCAGGCTCCTCATTGTATAGATGAGGTAAATGAGGCTTAAAATATGCCCAAGGTCATACAGTAGGTTAGTGACAGAGTTACAGCTATGACCCATTTCTCCCGACTACAATCCAATATTCTTTCCGTTATACCATACCATTTCATGGAATCATGACCCCTCATAGATATAGGCCTTAGGTCATGTTGCTGACCTGACAAATGCCCCATAATCCAAGCAAGACCCTGAATGTATGGAAGTATAGAGCTCTAAGCTTAACATTTAAGTATTAGTTCAGCTCAATGTTCTCTCAAGTTGAAATCTGGATTCCACTTCCCCTTACGAAGTCAATGCTTACGATGTTCATGATATTTCCTGGGCAATGACCTTCCCTGGCTTCCCAGTCAACACTTTAAATGATGCCCTGAGTGAGACTTTTGCTTTTATCTAGAATTTGTGGCTGCAGTTTGGTACTTTGCTGGCTGGCTGAAGCTAGTTAGTCGTCTGGGCTGGCAGGCAGACAGTCCATGAAGTAGATAATGGCGGGATTGCTGATGGAGAAAAACTAAGGGAACTTAACTGATGAGACCCTCCTTAATATCACTTCTCCAGCTGTCAAGTCTATGGAAGGTAGACCTTAAAGTGTTGCTGTGTGCATTTATGTTCCAATCACAATTTAACCTCTTCTAGCACAGTTGCTAAACCCACACACGCATAGGAAATTCCTCCTCATAACCTAGACACCAGTTGGCATTGGGCCAGAGGGGTTCACTTGGACATTGTAAGCACCTTTTCATCTTTATACCATTGTCTCTGAAGTTGCTTTTGAGAAAATATCACATTTTTATCTGTTAAGTGCTTGGAAATTTTAAATTAGCTAATTTATTACATGCTTTGTGTTTATATTGGTTCCTTATCTTGGTTTCTCTTTCATTAAGTGTCTTTCTAATTAACCCCTGGTTGTTAATAATTGGTTTAAAAAAAAAAGAACAGGGGTACTTTGAAATGAATACAGCTTTGGAAAATGCTGTATAAATCTCATTGGTGAATGAGATAGGAAAGACTCATAGAGGCTTCCACCCAGATCTGTTTGCCGGTTGAAATCAGTTAGTAAATATTTATTCAGTACCTACTATGTGCCAGGCACTGTAGTAAGCCTTGGGGATACACAGAAAGGTAAAACACTTTGCTTTCTCTCAAGGAGCTCCCAGTCTAATGGGAAAGACAACAGGCAAATAATTATGTACAGTCATAGATGTATGGTTGCATTGGATATAGATAGGATGCATTGGAAATAAACAACAGAGGGAAGGTATTAAAATTAGAGATAAGGAAAGACTGACTGCTAATACTAGGATTTTAGAAATCACGGGAGGGAGAAAGACACATTAGGGGTCAGATGACTGGATCCTTTGTCTTTTGCTTTGATATAAAAAAGGTCAAATAAAAGGGAACCATGAGGAATTAAAGGTCTTACTGTGATCCAGCAGGTGATTAGTTGCTATGGTCTGAGAAAGGATGGACTGTTTACATGGCAGGCTCTTGGACATTGTCCAGGGAAGCCCTTGCATGGGACCCATGATTTGTTTCCCTCTTCTGTGGCCACTGCATTTACTCTTGCCTTTTCTCCTATTGAGAAAAATAACTGGCATTTATGGAAGGGGGAGGCCAGGAAAGAGTTTTGTTCCTTTGTCAGATCACCTTCATCTAATCTGAGCCTGCTAGAAAGGCTCTTTCATCCTCTTCATCACCATGCCTCTCCTGAGCTCTGCCGGGTAAATTAGTACAAAGTGCCAACTCAGAACAAAGCTGGAATGATGTGGGTCTGGGTTTTCAATAGGGTTCACACAAGCTAAGGTGTATTTGAGAAATGATAATGGAGCCAGTGCCCCAGTCTGAGTTCCCTTTGGATAGGTGGGGAGAGAAGGCAGGGAGTACGCAGAGGAAGGGGCAGGGGAGGGCAGGACTGGAGAATCATTTCTCAAAGTACAGAAAGAGCCAGTTCATAAAGTGAGTTCCCTAGATTTGTCAGTTAGGATTTTAATTTATCGTGTGTTTTTTAGTTCTTACCAGGGAATAATATTAGGCTATAGCCAATCTGCTATAGCCCTGCCTCACCCCCCTACCCCAAGATAATATAAACCCCTTCAAGGTAGGGGGTTATTTGTTTTTGTTTGCCAGTATCACTTAAAGTATTAGGGAGAAAGGTATAAGAATATTGGACAAGTAGGAAGCCAGGGTGGTCAGTAGTCATGATGGGGAAGGGAGAGGGTTGCAGGCACTGAGGGACATCCAGTGAAAATGCCTGGAGCTGAATGGCAGTGTCTTTCTTCTGGAACAGCCAGAAGGTCCGTGTCACTGGATCTAATAGTATGTGGTGAGGGCTGAAGTGCAAGAAAACTGGAAAGGTAGGAGAGGCTGGGTGAAGAAGAGTTTTGAATGCCAACCAGCGTAGTGTGTGTTTGATCCTTGAGGCAATAGGAAGGCAATGAGGTTTATTAAGTCGTGGGATGTCACGATCGGACTTGTGCTTTACCGAAAATCGCTTTCGTGACTGAATGAAAGACAGATTGGAGTGGGGAGAGCCTTGAGGCAGGTAGACCCCTACCCAGCATTTATGGTGATAATCCAGGGATAAGGTAATAAGGGTCTGCACTAGGAGGGGGGCAGTGTCAGAGGAGAGAAGGGGGCATATTTGAGAGGCATAGGGTTGTGAGGATGGTGTTGCCCTCTACAGTAAATATCCTAATACAGTAATAAAGATGGTAGGAGGGGAGTGGGCAGATCTGAGCAAAAGATAATAGGGTTCCATTTGGGCCACATTAAGTTTAAGGTGTCCACTGGACATCCAATTTGAGACATCTAAAAGGCAGTTTGAGATACAAGATTAGGGGTCAACAGAGAGGTTGGAACAGGAAAGGTGGCTTTGAGAATCATCAGTATAAATGTGTTAATTATATCCCTGGGAGCTGATGTGATTGTCGAGTAAAAGTAGTACAGAGTGAGAAGAGAAGAGGGTGGGGACAGAATGCCTTGTGATTAGGATGATGGATCCAGCAAAGGGGACAGAGATAAAATGGTCAGATAGCCGGGAAGAGAACCAGGAGACAGTGAAGGCTAGAAAACAGAAGAGAGTGATCAAAAGTATCTGAGACTTCAGAGAGAACAAGGAGAATGAGGATTGATCACACAGCACACACACACATGCACACACGCACGCATGCACACCCCAAGATAGAATCTAAGAGTTAGAAGGGACCTTAGAGGCCCATTTGGTTTGAATCATTAGTTTCTGAACAAATATTTGCCAGTAGTCATCCCACATCTGTGTCAAGAGCCCTCACGCAATTCCTGGTGAGAGATAATTCAAAAAGGTGGTTGGAACTTATGAGGATCAAATGACCATGCGTATCACCTATGAGAATGAACATGGTAAGCCCAGGGTTCATGGAAATTCAGGACATCCAGTGTTAGATCTAGGAGTCAGGATCCCTGCTTCAGGCATTTACCAGCTGTGTGATCTAGGTAAGTCACTTAAACTTTCTCAGTTTTATCATTTTCATCTGTGAAATGAGATAAGAAAAAGCACTTAGTTCAGAGCATTGTTTTGAGAACCAAATGAAATTCCATATGGGCCATGCTTTGCAAACTTTAAGCACTATATCAAAGTAGCTATTCATTTTAATTATTAACAGTGATAATAAATATTCGTTGAGTACCTCCTATGGGTAAGGTCCTGCTCCAAGTGTTAACAGAAACACAGAAGTGTGTAAGACATAGCCTAGCCTTCAAGGAAAATGTAAGGGATCACAGGCAGCTATGTGGCACAGTGAATAGATCACTGGACCTGGAGTCAGAAAGACCTGAGTTCAAATGCAGCCTCCGATACTAACAGACTTATGACTGTGGGCAAATCTGCCTCAGCTCCCTCATCTATAAAATGGGGGTGAAAATAACACTTTCATCCCAGTGTTGTGATGAGGATCAAATGAGACAGACTTGTGTTTTATAAACCCTAAACACCAAATAAATGTTAGTTATCATCATCATTATTATCTAGTAAAGGAGAAAAAAAATAATTTTGGGACTTTGGACTTGTGATTTCCTTTGTACAGGGAAGTCCTAGGTGAGGAAAGTCCCTTAACCAATATAAGTTGACACCTTCTGTACCATGTAATCTTAGGGAGCTGTAGAGAGCACTCAGAGTTTAAAGGGACTTACCTAGGTGTCATATACCTGGAGCCAATTTACATCAGAGCTGGGACTTGAAACCAGGTTCAAAGCCAACTCTCTATCGACTTGTCCACATAGCACCAGGAGAAAGACCACTGAAAATAAGAAGAAGACAAGGAAGTTAATGGCATGTGGCCAGTGCCACTGGAAAGGTAGAAATACAGCTATTCATAAGAAAGAATCTGAAACTTCTAAAGATTCAGGAGTACCTGAGCTCACAAGGGCATTAAGGGATTGGGACAAGAATCTTGTCCAGGATCTTGTTAGAGGGAAAGAGCGGAAAAAAGGAGCCAAAATCATGGCCACAGTCAACTTTGGCACCGTTGTCCTTTAAGATGGTAGTAGCATCATTGAGTCATGGCATGATATGAATGTAACACAGTATATATATATATATATATATATATATATATATATATATATATATATATGTTTATATATATACATATACATATGTCTATGCATACACACATATGTATATATGTGTATATGTGTATATATGTGTGTGTATACACACACACACATGTTTAGAAGACTGCTTCCTAAGCAGCATCTTCTTTCTGTATTTAAACTCTCACAGGTCCTGGTACTTTTCACATTCTTTATACCTCTGAGTCATCTCAGAAGACTGTCTGTCTTTGACCCTGCAGATATGGGTTGGCAGATATGTTTATTTGCCTATTGCCTAAACTCAGGACACATGGAGAGCAGTAAACTCTTCATTTGCCAGAGTTAATCACAGCCACACTATAGCTTACATTACTCTAACTGCCCATTGGGAAAGGTCTGAGAATATAGATGGGATTTGCTCTCCAGCCAGAAGTTCAGCAAAGCAGAGTTGAGAGACCCCACAGAGGAAATGAGATTGAATCAGGGGCCCTCCCTGGACAATATCTTATTCCAGTGGTCTGCCAAGATTTAAATCAAGGACCTGCTAGCATTGACCTCCATTCCAAAGGATAAATTGATGGCAGATTGAAACTGGGAGAAACTGCAGTGTTTTATGGAAGCAGGAACTTCAGGGCCAGACCAGATGGATCTATCCAGTTTAATGAGGGAAAGGGAGCCCCTGGTATTGGGGCAGACTTCTCTAAAGGAACACTGCAGTAGATTGTTAACCTGGGTCTTGTAGCCGTATACCCACTTCCCTGGTATTACGCATGTGTATTAGGGGAGAAACATCTTGTATAAACTATAAGACACCAGAGGGTGATCCTGAATTATACTCCCGACAAAATGAAAGATTTAGTACATATGTCCTGGGGATGCCTTCTTCACTTATCAGACACACCACATTTTCTCCATACTCAAAGGATCCCACAGAAAAAAAAGGAATCCTTTTCATAGATAGTGAGGAAGGAATATCATTTGGTATGCCCAGAGATGAGGGTTAGTCAATAATTTTGGATGAGTGAGTGAGCACCTGCAATGCCTATTTATTCTAATTGTTTTTGAGTGGGGGCAGGTGAAAACAGAAGAGGTGTCTTTCCATTATTTCTTCGTATTACTATATATTCTCTAAGAAATGGTGATATTCAGAGTTAATATTTTTACTTTAATTCAGTTCTCATTTTTCAGTGTTTTTAAATAGGTCAAGTTGGAGCTGTTGTAATGGCACCCATGATTGCAATCTCATCTTTACCTTTCCTTCTCATTTAGTATTTATTTTGATCTTTTCTTTGACTTGTTTGACTGCACAGACAGCTGATTTAGAAATTACTCTCATGTCAGTTATTAGCAATTTTCTCATTTAAGGGACTTCTTTTTTTGTGAGAAAATGGTATTACTTATGTTTGTTTTGTTCATCCACAGTCTTAAGAAAACACTTTCAGGGATCCCAAGCTGCTCCTGAATTTTTCTAACACAAGTCTTTGGGTCAGGAAGAACTAGGTTCAAATCCTGCCTCTGGTACATGCTAAGTTGGGGATTTGGAAGAAGTCACTTACCTTTCCATATATAGCCACAAAACTCTCTGATATTATAAGGGCAGTTGCTGACTTGTTTTGATGGAGGAAATTTCTACAATAGAACTTCATGTATAAATGGCTATGAATCGTGGAACACTTCAGCCTCCAAATTATGAAAAAAAAAATGGGGTTGATCCAAGAGTTAACAGAAATACACATGATGGGTATAAGTACATCAAAAGACTGTGTGTGTGTGTGTGTGCACGCATGTACAGGAAGTGACAAAATATGTTATTCAGGAAGCATAATATTGGAAAATGATGTAGGTGGGTCTTATTGCAAGAGAGAGGAAATAGGGAAACAAGCATTTATGAAGCACCAACTACGTGCCAGGCACATATGTACTGGGGGAGGATCATTTGATCTTTGCAACCCCCTTGGGATGTAGTTCCCTTATTACCATTATTTATAGTTGAGGGAACTAAAGCAGACAGAAGTTGAGTGACTTGCCTGGGGAATAGAGCTAGTAAGCATCTGAGGCTTGATTGGAGTTCTGGTGTTCCTAACTCCAGGTCCAGCACTCTATCCACTGTGCTAAGTGGCTATCTGACTAGGAGGGACAAAGAGGGACAGCTGGCTGCCTCAGTGACCATGAAATGTTCAAAGTCTTAGAGGAGGGCCTTCAGTGGATCATCTGTGGAGGATTTATATAAAGACAGGGACAAGAATCATGTAGCATAAGAAGGTGGGGATAGGTTGCTGTATTCAATCCTGGGGATAATTACATTGTTAAGGTCACAGATCCATTGATCTCTATTTGACTTATTTCTAACACCTCTTTTACCACCACAGTATGCCTTGCTCCTGCAGCCAACATTGTCCTACACAGTAGGAAAATCTTGTAATCTCCAAATTGTGAAATTCTTATGAACATGATTTCTCTCCCCACCATCTCACTCCCAGGTTCTCTGCTGCCATACACCACAATGATTACTTGAGACTTTTTATGAGACTAAATCTGTCCCTCTCAGGTCTAGGAGCTCTACCATGCCTCAATGTAAGAACCATTTGTACTTCCTTGATATGGAGGAATAAGAAACTGACTCTATACTAGAGAGGCTGAAATGAAATCTCATGTCCAAAAAGTTCTAGGAATACTAACAGGACTTGGGGCCCTTTCCCCCTACTCGAGGTGCTGTAACATACACATCTTTCTCTTAATGTATACTCCCAAGATTTTCAGCAGTGGAACATCTGTTTTATTTTGGGGGAGCTATGATAAGCATCTGTTTGCAGGGACAATCTGAATGAAACCAGAACGCGTTTGTTTGCAGTGTTATGGATTATCTCATCTTACATTGTTTATGAATAAATCATACAGGATGAATAGCCCCAGTAACCACAGTACTGAGTTTTAAACTTGGTTTAAAATACAAATTTATGTCTCTGTGATTTTTCCTGTAGACACTCAAAAATTTATGTTTTAAATAGTCAATATCATGGTTATCCACCCTGACTTAGTGCTGAGATACATGGATGCCAAAGATTCCTTTATTAAGTCAGGACTCAACTAGCTGTCCTACTGGTTTCAAGACTTAACAGGCTCTGCCTACCGATCCATAAAGATTGAGGGAAAGCAAGCCCTCAGATGATCATTGTAGAAAGTGCCAAAGTCCTGTCTCAAGAAAGGAACTGTCCTTTTTGGGGAATAATTTTGAAATGACAACTTTGGGTCATCAACAGCAGGGAGGATGTCATTGAGCACAGAACAAAACCCAATTTTGAAATTTTTCAGCTTTCTCAGTGAAATAAAATAATCCCCAAAATCATTAGATTAGGAGCACCTTGAGGACAAGGGCAGTCTTGTGTCTTTGTATCTCCAGTGCTTAGCACAGCGCCTGGCATATAGTAAGAGTTCAATAAATACTAGTTGATGGACTGTCAGACTAAGTAACATGATAACATCATGGAATCTATAGCTCTTTAGGGATGTTTGGTGACTCCTGAAGGGTCTTAGGGAAAGCTTATGAGATACAACATTGTCCTTGGTAAAGCAGCTGTTCGTATTCTTTTTACTTCCAGTTTGATACCTCTCAGTACTTCAGTATTAATGACATTAAGAATGATCATAAGAACATAGATTTAGAACTGGAAGGGACCTTAGTGGCAGTGCCCTCATTTTACACATATGGAAACTGGGGCAAAGGGATCTGAATTGCTGAGATCATAGGATTATAAATTCAGAACTAGAAGACACCTTAAAAGTCATGTGTCCAACTCCTTTATTCTTCAGATGAGAAAAGCAGTGGCCAAGGATAGTAATGGACCTTTCCTAAAGTTGTACAAGTAGTGTCAGAGTGGGATTTGAACTTAGGTCTTTTGATTCTAGAGTCAGAAAAGGAAGGGAGAAAAGAGAGAAGAAGGAAGGAGGGACAAAAGGAAGGAAGAAAAAAGGAAAGAAGAAAAGAAAAGAGAGAAAAGAATGAAGGAAAATGAATGGAAGTAGAAAGGAAGTAAAAAAGGAAGGAAGGGAAGGAATGAAGGAAGGAAAAGGAAGGAAGGGAGGAAAAGAAGGAATTGAAAGAAAGTCTTCAACAATGTATATGAATTGGGGGCAAGGGGAGAGGGACTCTTCAACCCTCTAGGGATAAGATATGGAAAGAGATAAATGAAGTTTCAGGATACTTTTTTTTGTTTTCTGCCAAGTTAAGGCAGGGCCTTCTGTGGCTTAGCTTTCTTCTCATTTTTATCTCTCTATCCTTTTCCCTGGACCAGGTATATTCTATTTCTCAATTTTTGACCAGTGACTGAGTGGATATTTTTTGAAACTGCTAAGCTGGTTTGCCATCATCTGGCTTCTTGTTCAACCCCAGAACAGAGCAGAGCAAATTCTGAAGTTTCTTAGTAACAGGAGAGAGGCAGGGGATGGAGGGATATTAGGAAGGGAGCTGTATAAAAATGTGGAGCGGTCAGCCTGGCTGAAGTTTCTGCCATCGGTTTCTCTTGGATGAAGAATTTAAGCAAGGCTTTTGTGTTTAGCAGGATCTTGTGATATTGAGTCCTGGGTGATATAGTGGATAGAGCACTAGGCCTAAAGTCAGGAAGACCTGAGTTCAAATTAGGCCCCAGACTCTTTTCAGCTGTGGGACCTGTGCAAGACACTTAACCTTCCTTCCTCATCTGTGAAATGGAAGATAATAACATTTCTTAGCTCTCAGGGTTGTTATGAGGGTCAAATGACATAATATTTGTATAGCACAGTGCCTGGCACGCAGTAGGTGTGCCTTAATAGATCCTTTTCCCTTTCCTTCTCTTATGTGACCTAGCGAGTGATCACAATGAAAGCTTTAGGGGAGTAGGGGGAGTTTCTTTTCTTCTGTCTTACCACGGTGTATTTCAGATGTATTGTGTGGTGCTGCGCTAAGGATACTTGCTGGAAACCTGCCAGCACTGGAAACTGACCAGCTACCCTTCCCCAAAGTGACACCTGGGATTTTCTGAGAGCTGAAGACATTCACGGAAGCCTAGACTCATAAACGTGTAGAATCTTCTACCCAAAGTAGATAGGGCTCCTTTCTCTTCACTCTGGGAGCTGTAATCTACACATAGAATCCCTTGTTGAGAATTCTTGACAAATAGCTGTCCACCCACCACCTAAGTACTCACTAGGAGAGGGAGAATCAATTGGGACGAGGATGAGAATGCAGCAACCAGATTTCCATGTTCAATGTGGTATTTATTAGACCACAAATCTCAATATCTAGATTTCTGTTTGTATTGAATCCCTGGCTCTTTCAAATGTTACCTCCTGCCAAAAGTCTTTCCTCATTTCCCCAGCAGTTAATGCCACCCCAGGATATTACTTCGTATTTATTTTCCATATCTTTTGTATTAACTTATTAGTATTCATATTAATAGCCACAGCAGGACACAATTTCCCCAGGGGTACAAACTAATAGTCACTTTATCCTTGCATTTCCAGTGTCTGGAAAATATAGCAGTAGTTCAGGCACCAAGTAGTAGGTCAGTCGGATACGGTAGCAGGTCAGTCACCAATCATTTATTAAGCACCTATTGTATGCCAGGAAGTGTGTGAAGTGTTGGGATATAACGAAAGGCAAAAAACAGTTCCCATCTCATGGATTTCTCACATTTTCATGGGGTGAATAAAATACAAACAACTATATACAAATTATATATCTATATCTATATATATACCCTGTAAATGGAAAGAAATGGGTGCTTGGTAAATGAAATTGAAACATGACCCATTTCAAATGATTTTTCCTTTATTAGTGAATCCCTAATATTATTTAATCAAGCAGAAATGTCCTTGTGTACAGTTGAACATATCTTAGCAGCACATCATCCCCCTGAAAAGTTATTTCACAGGGGCCAAAGAGTACATCCCACACATTCAGCTTTTGTCACCATAGTACTTTGAAGTAGCAAAGACTCGACCCTGAAATTTCTCTCCACAGCTGCAAAAGCAATTAGAAATTTGTATATAAGAAGTAGCAAGAGGGGAAAGAAAAGATCCTTTCTCAGGGATGCTACTCAGAACTGTCCTGGAAGCACTTTTTCCCTTGGTCTAAGGTAAGGAATAATATTAATATTTTTAAATCCTGTTGCTTGGGACAATCATTTTTGGATGCCTTCTTCATCTTCATGTGATAAACATAAAAGCTGGAGAGCTGGTGACCAAAGGAAGACAGTATAGTACAATGAAGACGGTAGGATTTGGAATCAGAAGATGCAAGTTTCAATCCAGGTTTCTCCACTTCCTTCCTTGTGTTCTTGGTTCGGAAAACCATTTCTATCATTGGGCCTCAGTTTCCTCATCTGTCAAAATGAAGGGTGTTGAATTAGATGGCATCTAAACTATTTTCCAGCTCTAATTTATGATCCTGTCAAGGAAGCAGGTCTTGGAGATAGCGGCATTTTAATGATTGGGTATCTAATAAATGATGGATGGAAGACTAGGTGGTCATTTTTAAGATCACCAGGATAGAGATGAGAATGTCACCTACCATCTTTCTACAGCTTTCCCAGTCTCTTTCTTTCCACTGTCACGGGATTATTATTTCTTGTTCCTAAGGGCTCTCATTCTCCCTCACCCCATTCCTTCTTCTTGCTCCATCCCTTGCTTCAGCCCCATCCATGGGACTGTACTATGGGAGTTTGAGGAGACAAAGCCTACCTGAGTTTAAAAAATATATCCCTGCTTTTAAGTTTGTGTGCATGACCATCAGGAACACAATGTTGAAATCATCAAACAGAAGTGGATTTCTTTATTGAAGACAACTTAACTGTGTCCAGAAGTATGTTTGCAGAGGTATTAGACAGTGATTTATATATCTGAGGCAGAAAGGAGGCAGAGTCAAGTCAGGACAACAAGCATTTATTGAAAACCTACTATATTTCAGGCATTTTGTTGATTGATGGAGAAAAAGAGAAGGGCAAAAAGAATCCCTACCCTCAAGGAGCCCATCATCAAATGGGGGATGTAGTGTGCAAATGAAAATGGATAAAAAGCCTTTGTGCAGTTTAAGCTTTAGCACCTTAAAACTGTACTAAGGCCTTGGGATACCATACTTACATTTATAGAGAGCTAGAGTTAGATATCTACACAGACATATGTTACATATTCTGCTAGGTGGTGCTATAGTGCACAGAGCACCAGGCCTGGAGTCAGGAAGATTCATCTTCCTCTGTTCATATCTGGCCTCAGACACTTACTAGCTAGTGTGACCCTGGGCAAGTCACTGAATTCTCTTTGCCTCAGTTTCCTCACCTGTAAAATGATCTGGAGAAAAAAATGGCAAATGACTCCAGTATATTTGCCAGGAAAATCCCAAATGAAGAGTCAGACACAACTGAAATGACTGAACATATGCACATGCTCTCATATGATACATAGGCATATATATATGTATATAGTTCTCTCTGTATGTACATATACATATATATATATATACATCTATACACACATAGATATAGATATATAATTGGAGGTATTCTCAGAGGGAAAGCACTAGCTTTAAGGGATCCTAGGGAAAGCTTCTTAGAGTAGTAAGACTATTAGACTATTAGAATTATTAATATTATTAATAAATTAATACAATTATTAATATTAAGAATATTAGCAGAATATTAGACTCTCTGGACCCAATTTTCCTCATCTGTATAATGAAGGTGTTGAGTTAGATGGCTTCTTAGCTTGTTTTCAGCTCTGAATCTAAGATCCTCCAAAAGAAGGTTGTCCCAGTTTCACTGTGGTGTCTCTATTCCAGCAGTCATGTCCTCAGTATGTCATCACATTGTGTTTGGAATTGGTCTCCAACAAGAACAGATTAGGCAGAAGATTTTTTTTCAATTTCATTTTCTCTGGTGTAGTCCCATTCCAAACCAGCACTTATAATGAAAATATAGCACTAGCCAAAGAGAGGTTAACGACTTTTAGAGGCACCCTACATCTGAGAGGAGCTCAGGGCAGTTCTCTGGTGCCTCAACTGGCTGACCTCTGGAGGGCCTTTGAAGCCTGAGGATTCTGTCATCTGATGTTATTCTGCCGTGGGCTGGGAAGAAGGAGCACATGTGGATGATATGTTGTTTTAGTTGGGGCCAACTGGGAAACGGCTGCCTCAAACTGGGACTTCTTTCCCAAGCCAAAGAGAGATTCATGGTTTTCTCAGCCATTTCACTTGGACTTGTCGCTTGTTTTTGTTCACACCCCAAGTGCTTTCCAAAAACGTTGCTGTTTAATTAAAATGCTTGGCCAGGGTGTACTGTGTATGTTTGCAGTACACGGGCCAGGGAGCCTACTGCCCTCACCCAAACAAGGCCATGCTGTTGAGTTTTAGGTTGGATTCTGACTGTTCAAATAAATCTCTGATCCCAGGACTGAGTATTGGTTATTTAATACTGTTTTCATTTCCAATACAAATCAATCTTGGAAGAATCCACTTGTTTTTTAGTTACATGTAAACATTGAAATGAATATAAAACATTTTATTGATAGTCTATACACAGAACAGCTTATTGATACATTTTGTCAAATTCGGGAATATTCATCCTGCTAATAGCTCTATTGATTTAGCCATAGTAGAACCATAGGTGAGGCAGAGAACTGACATACACATTTGTGTTACTGCCATATGGTCCCCTTGTCCTTTGACCTTAGGGAGAAGGACCATGGGACATAGCTCTTGGACAAGAATTAGATTAGACCCTATCAGCTCAGATGATCCCATGCCTTTAAGGAATCAACCTCCCAACCCAACAACCCATCAGTCACATACAATTTGTAATACCATTTAAGACCTCACAAGTGACTGCACAGTTTAATCACTCATGCAACTGTTAGTAGGACCCAGAAAACTAATGCAAGAGCTTTGGTTCCTGAATTTCTTTTTCTCCCTCCCTCTTTCCTTCCTTCCTCTTCCCTCCCTCTTTCCCTTCCTCCTTTCTTCTCTCCCTCTGGATGATACCTCACTAAGTCTTCTAAGTATGGGCAAAAATATGAAGTTTATAAGCATCATCCTTGAGAGACAAGTAAACTTACTTCAATCCCTAGCCTTGTCTAAGAAGTTTTCAAGCTCAATTTAGCCTGTGGAATTTGAGTTTAAAGACAAAAATCACATTAAAACTCTACACCCAAATGTGAAGTTTCCCTCAGCATCCTCCCAAGCCAAGGAGAGCCTAGCCAGGCAGTGCTGCACGTTTCTGATGTCTTTGGGTAAACAGATTGAGATTTGCTATGATTCCACAAACTAAAATATCCTTCCCCTCACTGCTCGTTCATCTCTGCCTACTAATTGCATGAAGCTTAACAGACCCTCTAAACACAGCACCAAATAAGGGCTGGCTGACAATCAAAGATCTCCTTGCCAAGCAACTTCCAATTTTCCAAAGCGACTGCAGTGTTCCTGCAGACATTTATTAATGGATGAAAATGGAGAAGTTGACCATACTGGGGGTGATGTCTTATAATCTGATATCCCATTCATAATGTCTATTATTTTTCAACTCTGTTCAAAAGCTCCCCCCTCCCTCCTTTTCACCCTCCCTGAGAAGAGTTTTTTTTTCCTTTCCCTAGGGACAGTGGAAGGAGGTAGGACCTTGGACCTCACAAAGGAAAAAGCATTAGAAGCATAGAATGTTAATAAACCCAGGATTTTGCCCTCAGTTCTGTATTGCTCTGCCCCTAAATACAAAACCTAATTAGAACACCCAGAGAAGCGTTAAATGGATTTCATGCTGTTTAATAAATGCTCTACGTGTTTTTGTGCTGCTGCAAAATGTTTTTGGGGGAAGGGAAAGATAGGGTACAGAGGATATAGGTGCGATATAGTTTCTGGCAGTTTTGCATTTTGGGGTGTGCTTCTAAATAAAATCCTTCTGATTTCGTTGGGTTCCCCACCACTCACATTCCCCTATCCTTAGGACATGCTATTCTTTACCTGTGTTTTTTCTCCTTAGCTTACTTTCCAAAGGTTTCTTAGTAGTTCAATCAACTCTCAATTATCCATACACTGGAGGCATTTTGGACAGTGAGTTAGTGATGTGTGCTGAGCACCCACTGCGTAATAGACATAGTGATACGTACAAAGGAAATAGGAAACATGGGCCCTGTCTCTAAGGAATTTTCAACCTGAGAGGAGAGACATAACAGGATTTCTTATTTTCCTATTGGATCCAATCCAGACTTCTCAACCTGGCATTCAAGGCTTTTTATATTTTTGTCTCACTATGTCCCAATCCAAAATCTTCATTAAGGCAATTATCTTCATAAGCCTCCTCTCCCCCCAAAAAATGCTATGCTAATTCCCTGTTCTAGGTTTTATGGTTCCCACTTCCTAGAAGGCAGGGCATCCTGCCCACCAGTAGGGCATCCCACACTATCTACCATATTCTCCCTATCCTTCAAGACTTAACACAATCCAAACTCCCCCATAAAGCTTTCCTTGCAAAATCCAACCCACTTTATTGTCTCTAGTTCATCAATTTTTATTTGACATATAATCTGTACTCTATACTTTGGGATCTAGATTTCTACTTTCATTGAACAGACTTAAAGGACCTGCTTCAGGTCACTGAGAGGTTAAGGGTAAAGGATTTGCTCGGATCATACAGGTAGCCAGTGTTCAGTAGATAGAGTGCTGGACTTGGAGTCAGGAAGATGAGTTCAAATCCTGCTTCAGATGCTTACCCTGCAACTTTGGGCACCTCCCTGCCTCAGTTTCTTCATCTGGAAGTAAGAACAAGACCTTCCTCCCAGACTTGTTATGACGATCGAATGAGGTAATACTTATTAAGCACTTTGCTGATCTTAAAGCACCATTGAGATGATGATGATGGATGAAGCTAGTATATGTCAGAGGTAAATCGACTCTAAGGCCAAGCAGCTCTCTGTCCCCTACTGGGACAAGTTACCTCTCCCAATCTAGAGCATGATTATATATTGTCTTGTATTGGTCTCTAGAGATTGCTTGTGTTTTGTCTCCCCAACAAAATTTGGAGCTTCATGAGGCTGGGGATCACATCCATTATACTTTGGCAGGAGGTGGGGCTCTACATAGTCCAGAAAAGTTCTGATCATATTATTTATTATCATTTAAAAGTGTGGGGGGGGAGAGGGAAAGGAAGGAGAGAAGGAAAGAGAAAAAGAAGGAAAGAGAGAAGGAAAAAGAAAGAAGAAAAAATAAAAGAAAAAAGGAAGGAGAAAGAAAGGACAGAGAAAGGAATGAGAGACTGAGAAAGAAAGGGAAAAATAAGAGAAAGATCTAAAAAGAAGGAGAGACAGTGGGGAAAGGAAGGGAGAAATGAAGGAAGGAAAGAAGGAAGGAAGGAAGGAAGGAAGGAAGAATGAATAGTAATACTGTCTTAGGCCGAATTAACATATTCTAGTGCTCAAGTGCTATTCTCTATGTGGAGGCTTTCTAAACCCTCTAGCTGTGAGGGCCTTCCTCTTTCCCAAATAACTGTTTATGCCCTTTTGTATATACTTATATCTGCACACATATCCTCTAGCTAGATTGTAAACTCAAGTGGATAAAATAATTTCTGTTTTTGTACAATATTTTGGGAGCTGCTAGGTGGCACTGTAGTAGAACACCTGTCCTAGAGTCAGGAAAACTCTTCTTCCTGAGTTCAAATCTGGCCTCAGACACTTACTAGCTGTGTGATCCCTGGTCAAGTCACTTCACCTTGTTTGCCTCAATTTCTTCACCTGTAAAATGAGCTGGAGAAGGAAATGGCAAACCATTCCAGTGTCTTTGCCAAGAAAACTCTAAATGGGGTCAAGAAGAGTCCGAAAGGACCAAACAACACATACAAGGCACTGTAAGATTGCCTTGGAAAGTCTGTCAATTAGTCAGTTAACTGCATTTATTAAGCACCTAGAAAGTGTCAAACATTGTGCTAAATCCTAGGGATACAAAGAAAAGCAAAAGGCAGTTCCTGGCCTGGAAGAGCTTAAGTCTAAGCACATCAAATGAGGGAAGTGAGACAGGCGATCTCCAAGGTCCCTCCCAACTCCCCTCCCTTACTAGAAGGGCTGGAGCAGGTGCTGGGTCACTCCTTGTTCAGGCTGTCTGCTGTTCAGGAGGTTCCCATTCAGTTACAGATTGCAGCTGGTAGCCTGTAAGCCTCTTTCAGGTCAGAGATGCAAGACAGTCTATAAATGCCCAGTCACGGACAGTTCCTCTCCCTTTGCATTTTGAACAACAGCTAGAATCTGGGTGCTCATTCCAGTTCTGCCTCTTCCTAGATTCTAACTTTGGACCAGTCCCTTAACTTCCTTGGGCCTTGTTACTTTCTTCTCTGTAAAACAAGGAATTTGGACTCCCAAGGTCCCTCTGAGCTCTAAATCTATGATTCTTTCCAGAGGAGTGGAGACCAGAAGCGGAGA
This sequence comes from Bettongia penicillata ogilbyi, assembly GCA_023548195.1. Taxonomy (NCBI): domain Eukaryota; kingdom Metazoa; phylum Chordata; class Mammalia; order Diprotodontia; family Potoroidae; genus Bettongia; species Bettongia penicillata. The sequence goes on from JAJHZJ010000027.1 coordinate 13,080,235, forward strand.
AACTTCATAAAAAATGTTAGATATAGATTCTTATCTGGGATCCATCTCACTCCCCTCCAGGCTGCATTTGAAAGCCATTTGAATCTCTCAGTAATGCGTTTTATGAAAAGCCTGGCAGAACATCAGCCAACGTTCAAATGGCTCTGATTGAGGCTATGGCCACACTGAAGAAGTAATATTGATTTCAACATGCTTTTGGAGAACCAGGGGAGATTTAGCAGAATGGAAACTTAGGCCCAGACTGGAGTATATCTTCAGTACAGTGAAGATATACATAGAAATATATGTGGGTGTATGCATACACATACACACATGTATATACACATACTACATAGCAGCTGATAAAGCATTCTCTCACTTCTAATCTTCTCTCCTCTCTCTCTCTCTCTCTTTCTCCCTCTCTCTCTCCCTCTCTCTGTCTAGCTCTATTTCTCTTCTCTCTCATCACCTTTAGCCTAAACTATTACAAGTCTTCTAACCACTGTGCCCTCCCCCTCCCATTTCTAATCTTCTAATCCATCCTCCAAACAGCTGTAGAATTGCTGTTCTTACACATAGGTCACTCAAGCTTCGGCAGCACCACATTACCTCTAAGATAAAGATAAAACACTCACCTTGGCATTGAAAGGCCTTTACCTTCTGGCTCAAACCTATCTTTCTAGACTTATTTGATGTTACTTCACTTCGTACATTCAGCTTTCCAGACAACCTGGACTGCATGCTATTTCCTATAGATAGTATCCACCTTCCACCTCTGCACCTTTGCAAAGACTGTCCACCATGCCTACAATGCCCCCCTCTTCACTTCCAGCTTCCTTCAAAGCTTAACTCAGTGTTAATCCTTACACAAGATTTTCCTTAAGCTCAATCTTATACTCTCCCCAAATTAATATTCCCCTTTCCCCTAATTACTTAGGGTTGGATCCAGACAGGGCTGTGCTAACTCATGAAAGCCAGTTGTTAAATTTTCAACATGACCATTTGCACATGGTTATCTTGTGAACCATTCGTTACTCACTAAGGCAAATGGAATGCCTTAGAAATCCAGGAATTTATGAGATGTAACCATGTTAGGAAATAATATAACTGGAAATGTGACTTCAATCAAACTCACCTCAGAAATTGGCAGATACTACAAATTGGGACTTGAGTTATGGTTTTGTTGATTATCTAGATTTAAGAAAGTTATAGAGAAAATATTGCATATTAAATTTATGTGTCAGGAATATTTTTTTCAGAGATCTACTTAAACATTTGCCAGCACACTATTGGCCCATGATTATAATACGTATCGTCAGATATGAGAGGGTGCATTAGAGGGATGGTGGGGACTTTGGAGGGTATCATGGACGCTTCTTTGTTTCTTGAAGAGGACCACAGGGTGACGCCTTTACTTGCAAGTGAATTGGATTTAAGGGACACAAAGTTGCACAAAGTTGTCAGCCTCATTCTCTCTTCTGAAATTATTAAAGTCCAGGGGCAGGACAAAAGTCAGGACAACTGGCAATGGCCCAGGATGCAGTGGATGACTTTGGAGTGTTTGATATTTGACTACGCTCTAAGCACTCTACAGCACCTGCTTCAGCCACATTCATGGCCATTGAAACAATTTGTTGGGGGAAGTCTTCACATCCCCCTGACTCACTTTTGGTTATCCTCAACTTTATTTAGCCCAGCTGCTGAAACATTTTTACTAGGGTATGGCTGCTATGCATGCTACAGCTTCTTGGAGCCACTGGTAAGAGTTTGGGGGACCAGATGGACATCAAAGATCTATGAACAATACTGAAAAGGGCTTAGCAACACGACCTCACACTGGAGGTATTAGTCCTCCCTTAAAACCCCATACACCCCAATGATATCACACAAACCCAGAATAACAGCAGTATCAACCCCATGCCCACTTACCCAACTTCCTTTTCCCTGGCTTCTTGGCATTAGCCCATTCCAGTCTTTACCAGGGTGGGAGGCCTAAACGAAGACCAGAATTATCTGGAGATGGATTTACTGACTTTCAGAACCAAGACTTTGCAAGCTGGTCGATAGGTTGGAGACTCTTGGCAACAGATGAGGCCCCAACCTGACTCTCTGTGAATCTAGGAAGTCTGTATTGAGGTACCCACTTGCCCCCATCATCCATCCTCCGTCTGCTGCCCTGAACTCCTGAACCGTGGAAAATACAGTGGGAACATGGGGCTCATTGAACCTAGTGAGCTTTACCAATATTGCATAATTAAAGAAAACCCCTGTGTGTCCACTAAATCACCTCCCACTGCTTCCAACTGTAAATGTTGTGCTCAGAGATCCTAGGAGTGCGTTCTTCCTTCCACCCAACTGAGTCAGCGTACAGAGCTCTAACATACAAAAGAAGAGAGATATTAATTCAAGACTTCTTTAAAGGTCCCTTAATATCGATCTGTCACTTGTGTAGTTGGGACCCTTGGTTTTCATACTTGTGCTTAGAGTGTTTTCCGATAATAGAGTAGAGGGTGGAGTGCTGGATTTTGTGATCAGGAAGTCCTGGGTTTGAATCCTGTTTCAGACACATAAGAGTTATATGCCCCTGGACGAGTCACAGCCTCCCTGGGCCTCTGTAAAATGAGTAGTTTTGACTAAATGACCTCTAAGGTCTGCTCCATTTCCAAGTCTAGGATCCTTTGAGAGCTTGGTGAGTTGGAAGGCTGTGATGAGTAAATGGTGAAAATATCATACACCAATCCTTTCTCCCCAGGTGGACAGATGTCTTTCTGTGCTGATGGATGAGCAGAGGCAATGATTCAGGGGCCTGTTGTCTATAACCATCACTCTCCAGGTTAGAGGGAAAAGAAGAGCTGGTGCTAGATAGACGCCCCCCAAATCTCCAAGCCACAACCTAGATACACTGATCTGTGACCAGAAATCCCAAGGAAAATGACCATCCTAAATACAAATGAGACCTTTGGATTTTTGTGGACAAGAGGGAAGAGGAGATTATGGTAAATCAAATTCAAAAGGCTGGAGAACTATTCTAGAAGGGCCCCTTTCCTGAGTCTGGGCTTTTTGTTTACCACAGTGACCTCTGTAGACTCATCGTTGCTGGGTGCTAGGGGGACCAGTTGCATCCTGCTACACACATACACACACACACACACATACCAAGCAGTAGATGCATTAAAGGAGTCACAGTGATGACAACTTGACTTTCATAAAATATCTGTTCCCAGAAAGTGAAGCACCATTCTACCCATGAGCTTTAGTTCTTGAACACATGGGCCAAAGTGAATTGATAAAGAGGATCGTTGGCTACTAGATAACAAGTAATGGCTTATAAATCATACTTCTCTCCCTTCTTTGCAGAGGTGAGGGGAGGTCTGTTGATGGGGATATATGCTATCAGACAATTAATATGTTGGAATTTTCCCTAATTTTTTTTTTACCTCTTCATAATACAGGATTACTTGCAGTATAGTGGTAGAAGAGGCATACATTGGGAAATGAGTATAATGCAAAAATAAAAGACAGAATAAAATTTTTTTAAAAGAAAAAAGGAAAAAAGACACAAATACATCTCCATATTGATGTTCTGGAGTTGTAGCGTGAAGTTGAAATTTTTTAATTGTCTTTCAGGATCAGGATTTTAATCATCTTTCAGGATGCTGGTGTATAGAACCAGCAATTTTATTATGGGTAATGGAATGATTGGGTACCATCTGTGAGAAATCACATGGTATGGTAGATAGCACACTAGACTTGGAATCCAGGAAGACCTAGATCCAAATCCCGCTTGGCTCACTTACTAGCTGTGTAACCATCAACAAATTGCTTATTATTTCAGTTTCTTCCTGAGAGCCTTTCTAGCCCTAAAACTATGTCCCTGTGAAAACCCAGGAACTGCTGTGATACGAGATTTTGCTCTCTCCAAAAGCAACTATCCATGAGTTACTTGGAATACATGGGATATCCATGGGAGGGGTCGACACACGTTGATTTACATTAACTCCTTAACAGGATTAGGTGATGACCACGTGGGAACCAAATCAGGGAGCATGCCTGGTGCCTGAGAGCGGGCTTATAGCACTAACCTAGAAGAACAGAGGTACCCACATTGGCTTGGGGAGTTGGCTTCAAAGACAAACTTTGTCTGCTTTCTAGTTTTACCTTGGCCTTGCTCTGGGTGTGCTACTATTAGTCATCTTAGGTATCCTGACTATTTACCCCATATATTAGATTACCCTAGTCCACGATTCATACTATTTCTTTCTTATACTTTTGGCTACTTTGATGATTGTTTTCACCTCCACTGGATGAAATATAGAGGACTGTATAGGGTAGCATTATTCACCCCAAAGCCCCCGGTGATACAACTTTTATTGACTCATGAAAATTGCTTACCACTTGCTCTTTTTTTAAAAAAATGGAAGACATGAAGATAGAATGTCTTTTGCTTTCTCTACATTTGAGGGCAGGGATAGGTGGCCCTTCCATATGGCCCGTGCTGTGAGAGTGATTATGTAATGACAGCTTCATCAAAATATTCCTGGGTTGCAAGGCCATAGAGTTTACTCAATGTGCAGATGTCTAGATCTCATGAAATACTAGATTGAGGAGGAACCTGAAAGACCATTCATTCCCAACATTACCAGACACAGGAATCTACTGCTTGCTGTCTCCAAAGGGTCACCGTTTTCTTAAATAGCTTTGTCAGTAAGGAATTCATTGACTTACAAGGAAAACCATTAAATGTTTGGATAGTTTCAATTATTAGGGTGTTTTCCCCCAAGTTGTAGCTTAAACCTGTCTTCTTGTAGCTGCCATTTATTGTTCCTTGTTTTATCATCTAGCAAACAGAATAACTCCAATTCTTTTTGCACATGATGCCCTTTCAAACCCTTGAAGATAACAACTGTATTCCTCTTAAGTCTTATCTCCTCCAGGTGTCTCCCCTATTCACAGTTCTTTCATGGTATGCTCGTATTGTTATTCGGTCATTTTTTAGTCATGTCTGACTTTTTGTGAACCCACCTGAGTTTTTCTTGGCAGGGACATTAAAGTGGTTTGCCATTTCCTTCTCCAGCTCATTTTACAGATGAGGAAAGTGAAGCAAACAGGGGTAAGTGACTTGCCCAGGATGTCTGAGGCTGGATTTGAACTATAGTCTTTCTGACTCCAGACCTGACAACCTATCCACTGGGCCACCTAGCTACCCTACAGCACCCTCATATATCAAGGTTTTGATTCTCTTTCTCTCCTATTTGTCCTTCTTTGAATATACTTCAGTTTGTTGATGTCCTTACTAAAATGTGGTGTCCAAAAATGAATACAAAACTTCATATATTCTCTGACCAAGGCAGTTACAGAAATGCAGTTGTTTCCCTAAAGTTTTAGTCCTTGGAACACCAAGACTTTTGCATAATCTTCATATGCTTCTGTATTATTTGTATATTACCATATAATCTTTGGATACTACTTCTGTTAAGGTGGGCTAAGTTCACACATAATGCTGCTATCTCATATAGTGTTTGGCTTCCAAATCATCCTGTTGATTCATGCCATCTATTTGTATAATTGATTATTCTAGTAAGATTTTGAATTTATCCTTTTAAAATTTATTCATATTAAATTTAGATCTTAATTCATATCTTATGAGAGCCTTTTGGATCTTGACTGTCATTCAACATGTTAAGCATTACACAACCACCATCACAACCACCACCACCACCACCACTACCACCACCACCTTCTCCCAACTTTATGTCATCTGCAAATGGGCCAAATACAACCAATTTTTCATCCAAATCTCTAAAAAAATTTGAAATAGGTCAAGGTGAAGGAAAAATCCTCAGTGGCACACTACTAGAGTCCTTCTCATCTGACATGATGAGTTAGTGACCACTCATTGTGTCCAATTATTCAACAAATTCTGAGTCAACCTCACTATAATTTCACCCACATTCCTTTCTCTCATATTCAGTGATAAGTATGAAAGATTTTTGAATGCCTCTTTGAAATTCCTGTATGCTTTATCTCCAACATTCTTCTGATCTGCAATATAGTAACCTGTCAAAAAAGGAAATGAGATTAGTCTGGCATGACCTGTTTCTGATGAAACCTTGCTGGTTTTGAGTGATCGTTGTTACCTTTTCTAAATGTTCACGAACCATCCCTTTAGACTTACATAAAACTAAATGTTCTCTAGAGGTTCATTCTAGACTAAGGATGCCAGTTAGCTAATTCTGTTTTTCATATGCAAGTAACATGTTGTTGTTTGTTTTTGTTTTAAGATGTCTCATAGATGTTTGTTTTAATTCTGGACAAGCTTTCCCATCCCCCTTCCCCTCATCCCTCAGCTGCTCTTAATCAGTATCTCTTTCCTCTGTATGCCTAGTGAACATACGGGAAAACAAACAATTTTTGAAATCAGACTGACCTAAAGGTAAATCTTCCCTCTCTAAATGATATAATTCATCCTAACATTAAATGTAAATGTTTGGGGGGGATTTATTGCTTTTTTAAATTAACTGCACTACTTCTTTGGTTCCACCACATTTGTACTCCCACGTTACAACCCCAGAAGTAGCACATGAAGAAATAGAAATGACAGGAAAGAAAACAAAGATAGGAATTGCAGCTGGGCTGGACCAAGTACACACAGAAGAAGTCTATGCTGAGGCAACACAATTTTGAGGGTGTTAAGAGATTGGTTCTCAAGATAGCTGAAGTCCAGCCAAAATGACCTTCTAACTGTTCCTCATACACAGCTCCATATCACCTATCTCTATCCCTTTGCATTAACTGGCCCTCATCCCTGGAGTACAATCCCTCCTCACCTCTGCCCTACAAATACCCTAGATTTTCAAAGCTTGATTCAAACATGGCATCTGCATAAAGCCTTTCCTGACCCTCCCCTCTAGCTGTCAGTGCATTCCTCTGACATCTATGGCGTTAAGTGAAACCAAGTTTCTGTAGAAAACATTTATTGAGCATCCAGTCTTGTAAAGGATATCCTCCAACCCACCCTATCTTGCCAAGCCCCAAGCACAAACATAAACACAAAAATAAAAAAAAAAATAGGATGAAAGATAAGATATGGTTCTTTCCATCTAGAATGTGAAGACAAAAATTTAATAACATAAAATGAAAGAATTAGTAAACAATTCATAATGGCATGTGATCAGGCAGCAATGCAATTGTGTCAGACTATTTGGAAAAGGACAGGTCAAGTAGGCTGAAATATTCTTGAAAGAGACTGCTAAGAAAAGGAGGGAACTTTGGGCTAGATCACCAAAAAAGGCTCAGATTGGGAGAAGGAATGATAGAGATACTTGTTTCTAAATGGTCAGGCTGGCTGATGTGCATCAGCCATCATCCACAAAAGTATCTGTTACCATACAGGTCACCCTGCACAAAAGCGCCATCTTAAGGAAAGCATACACTAAAGTCTGTTTCCAAATTGTGATTTGGAAGAGGGATTAACCCTGTTTTGCTTGACCCCAGAGAGTAGAACTAGGGGTGCAAGTAGCAAAGAAAAAGCATGGCCTACCTTTGTAGCCTTTTTGCATATGGAACAGGCTAATGATAAAAAGGAAAAGAAAGACACTTTTGTATAAAAGAAACTATATTAATTGTCAAAGATGTGAAACTTTGCTAGTGTTATAGATGAACATTTTGATGTCTAAAAGGAGTAGAGAAAAGAAATATATTTCCATGTAAACTGGCAATATATGTTGCCAGTTTATATAAAAATAGAGAAACTAGATGGTGCTGTGGATGGAGTGCTAGGCCTGGAATCAGGAAGACCTGAGTTCAAATCCAGTCTCAAAAAAATTCCTAGCTATGTGACCCTCTCCAAGTCATTTAACCTCCAACTGCCTAAGTTTTTTCAACTGTAGAGATCATAATACCCACCCCCAAAGTTTTTGAGATGGTATCTGTAAAGTGCTTAGTACAGTGCTAGACACATAAGTGTTTATTTTTATACTTGTTGCCTTTCCTCTTCTCCCCAATACGTACGTGAAGAAACACTGCTTGGCAATGGAATTTGAAGAGTACAAGAAAAAAGCCTGTGATTTAAATATAAGGCTTACATCTCCTTTGGAATGATGTAGAATGATGCCTTACTTATGTGGAAAGAGTTTGATGAGAGGCAAAGAAAGATCTTTTAGTTATTGAATATTAAGGAACAATGAGGGTCAAGAAACAGTTTCAAGGACACCAATGAGATCCTGGGCCATGTTAAAGCTTTTTCAGATGCAAAGTATTATTGTACTTTGACTCATTTGCATATACCTTTTATGGCTAAAGAGGGGGTAAGACAAAAAAAAAATAGAAATCATGTAAACATTTGAATCCTGAAGTATGATTTTTAAAAGACTGTAGATTTGATAAGGAAAATTTGGATATTGTGACTTTTTAAGTGAAAAATGAGTCACCAAGAGTCAGGTCCTCACTTGTCACAATCAATCAATAAACGTTTATTAAGAGACTACTATTTGCCATTAAAGAAGATCAGCACCTGTCATAGGAAAATAGCGGGGGGGAATGTAAAACTACTTTGTCAAAATCTATGCCATTTAGAAGTAGGTGATAGAAAGCTTCAGCTACGTGATTCTTTATTGATGGAGAGCAAGCTGAGTAAATTGGCCAAGAGCTTCCCTGAACAGGCTAGTGCCTTATCATACCACCTAAAGTTAGTACTTCTCTTATGAAGTTTCTCATGAGTACCTATTACTTTTTGATGTTCCTCTGTCTTAGGAAGGAAACATGAAGAGGACTTTCTACCTGTTTTAATATCCAGGTTGGTATGGTTAACTTCATTATTCGAGCTTAAAAAGTTAACCTGAGCTGTGTTACTGTGAGTTCCATTCTGATTGGACAGCGTGGCATCCAAAGAAGAAGATTAACTCTCCCGCAGAGTGGGAAGGACCCAATGCAGACAATGAGTAGAGAAGCAGTTTCATGTTATACAGGTGCTCCTGAAAGGAGCAGAAGCATCGAAGATTGCAGATCAGAGCCATGAATTACCCTGAACTTTTAGATTCTCTTTGTCATGTGTTCCTTTGTCAAATTCTTATAATGCCTATCTACTGTTCACCATAAATATCAAATGCATTGATGGAAGGGGGAATGCAGATTTATGTTTATATGGTATAGGCATTGACATTACTATATCAGTATCTATTATGCTGTTGTTTGCTTCTTTAAATTATTATGTTTAAAATCTAAGTGTCATGGTTGTGAGTAGTTAGATGAGTGAATATCACACACACTATCTGAGTGCTTTACCTTGAAAGTAGCTGGTTGTGTTGATGGAAGATACATTGGATGGGGGCTCAAGAGCTAGTTGTGAGGAAGATACGTGTGTTTCTCCTTAACAGGGTTATCTCCAGTACCCAAAGAGAGTTTAAGTATGATTTGTGTTAGTGGTCTACTTTGGGGAATCTAGATCTGCCAGACTGATGACTGATTGTAGTGAATAAGCCAACACACTGAATAATGTGATAGACCTTTTGTTATAGTATGTGTGTATGCCTGTGGGTATTCGCACACACAAACAGACACAAGTTCATGTCCATATGTGTATGTGTATTATGCATTTATA